>OY740822.1:3563290-3623290 GCA_963514005.1 Raja brachyura | reverse complement strand
TATCACCTTGGCCTTGACCGTGTGAATTTCACTCAGACAGCGCTCCCCCACTTGCCCTGTCCCCGCCTGAATAACGGGCGGTGTGTGTGTGTGTGTGTGTGTGTGTGCGTGCGTGCGTGTGTGTGTGTGTGTGTGTGTGTGCGTGCGCATGTGTGTGTGTATGTGTGTGTGTGTGCGCGCGTGCGTGCGCACGTGTGTGTGTGTGCATGCGTGCGTGTATGTGCGTGCGTGCGTGTGTGCGTGTGTGTGTGCGTGTGTGTGTGCGTGCGCATGTGTGTGTGTATGTGTGTATGTGTGCGTGCGTGTGTGCGTGCGTGCGTGTGTGTGCGTGCGTGTGTGTGTGTGCGTGTGTGCGTGCGTGTGTGCGTGTGTGTGTGTGCGTGCGTGTGTGCGTGCATGTGTGTGTGTGTGTGTGTGTGCGTGCGTGTGTGTTCCACTCTGACAGTCGCCGTTTTTTCAGCGACCTGCTACGACTTGTCAGTCGCCTGAAAAATCGCCTAAGTAGGACAGGCCCTTTAGGAAGGAGATGAGGAGGAATTTCTTTAGTCAGAGGGTGGTGAATCTGTGGAATTCTTTGCCATGGGAAGGCAGTGGAGGCCAAGTCAGTGGATATTTTTAATACGGAGATAGATAGATTCTTGTATAGGAAGGAACTGCAGACGCTGGTTTAAATTGAAGATAGACACAAAATGCTGGAGTAACTCAGCGGGACAGGCAACATTTTTGGAGAGAAGGAATGGGTGACGTTTCGGATTGAGACCCTTCTTCAGACTGATGTTAGGGGAGTGGGCGGTACAGAGATAAAATGTAGTCTGAGACAGTCAGACTGGTGGGAGAACTGGGAAGGGGGAGGGGATGGAGAGAGAGGGAAAGCAAGGGCTACTTGAAGTTAGAGAAGTCAATGTTCACACCGCTGGGGTGTGAGCTGCCCAAGTGAAATATCAGGTGCTGTTCCTCCATTTTGCGCTGGGCCTCACTCTGACAGTGGAGGAGGCCCAGGACAGAAAGGTCAGTGTGGGAATGGGAGGGGGAGTTGAAGTGTTTGCCAGCCGGGAGATCAGTTAGGTTTAGGCGGGATGAGCTGAGGTGTCCAGCGAAACAATCGCCCAGTCTACGTTTGGTCTCGCCGATGTACAGGAGTTTAGATCAGTAGATTCTTGATTAGCACAGGTGTCAGAGGTCATGGGGACCAGTGCGATCAAAGTTAGTCCTTGGGTCTCGAGTGAGGAAGATAGTAGCTCAGGACTGCTCTCTCGTTGGTGGCAGGGTGGGAAGAAACTGTCCCTGAATCTGGAGGTGTGCGTTTTCACACTTCTGTACATAGAAATATGGAAACATAGAAATTAGGTGCAGGAGTAGGCCATTCGGCCCTTCGAGCCTGCACCGCCATTTAATATGATCATGGCTGATCATCCAACTCAGTATCCCGTACCTGCCTTCTCTTCATACCCTCTGATCCCCTTAGCCACAAGGGCCACATCTAACTCCCTCTTAAATATAGCCAATGAACTGGCCTCAACTACCCTCTGTGGCAGAGAGTTCCAGAGACCCACCACTCCCTGTGTGAAAATAGTCCTTCTCATCTCAGTCCTAAAGGATTTCCCCCTTATCCTTAAGCTGTGACCCCTTGTCCTGGAACTCCCCAACATCGGGAACAATCTTCCTGCATCTAGCCTGTCCAACCCCTTAAGAATTTTGTAAGTTTCTATAAGATCGCCTCTCAATCTCCTAAATTCTAGAGAGTATAAACCGAGTCTATGCAGTCTTTGTTCATAAGACAGTCCTGACATCCCAGGAATCAGTCTGGTGAACCTTCGCTGCACTCCCTCTATGGCAATAATGTCCTTCCTCAGATTTGGAGACCAGAACTGTACGCAATACTCCAGGTGTGGTCTCACCAAGACCCTATACAAGTGAAGTAGAACCTCCCTGCTCCTATACTCAAATCTTTTTGCTATGAAAGCTAACATACCATTCGCTTTCTTCACTACCTCTTGCCCGATGGGAGAGGGGGGGTCGGGAGTCAAGAGCATTTTATTGTCATGCGTCCCAGATAGGAAAAACAAAATTCTTACTTTTGCAACAGCACAACGGAATATGTAAACATATTCCACTGAAAACAATATGATAAAAAATACAGTGCATGTATATACACAAACTCACAAGTACACACATGTATATATACACATAGACGTGAGCTGTAGATGGAATCACTAGCAGGGTTATTTTGCCCTGCGTGTATAGGTGACTATTAAAGCCCTCAGATCAGGGCAGAGCTCCAAACTCATTATCAAACTGCTCGCCTCGCGATGAATTTATACGCACGCGTTTATTTTGAGTCGCTGTGCCTTCGAGCTTATGATTAACAACAAGGCCAGAACATTGTGTTGTCCCAATGTGAGCTGACCCCATTAGGTTGGGTGCAATTGCTGTCCACCGAGCTGGTGCTGGATTAGACGCGTGTCACGGTGTCACAGGATGAGGATTTGCACTTTGGAACATCCCGTGCAGATCACAGAGTGAAGCTTTGCAAATCGCGGAGCCACAGAGGCGTACAGCATGGAAACAGGCCCTTCGGCCCCAACTCACTACACACACGCGCGCAGGCTGCCCCCGAGGTCAGGATCGAACCCGGGTCTCTCAGGCAGCTGCTCCACCCACTCACAGGAATTGTCCTCGCAGCTGAGATTGAAACACAGGCCATGAATGGCAGGAACTCCACCTGGAATCGATAGGTACGGTGGCGCAGCGGTAGAGTTGCTGCCTTACAACACCTACGGCAACAGTGACCCGGGTTCCATCCCGACCACAGGCGCTCTCTGTGTGGAGTTTGTACGCTCTCCTCGCGACCCGGGGGGTTTTTCTCCGCGACCTTCGGTTTCCTCCCACACCCCAAAGACGTACAGGTATATAGGTTAATTGGCTTGGTACAAATGTGAATAGTCCCTAGTGTGTGTAGGTGTACGATAGTGTTAATATGCGGGGATCAGTGCGGACTAGTTGGGCCGAAGGGCCTGTTTAGTGTAGTTTGGTTTAGTTTAGTTTACAGCGCAGAAACAGGCCCTTACACTCCCTTCTCTCTGTGTCTCCCTCTCCCCAGACTCTCAGGCTGAAGAAGAGTCTCGACCCGATATGTCACGCATTCCTTCCATCCAGAAATGCTGCATGTCCCGTTGCTTTACTCCACCATTTTGTGTCCATCCCCAATTCTTGTTTGTCAGTTCTTCCTATTCCAGTGTGCAGATGCTTTGTTTAAACCGAAGATAGACACAAAATGCCGGAGTAACTCGGGGGAGAAAGAATGGGTGACGTTTCCAGTCTGAAGAAGGGTCTCGACCCGAAACGTCACCTATTCCTTTTCTCCAGAGATGCTGCCTCGCCCATTGAGTCACTCCAGCTTTTTGTGTCTATCTTTAGTTTAGTGTGGTTTCGTTTATTGTCACGTGTACCGAGGTATTTTTACACGGAATGATGGCTATAAGACACAGGACCCGAATCTGTCCATTTGGCCCATCGAGTCAACGCCGCGATTCAGTCATGGCTAACCTGTCTTTCCCTCTCAACCCCATTCTCCTCCCTTCTCTCTGTAACCTATGACGCCCTTCCTAATCAAGAATTAAAAATACCCAATGCCTTGGCCCCCACCCCCGTCGGTGGCATTGAATCCCACATTCACCGCCCTCCGGCGAAATAAATTCCTCAATTGGAGGAGCAGCACCTCATATTCCGCTTGGGCAGTCTGCACCCTAGTGGCATAAACATTGACTTCTCCAATTTCTGGTAGCCCTTGCTGTCTCCTCCCCTTCTCGGCTCTCCCTCAGTCCTCGGGCTCCTCCTCTTCCTGTCTCCTTTCTTCCCCCCACCCCACATCAGTCTGAAGAAGGGCTTTGGCCCGTAACGTTGCATATTTCCTTCGCTCCATAGACGCTGCCTCACCCGCTGAGTTTCTCCAGCACTTTTGCCCACCTTTGATTTTGCAGCATCTGCAGTTCCTTCTCAAACACTTTGTTTGCCTCCATATGTGTTGTACTGTTCTAAAGACAGACACAAGGTGCCGGAGTAACTCGGCGGGTCAGGCAGCATCTTTGGAGAAAAAGGACAGTTATATAGGGCTCTGGTGAGACCACACCTGGAGTGTTTTTTTGGTTAGAAGTACAATAGTGTGGTACTTGAGTACCGAATACATACATACATATTTCCATTCTTGTACAACTTCGTACTTTTGATTTAATAATAAAAGAACAGTGAGAGAAAAAAGATATAAAGAGTGTCGGAATAGATGGACAAGCGAGTAGCATTAGATAGCGAGAAAAAAAAAGGACAGAGATGAGAAGCTGAAAAGATTGAAAGAGAAGGAGAGAGTCAAGAACAGAGGGATTAGGAGAGATCTACCCATTTCGTATTTTTGCCCATCCGTCACCCGGTTCTAAACCATTTAATCTCTAAGGTTATGTTTTGTTGCACCATATGCTTGTAAAACGTTGATAGAGGGAGACCAAGTCTTTAAGAATTGGTCTACCTTGCCCAGTAGGAGGAATCTCATTTCTTCAAGATGTAGCCTTTCCGACATGTTTGACGTCCACATTTTGAATGTTGGCCTGGTTGTGTGTACACAATACTCCACATCTGGAGTATTGTGCACAGTTTTGGTCTCCTAATTTGAGGAAGGACATCCTTTGTGATTGAGGCAGTGCAGGGTAGGTTCACCAGATTGATCCCTGGGATGGCGGGACTGTCATATGAAGAAAGATTGAAAAGACTAGGCTTGTATTCACTGGAGTTTAGAAGGATGAGGGGGATCTTATAGAAACATATAAAATTATAAAAGGACTGGACAAGCTAGATGCAGGAAAAATGTTCCCAATGTTGGGCGAGTCCAGAACCAGGGGCCACACAGTCTTAGAATAAAGGGGAGGTCATTTAAGACTGAGGTGAGAAAAAACTTTTTTAGAAACATACAAACATAGAAATTAGGTGCAGGAGTAGGCCATTCGGCCCTTCGAGCCAGCACCGCCATTCAATATGATCATGGCTGATCATCCAACTCAGTATCCCGTACCTGCCTTCTCTCCATACCCCCTGATCCCCTTAGCCACAAGGGCCACATCTAACTCCCTCTTAAATATAGCCAATGAACTGGCCTCAACTACCCTCTGTGGCAGAGAGTTCCAGAGACCCACCACTCTCTGTGTGAAAAAAGTCCTCCTCATCTCGGTCCTAAAGGATTTCCCCCTTATCCTTAAGCTGTGACCCCTTGCCTGGACCTCCCCAACATCGGGAACAATCTTCCTGCATCTAGCCTGTCCAACCCCTTAAGAATTTTGTAAGTTTCAATAAGATCCCCTCTCAATCTCCTAAATTCTAGAGAGTATTTACCCAGAGAGTTGCGAATTTATGGAATTCCCCGCCACAGAGGGCAGTGGAGGCCAAATCACCGGATGGATTTAAGAGAGACTTAGATAGAGCTCTAGGGGCTGGTGGAGTCAAGGGATATGGGGTGAAGGCAGGCACGGGTTATTGATAGCGGATGATCAGCCATGATCATATTGAATGGCGGTGCTGGCTTGAAGGGCCGAATGGCCTCCTCCTGCACCTATTTTCTATGTTTCGATGTTTCTATGACAGGTGACGTTTCGGGTCAGAAACCCTTCTCCAGACTCTAAATCTACTCGAGCACTTTGTGTCTATCTTCAGCATAAACCAGCATCTGCAGTTCCTTCCTACACATGTTCGAAGTTCTACCAGAAGTAAAAAACCTCCACTCCACTTCCACCCATGTGTGATGACACAAGACTAACCCTCGTTCCATTGTAGATTATCTCTCAGTTTAATGATGTGCCGACCCACACATTTAATCAGAATCTAATCACTTCAAAGAAATGGATACAAAACCTCATCTCAGATAAATGGACTTGCAAGGAGATATTTGTCTTTTTTTTAATCTCTTCATTTATGTGATGTGGACACCTGTATTTATCGTCCACCTCTGATTATCCCGTAGGGGTTGAAGGGAGCTGTTGAATTCTTGCCTGTGATGTTGGGCATCACGGTGGCGCAGCGGTAGAGTTGCTGCCTCTCAGCGCCAGAGACCCGGGTTCAATCCTGACTACGGGCGCTTGTCTGTACGGAGTCTGTACGTTTTCCCTGTGACCGCGTGGGTTTTCTCCATGAAGTGTGCTCCGGTTTCCACCAACACTCCAAAGACCTGCGACTTTGTAAGGTTAATTGGCTTGGTATAAGTGTAAATTATCCTGAGAATGTGTAGGATGGCGGGGATCACTGGGCAGTTCGGACTCGGTGGGCCGAAGGGCCTGTTCCCGCGCTGTATCTCTAAAGCAAATAAACGGTTGTAAATAATGCTTGATTCGAGGAAGGTTAATTTGCTCCAGTGTGGAGAACGTGAGACTACGTAGAACTAGCGTGAGTGGGCGATCTGCTGGAGCTGCAAGAAACCGCTGATGCCGGTTTACAAAAACAACACACAAAGTGCTGGAGGAACTCAAAGCGGGTCAGGCAGCATCTCTGGAGAACATGGACAGTTGGCGTTTCGGTCCGAAGAAGAGCCCCACCCGAAACGTCTCCCATCCACGTTCTCCACAGATGGTGCCTGACCCTCTGAGCTACTCCTGCACTTTGAGGGGTAACGCTTGCTGGTGGGTATGTGGAGCGAGCTGTCGGAGGAGGTGGTTGGGGAAGGACTATCACATCATTTAAAAGACATTTGGACAGGTACATGGATGGGAAAGGTTTATTTCGAGAGATAGGCGGCAAATGCAGGCCGGTGCGACTAACTAGGACGGGTCATGTGTCGTCTTTCCTCTGAAGATGGACACAAAAAGCTGGAGTAACTCGTGTTAAAGAAGGAACTGCAGATGCCGGAGAATCGAGGGTTACACAAAAAGCTGGAGAAACTCAGCGGGTGCAGCAGCATCTAAGGAGCGAAGGAGATAGGCGACGTTTCGGGTCGAGACCTTTCTTCAGACTGGAGACCCTTCTTCAAGCTGGAGTAACTCAGTGGGACAGGCAGCATCTCTGGAGGAAGGAATGGGCGATGTTTTGGGTCGAGACCCTTCGTCCACTGATTGGATAGCATGCGACAAAAAGCTTTTCACTGTGCCTCGATAGCAGTGATTTGGATGAGAACGTGCTTGGCAAGATTAGCATGTTTGCCGATGATACAAAAGTGGGTGGTTTTGCTGATAATGAAAATGGTCGTGCAAAATTGCAGCAGGATCTGGATCGATTGGCCAGGTGGGCTGAGGAATGGTCGATGGAATTTAATACAGAGAAATGTGAGGTGTTGCATATTGGAAAGTCTAACCAGGGCAGGACCTACACAGTGAATGTTGGGCCTCTGGGGAGTGTTGTAGAGCAGAGGGATCTAGGAGTGCAGGTGCATGGCTCCTTGAAGGTGGAATCGCAGGTAGATCGGGTGGTCAGACAGACCTTTGGCACTTTGGCCATCAGTCATTGAGTATAGAAGTTGGGAGGTCACGTTGCAGTTGTATAGGACGTCGGTGAGGCCGCATTTAGAGTATTGTGTCCAGTTCTGAGCACCGTGTTATGGGATAGATGTTGTCAGGCTGGAAAGGGTACAGAGAAGATTTAAGACGATGCCTGGACACGAGGGTGTGAGCTACAGGGAGAAGTTGCGTAGGCTGGGTAGGAGAGGTTGAGTATGTAAGGACTATTCCTTGGACTGCAGGAGGATGAGGGGTGATCTTACAGAGGTGTATAAAATCATGAGAGGAATAGATCGGGCAGACGCACAGAGTCTCTGGCCCAGAGTAGGGGAATCGAGGACCAGAGGGCACAGGTTTATGGTGGATGGGCAAAGGATTTAATAGGAATCTGAGGGGTAACTTTTTCTCACAAAGGGTGGTGGGTGTATGGAACGAGCTGCCGGAGGAGGTATTAACGAAGGAACTGCAGATGCTGGAGAATCGAGGGTTACACAAAAAGCTGGAGAAACTCAGCGGGTGCAGCAGCATCTAAGGAGCGAAGGAGATAGGCGACGTTTCGGGTCGAGACCCTTCTTCAGACCCAGAGGAGGTAGTTGAGGCTGGCAATATCCCAATGTTTACAAAATAGTTAGACAGGTACATGGATAGGATAGGTTTGGAGGGATATAGACTAAACACGGGCAGATGGGACTAGTGTAGCTGGGACATGTTGGTCCGAAGGGCCTGTTTCCACACTGTATGACTCTGTGGCTCTTTGATAAACTAAACCAAACTTGTTTGACATGTGTAAGTTGGGCCAAAGAGCTGTATGACTATGATGTCCCACTCATCCATGCAAGCCAAGGCTGTTCCATCACATTAATGATTTAGTAGCTTTAAAATCCTTAGCAGAAAAACGTAAAAACACTTGAAATCCACTGAACATCAAAGGCCCGTTCAAGGTGTCCTAAGAGAGAGAGACGTTTAGATGTGGTTCAAATATACAGGCTCAAAGCGTTGGAGTAACTCAGTGGGTCAGGCAGCATCTCTGGAGGACATTCAAACCCCGCGCAAACTTCACCCGTGGTCAGGATGGAACCCGGATCTCTGGCGCTGTGAGGCAGGGCCTCGCTAAAGGCCTCTCTGAAGGCACGTCCTTTTATTCTGAGGCTGCGCCCTCTAGTCCTAGACTCTCCCCACTGGTGGAAACATTCTTGCCCCGTCCCCCGCTGGTGAAGCCTCGTGGGTCGAGCTGGCGGGTTGGCGGTCGACGAGAGCGCGGGGGGGGGGGGGGACCGACGTGGGGGGGG
Organism: Raja brachyura; assembly: GCA_963514005.1. Next base: position 3,614,538 of record OY740822.1, on the reverse strand, counting down.
GGGGGGGGGATAATGGACAAAGGGAAGGGAGGAGGGTGAGGGGGGACAACAATGGACAATGGAGGACCACCGGAAATATGGGGGGGGGGGGGAAGAAGAACAAAAGAGGAGCCGGCTTACGTTGTTGTGGCAATGCAGAGTTCCTCTCCACTCCGCTGCTCTAGATGCCAGCTGATCTACATCGTTTCGCCCATCACCTCCGCTCGGTCCGCATTAACCAACCCGACCTCCCGGTGGCTCAGCACTTCAACTCCCCCTCCCATTCCGTATCCGACCTCTCTGTCCTGGGCCTCCTCCATGGCCAGAATGAGCAACACCGGACATTGGAGGAGCAGCTTGGGCAGTCTGCACCCTAGTGGCATAAACATTGAATTCTCCCAATTCTGTTATCCCTTGCTGTCTCCTCCCCTTCCTAGCTCTCCCTCAGCCCTCGGGCTCCTCCTCCTGCTTTTTCCTTTCTTCTCCCCGCCCCCCCCAAACCTCCATCAGTCTGAAGAAGGGTTTCGGCCCGAAACGTTGCCTATTTCCTTCGCTCCATAGATGCTGCTGCACCCGCTGAGTTTCTCCAGCACGTTTGTCTATCCTCTCCACTCTATCCAGGCCCAGCGCTGCCAAACGCTTGTCATGCCTCACCCCAAACATCCCCGGAGGGACTGTTGACAACAACTTGAAGCAGGAGTAAGAATCACGGAGTCGTACAGCAGGCGAACAGGCCCGACTGGTCCTTGCTGACCAAGATGCCCCATCTAAGCTCGTTCCATTTGCCAGTGTTTGACCCGTATCTCACTCCAAACCTTTCCTCACCCTGTACCTGCCCAATGCCGTTTGGCACAGCTGGTAGAGCCGCTGCCTCCCAGCGAAGGACACCCTGGGTTCGATCCTGACCCCCGGCTGCTGCCCGCGTGGAGTTTGCACGCTCTCCCTATGACCCCCCGTGGCTTCTCCCACATGCCGACGACGTGCCGGTTTGTCGGTTAATTGTCCTCTGGAGGGAGTGGATGGGAAAGTGGCATAGCCACGGTCGGCATGGACTCGATGGGCCAAAAGGCCTGTTTGCATGCTGTATCTCTCAACCAACGGTGCTGGAGGAACTCAGCGGGTCAGGCATCACACTCCGTACATCCACCTACTCCTGCACCCGTTGTCTATTGTATATCTCCATCCAAGACTGGAATTGCAGAGAATTGTGGACGCAGCCCAGATCATCATGTAGTGTAGTTGGGAGATACAGCTCAGAAACAGCTACATAACAACAGGGTTTCAGTACAGGAGTGAAGAGGTTCTTCTGCAGTTGTGTAGGGCTCTGGTGAGACAACATGTGGAGTATTGTGTACAGTTTTGGTCTCCTAATTTGAGGAAGGACATCCTTGTGATTGAGGCAGTGCAGCGTAGGTTCACGAGATTGATTCCTGGGATGGCGGGACTGTCATATGAGAAAAGATTGAAAAGACTAAGCTTGTATTCACTGGAGTTTAGAAGGATGAGGGGGATCTTATAGAAACTTATACAATTATAAAAGGACTGGATGCAGGTTAGATGCAGGAAAAATGTTCCCAATGTTGGGCGAATCCAGAACCAGGGGCCACACAGTCTTAGAATAAAGGGGAGGTCATTTAAGACTGAGCTGAGAAAAAACTTTTTTACCCAGAGAGTTGTGAATCTGTGGAATTCCCTGCCACAGAGGGCAGTGGAGGCCAAATCACTGGATGGATTTAAGAGAGAGTTGGATAGAGCTCTAGGGGCTGGTGGAGTCAAGGGATATGGGGAGAAGGCAGGCACGGGTTATTGAAAGGGGACGATCAGCCATGATCACAATGAATGGCGGTGCTGGCTCGAAGGGCCGAATGGCCTCCTCCCGCACCTATTTTCTATGTTTCTATGTTTTCTATGTTTCTATGTTTCTAAACAGGCCCTTCAGCCCACCAAGTCCACGCCGACCAGCGATCCCCGTACACTAACACTACACACCAGGGACTATTTACTTTTTTACAGAAGTCAATTAACCTACAAACCAACATCTGTCTTTTTTCTCTTGGTTGTGTGGGAGCACCCGTAGAAAACCCACGTGGTCACGGGGAGAACGCACACGCTCCGTACAGCCAGCACCCGTAGTCAGGATCGAACCTGGGTCTCTGGTGCCACCATAGTACGATCCATATTCTATTTTAGAATATGGATCGTACTATGGTGGCACCATAGTACGTAATATGCAGGCTATTTTAGACTGGGTATTGAGTAATGAGGAAGGGTTAGTTAGCAGTCTTATTGTGCGTGCCCCCTTGGGCAAGAGTGACCATAATATGGTCGAGTTCTTCATTAGGATGGAGAGTGACATTGTTAATTCAGAAACAATGGTTCTGAACTTAAGGAAAGGTAACTTTGAGGGTATGACACGTGAATTGGCCAAGATTGACTGGCAATCAATTCTAAAAGGGTTGACGGTGGATATGCAATGGAAGACATTTAAAGACTGCATGGATGAACTACAAAAATTGTTCATCCCAATTTGGCAAAAGAATAGATCAGGGAAGGTAGTGCATCTGTGGATAACAAGGGAAATCAGGGATAGTATCAAAGCAAAGGATGATGCGTACAAAGTAGCCAGAAAAAGCAGCATACCAGAGGACTGGGAGAAATTCAGAGACCAGCAGAGGAGGATCAAAGGGCTTGATTAGGAAAGGAAAAATAGATTATGAAAGAAAACTGGCAGGGAACATAAAAACTGACTGCAAAAGTTTTTATAGATATGTGAAGAGAAAGAGATTAGTTAAAACAAATGTAGGTCCCTTGCAGTCAGAAACAGGTGAGTTGATCATGGGGAACAAGGATATGGCGGACCAATTGAATAACTACTTTGGTTCCGTCTTCACTAAGGAAGACATAAATAATCTGCCGGAAATAGCAGGGGACCGCAGGTCAAAGGAGTACTTGAGTGAAATCCAGGTTAGTCGGGAAGTGGTGTTGGGTAAATTGAATGGATTAAAGGCCGATAAATCCCCAGGGCCAGATAGGCTGCATCCCAGAGTACTTAAGGAAGTAGCTCCGGAAATAGTGGATGCATTAGTGATAATCTTTCAAAACTCTTTAGATTCTGGAGTAGTTCCTGAGGATTGGCGGGTAGCAAACGTAACCCCTCTTTTTAAGAAGGGGGGGGAGAGAAAACGGGGAATTACAGACCAGTTAGTCTAACATCGGTAGTGGGGAAACTGCTAGAGTCAGTTATTAAAGATGGGATAGCAGCACATTTGGAAAGTGGTGAAATCATTGGACAAAGTCAGCATGGATTTACGAAAGGTAAATCATGTCTGACGAATCTTGTGGAATTTTTCGAGGATGTAACTAGTAGCGTGGATGGGGGAGAACCAGTGGATGTGCTGTATCTGGACTTCCAGAAGGCTTTCGACAAGGTCCCACATAAGCGATTAGTATATAAACTTAAAGCATATGGCATTGGGGGTTCAGTATTGATGTGGATAGAGAACTGGCTGGCAAACAGGAAGCAAAGAGTAGGAGTTAACGGGTCGTTTTCACAATGGCAGGCAGTGACTAGTGGGGTACCGCAAGGCTCAGTGCTGGGACCCCAGCTATATACAATATACATAAATGATCTGGATGAGGGAATTGAAGGCAATATCTCCAAGTTTGCGGATGACACTAAGCTGGGGGGCAGTGTTAGCTGTGAGGAGGATGCTAGGAGAATGCAAGGTGACTTGGATAGGCTGGGTGAGTGGGCAAATGTTTGGCAGATGCAGTATAATGTGGATAAATGTGAGGTTATCCACTTTGGTGGCAAAAATAGGAAAACCGACTACTATCTAAATGGTAGCCGATTAGGAAAAGGGGAGATGCAGCGCGACCTGGGTGTCATGGTACACCAGTCATTGAAAGTAGGCATGCAGGTGCAGCAGGCAGTGAAGAAAGCCAATGGTATGTTAGCTTTCATAGCAAAAGGATTTGAGTATAGGAGCAGGGAGGTTCTACTTCAGTTGTATAGGGTCTTGGTGAGGCCACACCTGGAGTATTGCGTACAGTTCTGGTCTCCAAATCTGAGGAAGGACATTATTGCCATAGAGGGAGTGCAGCGAAGGTTCACCAGACTGATTCCTGGGATGTCAGGACTGTCTTATGAACAAAGACTGCATAGACTCGGTTTATACTCTCTAGAATTTAGGAGATTGAGAGGGGATCTTATAGAAACTTACAAGATTCTTAAGGGGTTGGACAGGCTAGATGCAGGAAGATTGTTCCCGATGTTGGGGAGGTCCAGGACAAGGGGTCACAGCTTAAGGATAAGGGGGAAATCCTTTAGGACCGAGATGAGAAGGAATTTTTTCACACAGAGAGTGGTGGGTCTCTGGAACTCTCTGCCACAGAGGGTAGTTGAGGCCAGTTCATTGGCTATATTTAAGAGGGAGTTAGATGTGGCCCTTGTGGCTAAGGGGATCAGAGGGTATGGAGAGAAGGCAGGTACGGGATACTGAGTTGGATGATCAGCCATGATCATATTGAATGGCGGTGCAGGCTCGAAGGGCCGAATGGCCTACTCCTGCACCTAATTTCTATGGTTCTATGTTTCTATAGTCTCATGTTTATCGATCATAGGAGCAGAATTCCGCTATTCGGGCATGGCTGATCTATCTTTCCCTTTCGACCCCATTCTCCTGCCTTCTCCTCGTAACGTCTGACACCCCTAAGGGCCTGTCCCACTTTCACGACCTAATTCACGACCTTTGCCGAGTTTGACCTTGACTCATGCTCGCAGCATGGTCGTCACGAGGTCGTAGGTCGGTCGTGAAGCTAGTCGTAGGTACTCGTGGCATCAAGTAGGCCGCGGCGTTTTTCTGTCCTGATGAAAATTGTCCACGAGTAAAAAAGGTTGTGAAAGTAGAACAGGCCCTTTACTAATCACGAACCTGGCAATCTCGGCTTGAAAAATACCCAATGACGTGGCCTCCACCGCCATCTGAGGCAATGAATTCCACAGATTCACCATCTCCTGGCTGAAGAAATGCCAACTCATCTATTTTGTAAGGGTACAACGTCCTTTTATTGTGAGGCCCTGCCAGGCACGTGCCGTGAGTAATTAGTCAGGGTAGGCACTCAGTACTTAAAAAAATTAAACCGCGCATGCGCAGATTGTTCTCTCCGTTAAATAAATTAAAAAATAAAAACAGTGACAATTCAATTTGCCCAAGGCTTCCTAGTCTCCTTTATTCTGAATTACTGAATGGGTGGGGTGGGGGGGGGGGGGGGGGGGTGAAGGGTGATGGCAGATGGAAAGATGGAGAGATAGTGGGAAAAACCCAGAGTACAGGGAATAGTTAAATCAGTTGTCATCTTATTGAATGACAACACTTGTTCAAGGGACCAATTGGGAGAACAGTTCCTTTCACAGCGTGTGGAGAGTCTGTGCCAGGGGTAAAGTTGTGGGGAGGGCAGGAGTGTTGAGAAGGAGGGTGTCGGGGATACTGCCAGTAACTCACTCACTCACTCACAACTACCGCAGCTCTCCGGGCGCGAATCCATGCACTGTAGCTGGGGTTAGAAGCTGCTCGGGGAGCTACGAGCGGCCACCGGGACCTGACAGCAGAACTGGCCGCCACTTCAGCGCCTTCTGCCGGCCCGCTCACCTTTGGCAGTGCTCTCCGTCGGAACACCTGTCACCTGCCGTTCGCCGACTTCGCTCATGTCAGCGGCTTCCTGCAAATCCTTAAATTCCCACAGCCGAGTAATTCGCTGTCGGAATTTAAGGACATGAGTGAGGCCAGCGAGCGGGCGGCAGGAGAGAGGTTTTTGGACGGAGAGCTGCTAGAGGTGAGCGGGGACCGGCAGAGGGAGCTAAGATGGGGGCTGGTTCCGCTGTCCGGCCCGGCGGCCGCTCAGCCACCCGAGCTACTTCTCTCTCCCCCCCTCCTCCCCCCGGCCTCAATGCGGTGGCATTCCACACCCCCGTGCAAGGAGCGTCGCAAGTGGCATCCCTGCTGCGCATGCGCAGTAGACTGATGCGTCTGCGCAGTGCAGCAAAGGCAGAATATCTTCTGCCTTCAGCCCCGCTTGAAACTGACGGCATCAGGCAGCGCTGACGGCACGTGGGCTGCACAGAGCTCCCCGTGTTACAAGCGCTGCGGATGAAAGGCACGGAGAATTATGCCTACCTAAGAGATCGGTCTCTTACATAGGCATAATTCTCCCATGCCTTCACTATTTATATTTAGTAATGACTATATTATAATTTTAGTCAGGGTAGGCAGTGCCTACCTTGCCTGGGCCATACCCTCTGGTATGGTCAGACCGTATCTGTGTAGGGGATTGGATGGACAACGTTTTGGGTTGGGGACCCTTCTTCCGACTGATGGGGCAAGGGGGGGGGGGGGAGAAAGAGTCATGGAATCCCACTGCACGGAAACAGGCCCTTCGGCCCAACTTGTCCATGCCCCGTCTAAGTTAGCCCCACCTGCCCGCGTTTGGCCCATACCCCTCGAAACCTTTCCAGCAACCATGTTATCAGACAGATATCGTCATGCTTGACCGGGTTCAGAGAAGATTTACGAGGATGTTGCCAGGAGGTTGAGCAGGCTGGGTGTCTATTCCTTGGAGCTCAGGAGGATGAGGGGTGATCTTATAGAGGTGTACAAAATCATGAGAGGAATAGATCGGGTAGACGCACAGAGACTCTTGCCCAGAGTTGGGGAATCGAGGACCAGAGGACACAGGTTCACAATGAAGGGGGTAAGATTTAATAGGAATCTGAGGGGTAACTTTTTCACACAGAGGGTGGTGGGTATATGGAACGAGCTGCGGAGGAGGTAGTTGAGGCTGGGACTATCCCAACGTTTAGGAAACAGTTAGACAGGTACATGGATAGAACTGGTTTGGAGGGATATGGACCAAGTGCAGGCAGGTGGGACTGGTGTAGCTGGGACATGTTGGCAAAGTTGGGCCGAAGGGCCTGTTTCCGCGCTGTATCCCTCTATGACTCTGCCTCCATGAACCTGTCCAAGTGTCTTTTAAAAGGTGTGGGATAATTGGACATCTCTTTTACATTTCGCCCGACAGGCTAAACAGCTTTCTTCGATGCCATATGTCATTCTGTATGGGTATTAAACTCAACATTCTCTGAGCGATTGTGTGATTTGAAAATATTTGTCAGGGAGTTCTGTATGAGGAATGTTGATGAGGTGTGTAAATAATCCTGTTTCGTTGTTTAGCTCCAATGAATCTTTTTTAAATCGCCTGATGATTGAAACAGAGCAATTCCCATGCACTGTGCCTCTGGTAAATGTGTAGAACTTTAGAGTTTGGAGAGCGTGAGACCGTGTCGACCAGCGATCGACTTGCACCAGCACTATCCTACACACACTAGGGACAACCTACAGTTTACAGAAGCAACCCGCTCGTCTTTGGAGCGTGGGAGGGGACCCGAGCACCCGGAGAAAACCCACGTGGTCACAGGGAGAACGAACAAACTCCGTACAGACAGCACCTGTAGTCGAGATTAAACCCTTGTCTCTTGTGCTATGAGGCTACAAATCTACCCCTGCACTACATTTTAGAGCCTTTCATTTTATTTAGTGCCTGGGGCCACGGTAGAGTCGCTGCCTTTCAGCGCCCGAGACCCCAGTTCGATCCTGACTACCGTGGCTCTCTGTACGGAGTTTGCACGTTCTCCCTGTGACCACGTGGGTTTTCTCCGGGTGCTCCGGTTTCCTCCCACACCCCAAAGCCGTTCAGGTTTTGCGGCAGAAGGCAGCAGATACGCAGCGGTAGACTTGCATCCTTGCAGCTCAAGAGACCCCGGTTCGATCCTGACTACGGGGGGCCGTCTGTACGGAGTTTGCACGTTCTCCCTGTGACCGCGTGGGTTTTCTCCGGGTGCCCCGGTTCCCTCCCACACTCCAAAGGCGAGCGGGTGTGTAGGTTAATTGGCTTCTGCAAATTGTAAATTGTCCCTAGTGTGTGTAGGATAGTGCTCGGGATGGACGCTGGTCGGCGCGGGACCGGAGGAGCGAAGGACCTAGCTCTGCGCTGGACCTCTCGTCTAAAGTTCTGCATTTTCTTCACCATGTATTTGACACATTGACCGAAGGCACTGCTGGTGACAATTGCCCTTTTTCTTGACCGCTGTGATGTGGAATCTGCCAGAATCTGAAAGCAGAATTCAGAAGAGACACTTAAAAAGAATAGTTTCAAGAGAAAATCTGATGAGTTATCTAAATGACAGTGTGGCTCTATTACTCTTGGGCTTCGAAAAGGGAATTGGGTTGGCACAAGACGTTTACCAGTCTGGGCTAGAAGGAGAAGTTGGACAAACGTGGATTGTTATTGTTCCCTCCCCCTTCAGCGTTGACCTTGTGCACGCCCAGATCCACGTGACGGAGGGCAAGAGCCTGGCCGAGCTGGGCCTGAAGCAGGAGAACATCCGCATCAATGGCTGTGCCATCCAGTGCCGGGTCACCACCGAGGATCCCGCCCGCGGCTTCCAGCCCGACACCGGACGCATCGAGGTAAGGCCAAACCCCCCCCCCCCCCCCCCCGTATCCCGCGGCGTTCTCCATTCGGCGGTGGGCCACCGGACGCCCTTACCGGCACCACCGCCTTCAGGTCAATCAGTGCCATCTTCTTCGGTGGCGGGGTCAAAGGCCGCGGTCACCAACAGGACCAACGGGCTCCTCAGGAAGGCCGGCTCCATCCTGGCGTGGGGCGGAGTTGGACTTGGAGTTGGACTGACGGGAGTTTGGTCTCCTCAAACTGCGGAGCATCCTGGACAACACAGCTCACCCCCCTCCCCTCCGTGACACACTGGTCAACCTGAGGAGCACCTTCAGCCACAGACTGGTCCCACCAAGATGCAGCACAGAACGCCACAGGAGATCCTTCTTCCCTGTGGCTATCAAAGTGGACAAGTCCTCCCCCTTCTGACTCCCCCCCCCCCAATCTTTGCACATCCCCCATCCTTTCCGCTCGTCACTTGGATTTCATGTTTCATGTATTTTGTGTTTTACGACCCATTGGAAAATCAGTTTCCCTCCTGGGATAATTAAAGTTTTATCGTATCCTATCTTGCCATTTCATATATCAATGATTTTGATGATGAATGATGAGTAGAAACATCCTCATCCTTCTAAATTCCAGCGGGTGAAGGCCCGTTGCCGAATGCTCATCACAGGTTATCCCACTCATTCCTGGGATCATTCTCGTAAACCTCCTCTGGACCCTCTCCAACGGCAGCACATCCGTCCTCAAATGGGCCCTGACCAGCACCTTAAAAAGCCTCAGCATTGCATCCCTGTTTTTGTATTCTAGTCCTCTTGAAACAAAGCCTTTGGCCTGTCCCACTTTCACGACCTAATTCACGACCTCTGCCGAGTTTGCCCTTGACTCATACTCGCAGCATGGTCGTCACGAGGTCGTAGGTAGGCCGTGATGCTAGTCGTAGGTACTCGTGGCACCAAGTAGGTCGGGGCGTTTTTCTAGCCTGTTGAAAAATGTCCACGAGTAAAAAAGGTTGTGAATTTGGTCGTGAAAGTAGGACAGGCCCTTAACCATATAACAATTACAGCACAGAAACAGGCCATCTCGGCCCTTCAAGTCCGCGCCGAACAACTTTTTTCCCTTAGTCCCACCTGCCTGCACTCATACCATAACCCTCCATACCCTTCTCATCCATATGCCTATCCAATTTATTTTTAAATGATACCAACGAACCTGCCGCCACCACTTCCACTGGAAGCTCATTCCACACCGCTACCACTCTCTGAGTAAAGAAGTTCCCCCTCATGTTACCCCTAAACTTCTGTCCCTTAATTCTAAAGTCATGTCCTCTTGTTTGAATCTTCCCTATTCTCAAAGGGAAAAGCTTGTCCACATCAACTCTGTCTATCCCTCTCATCATTTTAAAGACCTCTATCAAGTCCCCCCTTAACCTTCTGCGCTCCAGAGAATAAAGACCTAACTTATTCAACCTATCTCTGTAACTTAGCTGTTGAAACCCAGGCAACATTTTAGTAAATCTAAACTGATAAATCTTAACACTGCATTTGCTTTCCTTACTTCCAATTCAGTTTATCCTGTGCAGGATGGAACTGCAGATGCTGGCTTAAATTGAAGATAGATACAAAACGCCGGAGTAACCCACTGGGCCAGGCAGCATCTCCGGAGAGAAGGAATGGTTGACGTTTCGGGTCGAGACCCTTCTTCAGACCCATTAGTCAGAGGAGTCGGAAGAAGGGTCTCGACCCGAAACGTCACCCATCCCTTCTCTCCGGAGATGCTGCCTGTCCCGCTGAGTTACTCCAGCATTTTGCGTCTACCTTTTTGGCAATCCTGCCACCAGCATTCCCAAGTCCCTTTGCACCTCCGATTTCAGATCCTTCTTCCCATTTAGAAAATAGTTGGAAAATGTATTCCCACGAGGATACGTGACGGGGCGGGTGGCGTAGAGGAAGCAGGGACTCTCCAGAGGGACACGTTGGGGAACTACATGCAAAGTGACAGCGTAGCAAAGTGTGCGGTCATGCATGTTGGTCGTTGGATTAATGACATGGACTATTTTCTAAATGGGGAGAGGATTCATCAAATGGAGATGTGGTGTGACTAGGGATTGCTGGTGCAGCGTTCCCCAAATGTTCATTTGTAAGTTGGATCGGTAGTAAGGAAGGCAAATGCAATTTCAGCATTTATTTCAGGAGCACTGGAATATAAATCAGGGATGCAATGCTGAGAATCCAATCTGACGCTGGTCAGATTGGATTCGGAGTGTTGCGAGCAGTTTTGGGCAATCACATCTGAGGGAGGATGTTTCTGGCGTGGGAGAGGGTCCAGAGGAGGTTTGCCAGAATGATCCCAGGAATGAGTGGGTTGACGGCACTGGGCCTGTACTCACCGGAGTTCAGATGAGGAGGAACCTCTTCGAAACTTACCGTATAGTAGAAAGGCCTGGATGGAGTGGATGTTTCCACTAGTGGGAGAGTCCAGGACCAGAGGGCACAGCCTCAGGATCGAAGGACAAATTTTTAGAAAGGAGATGAGGGGGAATTTCTTTAGCCAGAGGGTGGCGAATCTGTGGAATTCATTGCCACAGACGGCTGTGGAGGCCAAGTCAATGGGTGTTTTTAAAGTGGAGGTTGACAGATTCTTGATTAGTGCGGGTGTCAATAGGTGCAGGAGTAGACCATTCAACCCTTCGAGCCAGCACCGCCATTCAATGTGATCATGGCTGATCATCCCCAATCAGTACCCCGTTCCTGCCTTCTCCCCAGGTCCCCTGACTCCGCTATCTTTAAGAGCCCTATCTAGCTCTCTCTTGAAAGCATCCAGAGAACCGGCCTCCACCGCCCTCTGAGGCAGAGAATTCCACAGACTCACCACTCTCTGTGAGAAAAAGTGTTTCCTCGTCTCCGTTCTAAATGGCTTACTCCTTATTCTTAAAAGTCAAAGGTTACAGGGAGCAGGCGGGAGAATGGGGTTGAGAGGGAAAAATAGATCAGCACTATCGGCACAAGCATAGTATGTATAAAAGAGACCGGCACGGTGGTAGAGTTGTTGCCTCACAGCGCCAGAGACCCGGGTTCCATCCTGACCACGTTTGTACGTTCTCCCCGTGACCTCCGTGAGTTTTTCCCAGTGCCCCGCTTTCCTCCCACACTCCAAAGACGTGCAGGTTCATAACTCGAGTGGCTTCGGTAGCATTGTGAATTGGCGCCAGTGTGTGTGGGATGGTGCTCTTCATCGTCGAGAACATCAACGGGCACGACCCCTAACGATGCTGCGTGCGACAGTGTGATCGCAACTTCTACTGAAGTGCGGGTGGCCATTGGCTCGCGAGGGACTCATCCGCTCTTTGTCAGGTCTTGTTTTTGGTCCTGCTGGGGGTCCACAGCCCCCTCCTCACCTGACAAACCAAGTGGAGGATATGGTTTAGTCTCCGACTATCCGACCATGGAGCAGATAGCTCGGGATTACATGGTACCTGTGGAGGGGGGACCTTCCCCCCCCCCCCCCACCCGACCTGACCTCTGCTGTCTGTGTAGGATGGTGCTAGTATATGCGGATCGCTGGTCGGCACGGATCCCTTCGGTGGGCCGAAGGGCCTGTTTCATAGAAACATAGAAATTAGGTGCAGGTGTAGAGGCCATTCGGTCCTTCGAGCCTGCACCGCCATTCAATATGATCATGGCTGATCATCCAACTCAGTATCCCGTACCTGCCTTCTCTCCATACCCTCTGATCCCCTTAGCCACAAGGGCCACATCTTACTCCCTCTTAAATATAGCCAATGAACTGGCCTCAACTACCCTCTGTGGCAGAGAGTTCCAGAGACCCACCACTCTCTGTGTGAAAAAAGTCCTTCTCATCTCAGTCCTAAAGGATTTCCCCCTTATCCTTAAGCTGTGACCCCTTGTCCTGGACCTCCCCAACATCGGGAACAATCTTCCTGCATCTAGCCTGTCCAACCCCTTAAGAATTTTGTAAGTTTCTATAAGATCGCCTCTCAATCTCCTAAATTCGAGAGAGTATAAACCGAGTCTATCCAGTCTTTGTTCATAAGACAGTCCTGACATCCCAGGAATCAGTCTGGTGAACATTCTCTGTACTCCCTCTATGGCAAGAATGTCCTTCCTCAGATTTGGAGACCAGAACTGCACGCAATACTCCAGGTGTGGCCTCACCAAGACCCTGTACAACTGCAGTAGAACCTCCCTGCTCCTATACTCAAATCCTTTTGCTATGAAAGCTAACATATCATTCGCTTTGTAATTGGCGTTTCCGCGCAGTATCTCTCAACTAAACTAAACGGAACCACTCTGAGGTACTACAGCGGAGACACCACAGTTTAGGTGCTATCCCAAACCCTTCAAGTCCAAGATTTAAAAAAAATGCCTGAATCTTAACTTGGCCATCAAGGCCCGTTGTCCTGGCGATGGCTCTGGGTTGTTGTTGTTGGGGTCAGCTTTGCCAGGCTGAAGTGTCGTTGTCCTCTACCCCTGCACCGCACCGCTGTGCATGCAGGCTACGCATTTAATGCGCCCCTGAAAGCTGCGGCAAGCATGCATCTCGGAACGAGGAACTGCAGAGGCTGGTTTACCAAAAAGAGGCACAAAGTGCTGGAGTAACTCAGCGGGTCAGGCAGCATCCCAGGAGGAGATGGAGAGGTGACGTTTCGGGTCACTTCTTCAGGCCCAGAAGAAGAAGAAAGGTCTCGACCGGAAACATCACCTATTCAATGTTCTCCAGAGATGCTGCCTGACCCGTTGCGTTATTCCAGCACTTTCTATTCCCCCTCTTAGCTCTCTGTAGCCCTGCTCTTTTGTTTTATATATATATCTACTAGACTAAATGGTGACCTCTCCACCAATTTCAATACTGGTGGCCAGTGGGGGGGGGGGTTCTGGAGCTCTAGCATAGATGCTGTGGGCCAAAGGGACTGGTTTCCAGAGGGCAAGTTTGGACATTGTGGGCCGAATGGATTATTGGGCTGGCAGCTCAGTCACTCAGGCCTGGTGGGCTGGCAGCTCAGTCACTCAGGCCTGGTGGGCTGGCAGCTCAGTCACTCAGGCCTGGTGGGCTGGCAGCTCAGTCACTCAGGCCTGGTGGGCTGGCAGCTCAGAAACGGTCAGAAATTCTGCCCAAAACCGGTGAGAGACTCTGTGAGAGAGAAGGGGGAGAGGGTGGAGAAACAATTTTTGACATTTTCATTTTTTCTGCAGATCACAGCAATGAAGGAGGAAAGTCTATCCTGGCCTGGATCTCACAGGGAACCAATGAAGGGAGGGAGGGTGAGGTTTAATACTTGCAGGGGGAATACTTACTGATGGGCTGAAGGGACTCCTCCTGGGCTAGTACAGGCATGTAGGGCCAAAAGGGCTCTTAAAAAAAAAATCTCAGTGAAAGGCACCTTTTCTGGACTTTTCCTGGCCTGACACGGGCCTTTTGGGCCTAAATGCTCCTTCTGGGCTAATATGGGCATTTTGGGCAAAAGGGACGGGTTTCGCGGCCAACAAGGGCCTTGTTGGCCGAAAATAGTGGTTTCAGGCAGGCCAAACAACTCATTTTATTTCATTTCCCTTTCAATTTCAAGCACAGGACAGGCCAAACAGTTCATTGCATTTTCATTTCATTTCCATTTCCATTGCAGTTTCAAGCACAGGGCATGCCAAACAGGTCATTACATTTTCATTTCCTTTTCATTAAGGGCTAACAAATAATTTATTGCAAGCACGTTGCAGACTCACAGTTCAGTTGATTCACAGCTTAGAATCCGAGTTGTGCCCTCCCCCTCGCGATCTTCCAGGCATCTGGGGTGTTATAGTCCTGACCCTCCTGGAAGGGGTGTTACCTTCATCATGCTGATAATCAGGCGAGAGGACCAATCAGCTGATCTCAAGATTTTTTTAAACACTCATAACTTTTTTATTTTTCATCGATCGGAAAAATCCTCAGGGCTGCCTCAGCGGAGGAGGACTGTGAATAAGCGATATAGGGTAACGTTTTTTCTAAAATCAATATGCGGCACAGAGAGGAAGTGGTCAGATGATACTTTTAGTTATATAGATATATATCTTCACGGCGGGGCAGCGGTAGAGTTGCTGCCTCACAGCGCCAGAGAACCGGGTTCAATCCTGACTACGGGTGCTGTATGTAAGGAGTTTGCACGTTCTACTTGTGACCACGTGGGTTTTCACCGGGTGCTCCGGTTTCCTCCCGCACTCCAAGGACGTGCAGGTTTGCGGGTTAATTGGCTTCAGTAAATTGTAAATTGTCCCCAGATTTAATCGGAATCCAAGGGGTAACATTTTCACACAAAGGGTGGTGGGTGTATGGAACGAGCTGCCGGAAGAGGTAGTTGAGGCTGGGACAATCGCAATGTTTAAGAAACAACTGGACAGGTACACGGTGATAGGTCAGGTGTTGAGGGATATGGGCCAAACACAGGCTAGATGCAGGAAGATTGTTCTCGATGTTGGGGAGGTCCAGGACAAGGGGTCACAGCTTAAGGATAAGTGGGAAATCCTTTAGGACCGAGATGAGAAGGACTTTTTTCACACAGAGAGTGGTGGGTCTCTGGAACTCCCTGCCACAGAGGGTAGTTGAGGCCAGTCCATTGGCTATATTTAAGAGGGAGTTAGATGTGGCCCTTGTGGCTAAAGGGATGAGAGGGTATGGGGAGAAGGCAGGTACGGGATACCGAGTTGGATGATCAGCCATGATCATATTGAATGGCGGTGCAGGCTCAAAGGGCCGAATGGCCTACTCCTGCACCTAATTTCTATGTTTCTATGTTTCTAGGTGGGACTAGTGTAGATGGGGCATGTAGGTCGGTGTGGGCAAGTTGGGCTGAAGGGCCTGTTTCCACATTGTATGACTATGACTATGTTGTGTGGGATAGTGCTACTGTACGGGGTGATGGCTGGTCAGCAGGGTCTCGCTGGGCCGAAGGGCCTGTTTCCACGCTGCATCTCTGAAGACTAAAGCACCTGAGGTGCGCCTTATCCATGCCCTCGTGAGATGTTAGCTACTAGACCGGCTGATTTACTCCTGCACTTTCTATTCCCGCTCTTGACTCCCAGATGCCCAGCTCTTTGTGCCTTCATATACAATCATCGAATCCCGTCACCAAATCATTTCTGCTTTGCTGCGATTTCTTTCATGTTAACAAAGAGCTCCAGAGATTTTGCATAATGTCCTGTTTGCCACCCAACCAAAGAATTGTCATGTAGTCTAGACCTGGGACACGCTGAACCTGTGTTTATGTGAAAGTCAGTCTTTCTCCCCAGCCCGGCGCTCTTCGGAAACAAGAGCAATTTGCATTAATATATCGCCTTTAATGGAAAAATATCCCTGCGGCACTTTGCCCAGCTGTAAGTAATAGAGAAGCCAAACCCTGGAAGTTGAACGTCAAAGGAGCTGCCATAAATCTCCCCAGCCAGGCACACTTGCAAAAACAAAATTATAGACAAACATTCTGACGCCGTTTTTCATCTTGGCTGCAAATTCCAGCTCGCCGATCATTCCTCTTCTTTGTCGAAAGACGAGAGACGATTACCAGAGGTTTACAGGGGAGGCCCGGTGGTTTGAAACGACGCCAGGCTTCGATAGGGTCGACAGTCAGAAACTTTCATCCCACCCCAGGATGGAAATATCACAAACCAGGGCTTAGCAGTAGAGTCGCTGCCTCACAGCGCCGGAGGCCCGGGTTCGATCCTGACCACGGGTGCTGTCTGTACAGGGTTTGCACGTTCTCCCCGTGACCTGCGTGGGTTTTCTCCAGGAGCTCCGGTTTCCTCCCACACACGTCAATTGGCATCGGTAACATTGTGAATTGTCCCACGTGTGTGTGGGATGGTCAGCACGGACTCGGTGTGACTCCATGGGTCTAGGATCCTGCAGCTGAACAGATTCCTGCCCCCGTGAACAAGATTGGGGGTCCCCGGGCAGGTACTCTGGGGGGGCATCTTCAGTCACCTCCCTCACCCAGGGCAACAGCAACCTCCATGGAAGCAAAGAGAGCAGAGGCCTTTCAGCCCATTCTGCTGGTGCCGGCTCTCTGAACATCCTTTATTCATCCTGGTCGGTACATTGTTACAGGAAGGATTTGTGACCAGCGATCTCCATATACTAGCTCTGGAGAGGGGGCTGTGGGTTCACCCGAACGTTGCCCGGATTAGGTGGCACGGTGGTGCAGTGGTTACAGTGCCAGAGACCCGGGTCGATCCTGAACAGGGATGCTGCCTGTGCGGAGTTTGCACCGTCTCCCCACGACTGGGCGGGTTTTCCCCGCACACTAACATCATCCTCCAACCCTGTGCCATCGCCAGGACAACGGGCCTTTATGGCCAAGCTAAGA
Source organism: Raja brachyura (assembly GCA_963514005.1). Next base: position 3,597,695 of record OY740822.1, on the reverse strand, counting down.
TTCTGACATTTTTTGAAAATATTGGACTTTGTGTAAGACGTAATCATGGCGACTCTTGTGTAGTAACTCAGACTGGTTTAGTTTAGCTTAGTTCAGAGAAACAGCGTGAAAACAGGCCCTTCGGCCCAACTCGCCCATGCTGACCAAGGTGCCCCATCTCGGCCAGTCCAATTTGCCCGCATTTAGCTCCTCACTGCGGACAATGAAGATGCTGGAGTAACTCAGCGGGCCAGGCAGCATCTCTGGAGCGAGGGAATGGGTGATGTTTCGGGTCGAGACCCTCTACTTTCCCGCTTCCCCCGACTCCCAGTCTGAAGACCCGAAACGTCACCTACTTCCCCAGAGATGCTGACTGACCCGCTGAGTTACTCCAGCATATTGTCTCTGCCTCCAGAGTCAGGGACAGTTCCTTCTGGCAACTGAACCATCCCATCACCAACTAGAGAGCGGTCCTGACCTAGCATCCACCTCTTTGGAGACCCTCAGGCTGTCTTTTATCAGCCTTCATCTTGCACTAAACACAATTTCCTTGTCCTGCATCTGTGAACTGTGGGCAGCTCGATTGTAATCATCTTTCCGCTGACTGGATAGCACGCAACAAAAATGCCTGTCATTGTAGCTCGGTACACGTGACAATCATAAACAAAATAATGAACAAAATAATATTAAAACAAATCTTAATAAACTATCCATGTACCTGTCCAAGTGTATTTTATAAGATATTATATTATCTGCCGAACAAAAACAGTGAAGAAAGCCAATGGCATGTTGGCCTTTATAACAAGAGGAATCGAATATAGGATCAAAAAGGTCCTTCTGCAGTTGTACAGAGCCCTAGTGAGACCACACCTGGAGTATTGGGTGCAGTTTTGGTCCCCTAATTTGAGGAAGGACATTTTTCCTATTGAGGGAGTGCAGCGTAGGTTTACAAGGTTAATTCCCGGGATGGCGGGACTGTCATACGCTGAGAGAATGGAGCAGCTGGGCTTGTACACTCTGGAGTTCAGAAGGATGAGAGGGCATCTTATTGAAACATATAAGATTGTTAAAGGCTTGGACAAACAAGAGGCAGGAAACATGTTCCCGATGTTGGGGGAAGTCCAGAACCAGGGGCCACACACAGTTTAAGAATAAGGGGTAAGCCATTTAGAACGGAGACGAGGAAACACATTTTCTCACAGAGAGTGGTGAGTCTGTGGAATTCTCTGCCTCAGAGGGTGGTGTAGATCGGTTCTCTGGATACTTTAAGAGCTGGATCGGGCTCTTAAAGATAGCGGAGTCAGAGGATATGGGGAGAAGGCAGGAACGGGGTACTGATTGGGGATGATCAGCCATGATCACATTGAATGGCGGTGCTGGCTCGAAGGGCCAAATGGCCTCTACTCCTGCACCTATTGTCTATTGTCCATTGTCTAACTCCTCTGGCAACTCGTTCCATACACCCACCATCCCCCGAGTGAAACAGTTGCCCCCTCAAGGGGCTGTCCCACTTGGGCGACCTGATCTGCGAGTTAAGAAGAGTGTCTTCGACCTTCAAGCTTCGAGGGCACTCGCCTGGAAAGCCTCGAGCTGGATCGACCGGCCGCGTTGAAACCGCGAGTTGGATCGATCGACCGACCGCACGCACACAAACACATCGCAAAGACGGGGGCCAGGGAAAGCGGGGTAGCGCTGTCTGAAATTCACACCCGCGATGAAGAGGACAGTAAAATGGCTGCGCAGTAACGGTAGGTCCTTTAGAGAGCGCGGAGGGAGGGGAGAGAGAAGGAGAGAGAGGGGGAGAGAATGGGGACGGGGGGGGGAGAAGGAGTGGAGACACTTTTAAGAAGTATAATAAAGTTTAGCGGGCATTTTACTGACCGGCCGGTTTTCCTTGGCCCTCGACTGCCTGTGACTATATAGCGACCCCACTCCACTGCACTACGAGTCAAAAATAACCATGCCGACCAGATTTTTTTACGCGCGGAAAATTTTTCAACATGCTGAAAAACTTTCCGAGACCTAGCTGAGCATTCGGGAACTTCCCTCGAGCATGAAGGAGAGTTTCAGCGACCTCATGGGACCTCCTAGGATCACGTGTCGACCATGCTTCGGGTTTGGAGGCCGAAGCCACTCGTCTAAACTCGAAGATTAGGTCGCCCAAGTGGGACAGCCCCTTGAAATCTTTCCCCTCTTGCACTTAATAATGCCCGTAAAGTTGCTCCCGATTTAATCTAAACTGAGCGTAAAACTTCCTGCTGCCATCCCTCAACGTCTCCTTCCAGAGAAGCAAGTTACTGTCTACCGTTTCCAACTCCTGATTCATTTTTTAAATGTCTCAATTAGAATGCCTCTCAGCTATTGAGCCTCTGGAGAATACTGGCCTAGTTTCAAGCAGTCTCCCCTGATCATTTAACCCTTTTATCATTCTAATGCCTTCTCCTAGGCCAGTAAATCTTGCCCGCGGTTTGGAGCCAGAGCTGAGCTCAGCTATTTACCCTGTCCCATTTAGTTGCCTTTTTTTTTAATGTTCCTCATGAATTATGCAGCAGCGTTCTGACTGTCATAAATGATTCAGTTTAGAAATGATCTGTTATTGATCTCCAGTTGGCATCAAAGCATTGGACGTCCCCCTAATTCTCCTCTGACGAGCGTTGGCGCAGCGGCAGAACTGCTGCCCTCTCGACGCCAGAGACCCGGGTACGATCCTGACTCCGGGCGCTGTCTTGCCCGTAGGGTTTGAGTTTGCGCGCTCTTCCCCCCGTGACCTGCGTGGGTTTTCTCCGGGGGGGTCCGCTTTCCTCCCACCCTCCAAAGACCTGCAGGCCATCCGCGAGTCACGGCGCCAGTTGTCCGGGGTTACGTCCGCGCACGGGTGGTGTTAAAGAGCGACCACGCACTGTCCACGGGCGCCCAGGGGGGATTTCCGGGACCGCTGGGCACCACGGGGGATGGAATGCATCCTGGACAAGCATTGTAACATTGTTTATTGTTTGCCTTGTATTATGAGTGTAGGAGCAGGGAGGTTCTACTTCAGTTGTACAGGGTCTTGGTGAGGCCACACCTTGAGTATTGTGTACAGTTCTGGTCTCCAAATCTGAGGTAGGACATTATTGCCATAGAGGGAGTGCAGAGAAGGTTCACCAGACTGATTCCTGGGATGTCAGGACTGTCTTATGAACAAAGACTGCATAGACTCGGTTTATACTCTCTAGAATTTAGGAGATTGAGAGGGGATCTTATAGAAACGTACAAAATTCTTAAGGGGTTGGACAGGCTAGATGCAGGAAGATTGTTCCCGATGTTGGGGAGGTCCAGGACAAGGGGTCACAGCTTAAGGATAAGGGGGAAATCCTTTAGGACCGAGATGAGAAGGACTTTTTTCACACAGAGAGTGGTGAGTCTCTGGAACTCTCTGCCACAGAGGGTAGTTGAGGCCAGTTCATTGGCTATATTTAAGAGGGAGTTAGATGTGGCCCTTGTGGCTAAAGGGATCAGAGGGTATGGAGAGAAGGCAGGTACGGGATACTGAGTTGGATGATCAGCCACGATCATATTGAATGGCGGTGCAGGCTCGAAGGGCCGAATGGCCTACTCCTGCACCTAATTTCTATGTTTCTATGGTGGTGGGTTCTGCTTTGTATTGTAAATATTATTTTTCTAATAATCAAATACATTTTTTTAATAAAAAAAGGTTTTAAGGTTGATTGGTAAAAATTCAAAATTGTCCCTAGTGTGTAGGGTATCGCTGGTCGGCGCGGACTCGGTGGGCCAAAGGGCCTGTTTCCGCGCTAAACTATCTCCAAACTAGGTTATGAAAAATTCAAGCAGCATCTTGAACAACTGGCCAGTGGGCTGAGGAACGGCCAATGGGGTTTATTGCAGATCATGGGGGGTGTTGGATTTGGGGAAGACCAACCAGGGGTTGGACAGGTTAGATGCAGGAAGTTTGTTCCCGATGTTGGGGAGGTCCAGGACAAGGGGTCACAGCTTAAGGATAAGGGGGAAATCCTTTCGGACCGAGATGAGAAGGACTTTTTTCACACAGAGAGTGCTGGGTCTCTGGAACTCTCTGCCACAGAGGGTAGCTGAGGCCAGTTCATTGGCGATATTTAAGAGGGAGTTAGATGTGGCCCTTGTGGCTAAGGGGATTAGAGGGTATGGAGAGAAGGCAGGTACGGGATACTGAGTTGGATGATCAGCCATGATCATATTGAATGGCGGTGCAGGCTCGAAGGGCCGAATGGCCTACTCCTGCACCTAATTTCTATGTTTCTAACCAGGAACCTTCCAATGAATGGTTGTGCCCGGCAGAGTGTTGTAGGGAATTAAGAGTTCAGATACATAGTCCGTTACACACTTGGGGGCAATTCACAGGGGCCGATTCACACTCCAAAGGCGTACGGGTTTGTAGGTTAATCAGCTTAGGTAAAATGGTAAATAGTCCCTCGTGTGTATGGTCGTGATCGCTGGTCGGTGCGGACCGGGTGGGCAAAGTACCTGTCTCTGCACTGTGCCTGATTTACTCTGGTTACCCCATTCAAATTCTTCCTCGATCCGCCCATTTATTGAGCCACAGGGTCGGACAGTGTGGAAGCAGGCCCTTCGGCCCGACTCGTCCATGCCGACCAAAGTGCCCCATCTAAGCTCATCCCATTTATAGTGTTACAGAACAGGAACAGGCCCTTTGGCCCAACTCGTCCATGCCGACCAAAGTGCCCCATCTAAGCTCATCCCATTTATAGTGTTACAGAACAGGAACAGGCCCTTCGGCCCAACTCGTCCATGCCGACCAAAGTGCCCCATCTAAGCTCATCACATTTATAGTGTTACAGAACAGGAACAGGCCCTTCGGCCCAACTCGTCCATGCCAACCAAGGTGCCCCATCTTAGCTCATCCCATTTATAGTGTTACAGAGTCGTACAGCATGGAAACAGGCCCTTCGGCCCAACTCGTCCATGCCAACCAAAGTGCCCCATCTTAGCTCATCCCATTTATAGTGTTACAGAGTCGTACAGCATGGAAACAGGCCCTTCGGCCCAACTCGTCCATGCCGACCAAAGTGCCCCATCTAAGCTCATCCCATTTATAGTGTTACAGAACAGGAACAGGCCCTTCGGCCCAACTCATCCATGCCGACCAAGATGCCCATCTAAGGTAGCCCCATTTATGGAGGCATACAGCACGGAAACAGACCCTTCGGCCCAGCTCCACCATGCTAGCGAAGATGCTCCATTTGCCTGCGTTTGGCCGATATACCATAAAGCCTTTTTACACCCGTGAAGCTGTCCAAATATCTGTTAAATGTTATGGAATCTGCTTCAACCAATTCCACGAGCAGCTCATTCCATATATCCACTGCCCTCTGTGTGTGAAAGAATTGTCCCTCAGTTTGCTAATTCTCTCACAAACCCATGTCGTCTGATTCTGGATTCCCCCAACCCTGGGAAAAAAGGGAGATACGGGACAGTTGGCAACCCTGGGGAGTGATAGGTGGATACTGGTGGGGGGGGGGGGTCCGATAGGCAGATCATTGGACAAAGGCCGGAGACCAAAAGAGAGAAGGTGTGAGGAGGATTGAAGAGGTGAAAATTGTGAAGCCAGAGGAAGGAATGCAGGTGGAAGGGGAGTTGGGGGGGGGGGGGGGGGTCCAAGTGGGTACAGGTAAGGCTACGTTCGCCAGTGCTCCAAGTTTAGTCCAACTGTGTCCATGTCTGACCCACCGAGTCACTCCCGCACTTTGTGTCCTGTACCTCCTGTACCACTAGTAAGTCACAGAGTGATACAGTGTGGAAACAGGCCCTTCAGGCCCACTAGCCCACACCGGCCAACACGTCCCAGGTACACTAATCCCACCTGCCCGCGCTAGGTCCATATCCCTCCAAACCTGTTCTATCCATGTACCTGTCTAAATGTTTCTTAAAGGTTGGCATAGTCCCAGCCTCAACTATCTCCTCCAGCAGCTCGTTCCATACACCCACCACCCTCTGTGTGAAAAAGTTACCCCTCTGATTCCTATTTAATCTTTTTCCCCTTCACCTTAAACCTAGGTCCTCTGGTCCTCGAAGCTCCTACTCTGGACAAGGGACTGTACATCTACCCGATCTATTCCTCTCATGATTTTACACACCTCTATAAGATCACACCTCATCGTCCTGTGCTCCAAGGAATAGAGACCCAGCCTGCTCAACCTCTCCCGATAGCTCACATTCTCTAGTCCTGGCAACTTGAGAAATTTGAGTCGATAAACCCGTATCACTCTTATTCACCTTCAACACCTCATAAGTTTATGTTCTAGGAGCCGAATTAGGCCATTCGGCCCATCAGGTCTACTCCGCCATTCGATCATGGCTGATCTGTCTCTCCCTCTCAACCCCATTCTCTTGCCTTCTCCCCATAACCCCTGACACGCGTACTAATCAAGAATCTATCGAGCTCCACCTTAAAAACATCCACTGACTTGGCCTCCGCAGCCTTCTGTGGCAATGAATTCCGCAGATTCACCACCTTGTAGAAATTCCTCCTCATCTCCTTTCTAAAGCTACGTTCTTTTATCTTGAGGCTGTGTCCTCTGGTCCTAGACTCTCCCACTAGAGGAAACATCCTCTCCACATCCAGGCCTCACCCCGAATCTCCCAATAAGTTATTTTACCAAAAATGATCATTAGATGATTGAATTAAGTTGAAAGATTTTTAAAGCACCAATCGTAGCTGCATTGTGGATGCCATCTATTATTTAATAGAATTAAAGATAGCGGGAGTCAGGGGACATGGGGAGAAGGCAGGAACGGGGTACTGATTGGGGATGATCAGCCATGATCACATTGAGTGGCGGTGCTGGCTCGATGGGCCGAATGGCCTACTCCTGCACCTATTGTCTATTGTCTATTGAATTTCCAGGGTGGCACCGGTGGTGCAGAGGTAGAGATGATGCCTCACAGCGGCAGAGCCCCGGGTTCGATCCTGGCAAGGCACCTCGAAAGTGGTTTGTTTTTGCTATGTATAAGGGGTAGGACATTCAGGACTGAGACGAGGAAAAACTTTTTCTATAGAACCTACGTTCTATAGAAGAAGCGGAAACCACTTTCGACCATTAGGGAGACTGACGAAAACCTCCGGGAACCGCACGGAAACCTTGGGTGGGGCGCAAAGTCCCCAGAGGTTTCCGTTCAGGTTCCCTAAGTGGGACAGGGGCACAAGGCAGCAACTCTACCGCTGCGCCGCCCTTATTGCAAGAAAATATTTTGGCAAATATTTCCAGCAGCTCCAGTCACAGAGCCAGCAACAACAATGGCAATTGGGTGCAAGTCCATTTACGATGGTGTGCTCCCAGATTTATCGTGAAATTAGCCTCTAATCACAGAGATGAGTGTTAACACTTAGGGCATTTGTTGAATAGATCTCTTTTCTTGCCCTTGACAGTTTATGATTCGTAATTGCACCACTTTCCCGCTAAATAGCTCTGAGAGTACTTTTGCTAATGCGAGTCAATTTCTATAAATCAAAGTGGCGCTGCGATCTTTCGAGGTCTCGGTTCTTGCAGCTGGCCTGCCGAACAAATGCTCTGAGTTTCACACCCCCGCACTCCAACAAACGCGAGGATGCCAGTGTGTGTGTGTGATTGTGCCGCATGTTCAGCTTGGTTTTGTTTGGAGATACAGCGCGGAGAAGGCCCCTCAGCCTCCGCACTGCAGGTGCTGTCATCTGATGATCGTAAGGGATAGCAGCAGAATTAGGCCACTCGGCCCGTCAATTGTGCCTGATCTATCTCTCCCTCCTAAAGGGGCTGTCCCACTTTCACGACCTAATTCACGACCTTATTTACTCACAGACATTTTTCATCAGGCTAGAAAAACGCTCGATCTACTTGGTGCCATGAGTACCTACGACTAGCATCAGGGTCTACCTACAACCTCGTGACGACCATGCTGCGAGTGTGTTCAAGGGCAAATTCGGTAGAGGTTGAGAATTAGGTCGTTAAAGTGGGACAGGCCCTGGAGCCTATTCTCCTGCCTTCTCCCCATTAACTCTGACACCCCTACTAATCTATCTATCTCTGCCTTAAAAATATCCACTGACTTGTGGCCTCCACAGCCGTCTGTGGCCAAGAATTCCACAGATTCACCACCCTCTGACTAAAGAAATCCCTCCTCATCTCCTTCCTAAAAGTACGGCCCTTTAATTCTGAGGCTGTGCCCTCTGGTCTGGACTCTCCCACCAGTGGAAACATCCTCTCCACATCCACTCTATCCAGGCCTTTCACTATTCGGTACGTTTCAATGAGGTTCCCCCTGTTTCTTCTAAACTCCAGCGAGTACAGGCCGAGCGCCGACAAACAGTCTCTATGGAGTTTGCACGTTCTCCCCGTGACCCACGCGGGTTTTCACCGCGATCACCGGTTTCCTCCCAAATACCAAAGAGGTACAGGTTTGTAGTTTAATTGGATTGGTGTAACAATGTGAATATTGTCCCCAGTGTGTGTAGGGTAGTGTTAATGTGTGGGGATCGCTAGGTGAGACTAAGGACCCGTTTCCGCGCTGCTCTCTAAACTAAACAAAACTGAACCAAAGTCCACCGAGTCCACGCTGACCAGCGATGCCCGCACACCAACACTATCCGACACCCCTCGGGAGGTGGTGCAGTATACTAAACAAGGCCGGGATGCACAGAGGCGGCACGGTGGCACAACAGTAGAACTGCTGCCTCACAGCGCCACAGACCCGGGTTCCATCCTGACCACGGGTGCTGTCCGCAAGGATTTTGCACGTTACTTAAGAATAAGGGGTAAGCCATTTAGAACGGAGACGAGGAATCACTTTTTCTCACAGAGAGTGGTGAGTCTGTGGAATTGAGATGGTGGAGGCAGGTTCTCTGGATGCTTTCAAGAGAGAGCTAGATAGGGCTCTTAAAAATAGTGGAGTCGGGATATGGGGAGAAGGCAGGAACGGGGTACTGATTTTGGATGATCAGCCATGATCATGTTGAATGGCGGTGCTGGCTCGAAGGGCCGAATGGCCTACTCCTGCACCTATTGTCTATTGTCTATTTGTTACTCTGGGTGCTCCAGTTTCCTCCCACATCCCAACGATGCCTGGACCTGCAGGTTAATTGGCTTCTGTAAATTGTTCCGAATGAGTCGGATAGAACTGCCGGTGCTCCCCCATTTACGATGCCTCGACTTACGATCTTTCGACTTCCCGATGGTGCAAACGCTGGGCGATGGCAACGAGCCACAGCTCACGTCCGGTCACCTGATCAAATTGTATTAAATGCGTTTTAGACTTGCGATGTTTTGGATTTACGATGGGTTTTATCGGAAGGTATCCCCATCGTAGGTGGAGGAGCAGCTGCAGTGGGAACAGGTGATCGTTGGTCAGCATGGACTCGCTGGGCTGAAGGGCCTGTTGCCGTTTTGTATATCTAAACTAAGCTAAACTAACTCATTCGCATAGGAGCAGGGAGGTTCTACTGCATTTGTACAGGGTCTTGGTGAGACCACACCTGGAGTATTGCGTACAGTTTTGGTCCCCAAATCTGAGGAAAGACATTCTTGCCATAGAGGGGGTACAGAGAAGGTTCACCAGACTGATTCCTGGGATGGCAGGACTTTCATATGAAGAAAGACTGGATAGACTCGGCTTGTACTCGCTAGAATTTTGAAGATTGAGGGGGGATCTTATAGAAACGTACAAAATTCTTAAGGGGTTGGACAGGCTAGATGCAGGAAGATTGTTCCCGATGTTGGGGAAGTCCAGGACAAGGGGTCACTGTTTAAGGATAAGGGGGAAATCTTTTAGGTCCGAGATGAGAAAAACATTTTTCACACAGAGAGTGGTGAAACTGTGGAATTCTCTGCAACAGAGGGTAGTTGAGGCCAGTTCATTGGCTATATTTGAGAGGTAGTTAGATGTGGCCCTTGTGGCTAAAGGAATCAGGGGGTATGGAGAGAAGGCAGGTACGGGATACTGAGTTGGATGATCAGCCATGATCATATTGAATGGCGGTTCAGGCTCGAAGGGCCGAATGGCCTCCTCCTGCACCTATTGTCTATGTTTCTATGAAAAGCTTTGTTTCAGCTTCAGGTTCAGTGTTGTCACGTACACCGGGGTAGGGTGAAAGGCCTTTTTATTAGGGTTGGGTTTTTTATTTTCTTCAGGCCAATTAACCTACAAATCTTTGGAGTCCTTGTAGTGTGCGAGGGAACAGAAGATCTCGGAGAAAACCCACGCAGGTCACGGGGAGGACGTGCGAACTCCGCACAGACCCACAGTTGGGATCGAACCAGGGTCCTCTGGCGCTGTGAGGCAGCAGCTCCACCCGCTGCGCCACCGAGTCACCTGCTTCAGCTGTCAACCCAAAAAGGCAACGCTCCACGTTCTCCAAAGATGCTGTCTGACCTGCTGAGATGCTCTAGCACTCTGTGCCCTTTGCTGCTGTGAGGCTGATGTGCTGATGGGTCTGAGATGGGGAAGTTGGTACAGCATGGTCGAGTTGGGCTGAATGGCCTGTTTTTGTTGCTGCATGACCTGCTGATTATAAGACGGGCTAACGGCATCAAGGGATGTGGGGAAAAAAGCATGATTCTGGATGATCACATTGAAAGGCGGTGCTGGTTCGAAGGGCCAAATGGCCTCTACTCCTGCACCTATTGTCTATGTTTCTAAGACGGAAGCTTTCGCTGCACCTTCCTCCCCAGAACAAAGGGCTCAAGTGGGTGGTAGTGAAGATGGTTGTCAAATATTGCAGCAGGATCTTGAGCAGTTGGCCAGCTGGGCTGAGGAATGGGTGTTAGGATTTCATGCAGAGAAATGTGAGGTGTTGCATTTTGGGAGGTCTAACATGGGCAGAACCTCCACAGTGAATGGTAGGCCTCTCTGGGGAGTGTTGTGGACCAGAGGGATCTAGCAGTGGGCGTACATAGTTCCTTGAAAGTGGCTTCACAGGTAGATAGGATGGTCAAAATGGTCAATTTTGGGAGGTCATGTTGCAGTTGTATACAACATTGGTGAGGCCGCATTTAGAATATTGTGTTCAGTTCTGGGCACCGTGTTAAAGGAAAGAATTTGTCAAGCTGGGAAGGGCGCAGAGAAGATTTACGAGGACGTTGCCAGGACTCGAGATGCCTGAGCTATGGGGAGAGGTTGAGCAGGCTGGGTCTCTATTCCTTGGAGTGCAGGAGCATGAGGGGCGACCTTATAGAGGTGTCCAAAATCATGAGGGGAATAGATCGGGTAGAAGCAGAGAGTCTTTTGCGCAGAGTGGGGGAAGCGAGGACCAGAGGACATAGGTTTAAGGTGAAGGGGAAAAGATTTAATAGGCCAATTTAAAACGGACTATCTTTGCCACACAAAGGGTGGTGGGTGTATGGAACGAGGAGGTAGTTGAGGCTGGGACTATCACAATGTTTAAGAAGCATTTGGACAGGTACATGGATGGGATTGGTTCAGAGAGTGGCAGGCTGGACTAGTGTAGCTGGGACATATTGGTCAGCATGGGCTAGTCGGGCCGCAGGGCCTGTTTCCACTCTGTTTGGCTCTATGGCTCAGTGGCTCGATTGCAGTCTGACCATCATCAATGTGGGTTTAGAAGGCACAGCGACTGGAGTGAAATCGTTATTGTATTAATAGGCAGCTGAATCGATATTAAACTCCGCAGGACACCCATTTGGGAGAGAGATGCGCGGATGAGGTCATTATGATATTAAAGGAATCGTCCAGATTCGGTCAGGTTTCAAATGCGTTGCAAGTTCTCTCTCACAGAGAATTGATTCAACGCATTGATTTGGTAGCGCATTTAGTCCCAGTGTTCTTCGGATTAGTTTAGTGTAGTTTAGTTCCGAGATACAGCACAGGAACAGGCCCTTCAGCCCACCGGGTCCGTGCCGGCCAGCGATCCCCGCACACCAACACTGGGGACCATCTTACACTTACACCAAGCCCATTATCCTACCAACCTGCACGTCTTTGGAGCGTGGGAGGGAAACCGGAGGTCTCCGAGAAAACCCGCGCAGGTCACGGGGAGAACGTGCAAACTCCGTACAGACAGCACCCGTGGTCAGGATGGAACCTGGGTCTCTGGCGCTGCGAGGCAGCAACTCTACCCTCGACAGCCCTCGATGTTTATCAGATTATCTGTGGGGTATGCGGTGAATGTCACTGCCTCTTGTACATCAGTATACAGTTCCCCTTCCAGCCCAAGTGCCTCTTATTCTCTTCAAAAGATAACACATGATGTTATGTTAACGATGGCACAAATTGCTCACATACTTAACTCCAGCCATTAAATATTCAGTGGGATTCAGAATTAGACCTGGTTTGCTCTGACCCCTTGGGATATCTGCTCCCAGCAACAGATGACAAGGGCCTTTCATGGTTGTATTGGAGATGGTGGGAGTGATGAATCTCCTCTGGGAATAACGGCTAGTCAACAGAATGCTGGTGGTTTGATCAGTGCTGAGCGCTCGAGTTCTGAGCGTTTGTGGTGGCGCAGCGGTAGAATTGCTGCCTCACAGCGCCAGAGACCCGGCTTCCATCCTGACTACGGGTGCTGTCTGTAGTGAGTTTGCGCGTTCCCCCCCTCCCCCCCCCGTGACCGCGTGGATTTACCACGTGTGCTCCGTTTTCACGGCAAACGCCCAGGTTCGTAGGTTAATGGTAAGTTGTTCCTAGTTTGTGGGACAGTGCGAGTGTACAGAGTGATCGCTGGTTGGCGGGGACTCGATGGGCCGAAGGGCCTGCTTCCGCGCTGTATCTCTAAACAGAACTAAACTAGTGTACGGGTGATTGCAGGTCGGTGCGGACTCAGTGGGCCGAAGGGCCTGCGTCTCTGAACCTAACTCAAGAACCTGACCTGGGTGTCATAGAAACATAGAAATTAGGAGCAGGAGTAGGCCATTCAGCCCTTCGAACCTGCACCGCCATTCAATATGATCATGGCTGATCATCCAACTCAGTATCCCGTACCTGCCTTCTCTCCATACCCTCTGATCCCCTTAGCCACAAGGATAGAAACATAGAACACCATGGTACACCAGTCATTGAAAGTAGGCATGCAGGTGCAGCAGGCAGTGAAGAAAGCGAATGGTATGTTAGCTTTCATAGCAAAAGGATTTGAGTATAGGAGCAAGGAGGTTCTACTTCAGTTGTATAGTGTCTTGGTGAGACCACACCTGGAGTATTGCGTACAGTTCTGGTCTCCAAATCTGAGGAAGGACATTATTGCCATAGAGGGAGTGCAGAGAAGGATCACCAGACTGATTCCTGGGATGTCAGGACTGTCTTATGAACAAAGACTGCATAGACTCGGTTTATACTCTCTAGAATTTAGGAGATTGAGAGGGGATCTTATAGAAATTTGCAAAATTCTTAAGGGGTTGGACAGGCTAGATGCAGGAAGATTGTTCCCGATGTTGGGGAGGTCCAGGACAAGGGTCACAGCTTAAGGATAAGGGGGAAATCCTTTAGGACCGAGATGAGAAGGACTTTTTGCACACAGAGAGTGGTGGGTCTCTGGAACTCTCTGCCACAGAGGGTAGTTGAGGCCAGTTCATTGGCTATATTTAAGAGGGAGTTAGATGTGGCCCTTGTGGCTAAGGGGATCAGAGGGTATGGAGAGAAGGCAGGTACGGGACACTGAGTTGGATGATCAGCCATGATCATTTCGAATGGCGGTGCAGGCTCGAAGGGCCGAATGGCCTACTCCTGCACCTAATTTCTATGTTTCAACTCCGTCAAGGGGTCTGGAGAACGGTCCCCTCGAAACGTCGTCTGTCCCGATCGCTCCCCAGATCGATCCCTCTGCCTGATCTGCTGAATTCCTCCAATGATAATCTGGCAGTCCCTGTGCTGAACGTTACTGCGGTTAATTTTTTAATCTTGTCAAAATGTATTTAATTACTTGAATCTAAGTTCCCCAATTCTCTGCTGAGAGCTGTATTTGTGACTTGAGCAATGCTTTACAATTATGGATGGCAGTCCACTAATTTCATTTCTACCACAATCTTTAATGTCTTTCCACATTAGTCCTCCAAGAGTAAATCATAATTCCGGACAAATTCAATATCCACTGCAAACTTTATAAAAACTATCTCCGACGCTGAGCTTGCCGAGAGAATAGAGCTATAAAAGATCATGAGATTAATAGATCGGGTAGAGTCTCACAGAGGGGAATCGAGGACCAGAGGACTTAGGTTTAAGGTGAAGGGGGCAAGATTTAATTGGAATCTGAGGGGTAACATTTTCACACAAAGGGTGGTGGGTATATGGAACGAGCTGCCGCAGGAGGTATCTGAGGCTGGGACTATTGCAACGTTTAAGAAACATTTGGACAGGTACATGGATGGGACAAGTTTGGTGGGATGTGGGCCAAACGCAGGCAGGTGGGACTGGTGTAGTTGAGACATGTTGGCTGGTGTGGGCAAGTTGGGCCGAAGGGCCAGTTTCCATGCTGTATCACTCTGTGACTCCATGACTAAGATGGGCGGTCATGTTGCAGCTACATACAGTGGCTTGCAAAAGTTTTCATACCCCTTGAACTTTTCCACATTTTGTCACGTTACAACCACAAACTTAAATGTATTTTATTGGGATTTTATGTGATAAAGCAACACAAAGTGGCGCATAATTGTGAAGTGAAATGATACATGGTTTTCAAATTTTTTTACAAATAAAAAACTGAAAAGTGTGGCGTGCAAAAGTATTCAGCCCCCTTTACTCTGATACCCCTAAATAAAATCCAGTGCAGCCAATTGCCTTCAGAAGTCACCTAATTAGTAAATAGCGTCTACTTGTGTGTAATCTAATCTCAGTATAAATACAGCTGTTCTGTGAAGGCCTCAGAGGTTTGTTAGAGAACATTAGTGAACAAACAGCATCATGAAGCCCAAGGAACACACCAGACAGGTCAGGGATAAAGTTGTGGAGAAGTTTAAAGCAGGGTTAGGTTATAAAAAAATATCCCAAGCTTTGAACATCACACGGAGCACTCTTCAATCCATCATCTGAAAATGGAAAGAGTATGGCACAACTGCAAACCTACCAAGACATGGCCGTCCACCTAAACTGACAGGCCGGGAAAGGAGAGCATTGATCAGAGAAGCAGCCAAGAGGCCCATGGTAACTGGAGGAGCTGCAGAGATCCACAGCTCAGGTGGGAGAATCTGTCCACATGACAACTATTAGTTGTGCACTCCACAAATCGGGCCTTTATGGAAGAGTGGCAAGAAGAAAGCCATTGTTGAAACAAAGCCATTAGAAGTCCCATTTGCAGTTTGCCACAAGCCATGTGGGGGACACAGCAAACATGTGGAGGAAGGTGCTCTGGTCTGATGAGACCAAAATTGAAGTTTTTGGCCTAAATGCAAAACGCTATGTGTGGCGGAAAACTAACACTGCACATCACCCTGGACACACCATCCCCACTGTGAAACGGTGGTGGCAGCATCATGCTGTGGGGATGCTTTTCTTCAGCAGGGACAGGGAAGCTGGTCAGAGTTGATAGGAAGATGGATGGAGCCAAATACAGGGCAATCTTGGAAGAAAACCTGTTAGAGTCTGCAAAAGACTTGAGACTGGGGCGGAGGTTCACCTTCCAGCAGGACAACGACCCTAAACATACAGCCAGAGCTACAATGGAATGGTTTAGATCAAAGCATATTCATGTGTTAGAATGGCCCAGTCAATGTCCAGACCTAAATCCAATTGAGAATCTCTGGCAAGACTTGAAAATTGCTGTTCACAGACGCCCTCCATCCAATCTGACTGAGCTTGAGCTATTTTGCAAAGAAGAATGGGCAAAAATGTCAGTCTCTAGATGTGCAAAGCTGGTAGAGACATACCCCAAAAGACTTGCAGCTGTGATTGCAGCGAAAGGTGGTTCTACAAAGTATTGACTCAGGGGGGCTGAATACTTTTGCACGCCACACTTTTCAGTTTTTTTATTTGTAATAAAATTTGGAAACCATGTATCATTTTCCTCCCACTTCACAATTATGTACCGCTTTGTGTTGGTCTATCACATAAAATCCCATTAAAATACATTTACATTTGTGGTTGTAACGTGACAAAACGTGGAAAAGTTCAAGGGGTATGAATACTTTTGTAAGCCGCTGGTGAGGCCGTATCTAGAGTACTGTGTTCATTTTTGGGCACCGTGTTGTGGGAAAGATGTTGCCAAGCTGACGATACAGGGTTCGGAGAAGATTTACGAGGTTGTTGCCGGGACTCGCGGGCCTGAGCTATCGAGAGAGGTTGCGCAGGCTGGGACTCTACTCCTTGGAGCGCAGGAGGATGAGGGGTGTAATAAATCATGAGAGGAATAGATCGGGGTAAACGCACAGAGTCTCTTGCCCAGAGTATGAGGACCAGATGACATAGGCTTAAGGTGGTAGGTCGATTCATGAACAATAACAAACGGAGTACAAGAAGGAGATGGAGAACTAATTGGCATATAACCATATAACCATATAACAATTACAGCACGGAAACAGGCCATCTCGGCCCTTCAAGTCCGTGCCGAACAACTTTTTCCCTTAGTCCCACCTGCCTGCACTCATACCATAACCCTCCATACCCTTCTCATCCATATGCCTATCCAATTTATTTTTAAATGATACCAACGAACCTGCCGCCACCACTTCCACTGGAAGCTCATTCCACACCGCTACCACTCTCTGAGTAAAGAAGTTCCCCCTCATGTTACCCCTAAACTTCTGTCCCCTAATTCTAAAGTCATGTCCTCTTGTTTGAATCTTCCCTATTCTCAAAGGGAAAAGCTTGTCCACATCAACTCTGTCTATCCCTCTCATCATTTTAAAGACCTCTATCAAGTCCCCCCTTAACCTTCTGCGCTCCAGAGAATAAAGACCTAACTTATTCAACCTTTCTCTGTAACTTAGCTGTTGAAACCCAGGCAACATTCTAGTAAATCTCCTCTGTACCCTCTCTATTTTGTTGACATCCTTCCTATAATTGGGTGACCAAAATTGTACACCATACTCCAGATTTGGTCTCACCAATGCCTTGTACAATTTTAACATTACATCCCAGCTTCTATACTCAATGCTCTGATTTATAAAGGCTGGCATACCAAAAGCTTTCTTTACCACCCTATCTATATGAGATTCCACCTTCAAGGAACTATGCACGGTTATTCCCAGATCCCTCTGTTCAACTGTATTGTAAGGTGAGGGGGGAGAGATTTAATAGGATTGTGAGGAGTAACTTTTTTCCACATATGATGGTGGGTGCAGGGAACGGGCTGCTGGAGGAGGTAGTTGAGGCAAGGACTATGGCAACATTTAAGAAATATGGATAGGACAGGTTTAGAGGGATATGGGCCAAATGCAGGCAGTTTGGGCTAGTGCAGATGGCACATGTTGGTCGGTGTGGGCAAGTTGGGCCAAAGGGCCTGTGTCCCACGCTGTATGACTCTATGCCTCTGTGGCGGCACAGCGGTAGAGTTGCTGCCTCACAGCGCCAGAGACCCGGGTTCGATCCTGACTACGGGCGCTGTCTGTACGGAGTTTGCACGTTCTCCCCGTGACCAGCGTGGGTTTTCTCCGAGATCTTCGGTTTCCTCCCGCATTCCAACTGTGTACAGGTTTGTGGGTTAATTGGGTTGGTATAAATGTACAAGTGTTAAAATTGTCCCTAGTGTGCGTAGGTTAGTGTTAAGGTGGGGGGATTGATGGTCGGTGCGGACTGGGTGAGCCGCAGGGCCTGTTTCCCCGCTGGACCACTGTGTGGCCACAGATAAGAGGTAGCTTTTGAGCTGTCTGGATGGGAATGTGTCATTAATGTGGGATAAAGGCGGCACAGCGGTAGAGTTGCTGCCTCACAGCGCCAGGGACCCAGGTTCGATCCTGACTACGGGCGCTGTCTGTACGGAGTTCGTACGTTCACTGGGTTTTCCCCAGGTGCTCCGGTTTCCTCCCACATTCCAAAGACCTGCAGGTTCGAAGGATAATTGGCTTCTGTAAATTGTTCCCAGTGTCTAAGATAGAACTAGTGTAGGGTTGATCACTGGCCAGCGTGGACTCGGTGGGCCAAAGGCCTTGTTTCCATGCTGTATCTCGAAATTAAACAAAACTAATGTACAGAGGTGTAAGAAGGAACTGCAGATGCTGGTTCACACCGAAGATAGACACAAAACGCTGGAGTAACTCAGCGGGACAGGCAGCATCTCTGGAGCGAAGGACTGGGTGACGTTTCGGGTCGAGACATCACCCATTAGGTTAATTCCCGGGATGGAGGGACTGTCATATGCTGAGAGAATGGAGCGGCTGGGCTTGTACACTCTGGAGTTTAGAAGGATGAGAGGGAATCTCATTGAAACATATAAGATTGTTAAGGGCTTGGACACACTAGAGACAGGAAACATGTTCCCGATGTTGGGGGAGTCCAGAACCAGGGGCCACAGTTTAAGAATGAGGAGTAAGCCATTTAGAACGGTGACGAGGAAACACTTTTTTCTCACAGAGAGTTGTGGTGAGTCTGTGGAATTCTCTGCCTCAGAGGGCGGTGGAGGCCGGGTTCTCTGGATGCTTTCAAGAGAGAGCTAGATAGGGCTCTTAAAGATAGCGGAGTCAGGGGATATGGGGAGAAGGTAGGAACGGGGTACTGATTGGGGATGATCAGCCCTGATCACATTGAATGGCGGTGCTGGCTCGGAGGGCCGAATGGCCTACTCCAGCACCTATTGTCTATTGTCTATTGTCTATTGAGACCCTTCTGTAGTCCGAAATGCCCCATATTCCTTCTCTCCAGAGATGCTGCCTAACCCGCTGAGTTACTCCAGCACTTTGAGTTTATCTTAAGGGGATCGGGGGTCGAAGGGCCTGTTCCCCTACTGCATCCGACCCTCGGCAAATCTTACTGTGATTTGATGGCTTCAAGCTTCAGTGTGGGTCTCGGCTCGAAAGGTTGATCTTTCCCCGGGAGCTTTGAACAATTCGCACGCAAACCCCTGTTCACAAATTAATTGAAAGGAAAACAGAATGTTCCTTTGTGTTGCCTGGTTTTAAATTTATCATCAAAACTCCCATCTGTTCGACGCTGTAGAGGCACGAATACAAATTATTTGTTTCCCCCTCCTCACTGAACGCAGATACAAATCTGCCCTTGATGGTAATTAGCTAACAGGCAAAAATGCTTCCAACGCCAGGATAATTAGTCACTCTCCTGCTAGCCCTGACATTTGCCGCGTTAAAGTGAAAGAATGCGCATATTACATCTGACCGTGACTTTTAAAATGGACATTTTCACATGAGAAAAGATTTTTTCAAATTCCCTCAATTGTAATAAATAGTAACGCTTGGATGATTTGTTTGTAATGAACGGCAGTTCTCTCTAATGAACATTCTTCGCCTGCCTCTAATGTGACCAGTCACAGAAGTCCAGAGAGTCTGAAGACGGGTCCAGACCCGAAACGTCCCATCGAGTCATGGACTCGTGCAGTCTTACAGCGCGGAAACAGGCCCAACTTGCCCACACCGACCAACTACACCAGTCCCACCTGCCTGCGTTTGGCCCATATCCCTCTAAACCTCTCCTATCCATGTACCTGTCCAAATGTTTCTTAAACACTGCAATAGTCCTTGCCTTAACTCCCTCCTCCACATCCCTCCAAACCTGTCCACATCCCTGTACCTGTCTAGCTGTTGGGATAGTCCCAGCCTCAACTCCCTCCTCCGGCAGCTCGTTCCATACATCGTCCCACCTTTGTGTGGAAAAAAACTACCCATTAGGTTCCTAAAAAATATTTTTCCCCCTCACCTTGAACCTATATCCACTGGTCGTCTATTCCCCTACCTCTGGGCACGAGACCGTGTGTCTACCCGATCTATTCCTCTCATGATTTTGTACACCTCTTATAAGATCACCCCTCATCCTCCTCACCCCTCAGCTCCGAGGAATAGAGTCCCAGCCTGCTCAACCTCTCCCTGTAGCTCAGGCCCTTTAGTCCTGACGAGATCCTGGTAAATCTTGTCTGCACCCTTTCCAGCTGGACACTATAGAAACATAGAAACTAGGTGCAGGAGTAGGCCATTCGGCCCTTCGAGCCTGCACCGCCATTCAATATGATCATCGCTGATCATCCAACTCAGTATCCCGTACCTGCCTTCTCTCCATACCCCCTGATCCCTTTAGCCACAAGGGCCACATCTAACTCCCTCTCAAATATAGCCAATGAACTGGCCTCAACTACCTTCCCTGGCAGAGAATTCCACAGATTCACCACTCTCTGTGTGAAAAATGATTTTCTCATCTTGGTCCTAAAAGACTTCCCCCTTATCCTTAAACTGTGTGACCCCTTGTTCTGGACTTCCCCAACATCGGGACCAATCTTCCAGCATCTAGCCTGTCCAACCCCTTCAGAATTTTGTAAGTCTCTATAAGATCCCCCCTCAATCTCCTAAATTCTAGCGAGTACAAGCCGAGTCTATCCAGTCTTTCTTCATATGAAAGTCCTGACATCCCAGGAATCAGTCTGGTGAACCTTCTCTGTACTCCTTCTATGGCAAGAATGTCCTTCCTCAGATTTGGAGACCAAAACTGTACGCAATACTCCAGGTGTGGTCTCACCAAGACCCTATACAACTGCAGTAGAACCTCCCTGCTCCTATACTCAAATCCTTTTGCTATGAATGCCAACATACCATTCGCTTTCTTCACTGCCTGCTGCACCTGCATGCCTACTTTCAATGACTGGTGTACCATGACACCCAGGTCGCGTTGCATCTCCCCTCTTCCTAATTGGCCAACATTCATGTCGCCAGGGTGTCGCCTGTATGGTCATGAGTTGTCTCCTTAGTCACCCAAAGAGTCGTAGCGTCTTTCTGGTCGCCGCTGGATTTTCAACATGTTGAGAATTTTTGTCGAACTGCAACGACCTATGACGGGTGTCGACAGTTGCTGAAAATGTCGCGTAAGCGGTTCATCCCTTTACTACTCAAGCATCTATCTATCTCTGCCTTTGAAATATCCATTGACTTGGCCTCCACCATGGGTTCCACAGATTAACCACCCTCTGGCTAAAGAAGTTCCTCCTCATTTCCTCATCTCCTTTCTGAAAGAATATTCTTGTATTCTGAGGCTCTGGAGAGGGCCCATTCGGAGGTCTGTGAGCAAATTTGGGCCCCGTGTCTGTGGAAAGATGTGCTGGCTCTGGAGAGGGTCCAGGGGAGGTTTACAAGAATGATAAGGGTCGGCATACGATGAGCGTTTGCCAGCACTGGGCCTCTACTCGCTGGAGGGGACCTGATTGAAACGTACAGGATATTGAAAGGCATATGGGTGTGGAACGTAGGCACAAAATGGCGGAGTAAGTCTGCGGGACAGGCGGCATCTCTGGAGGGAATGAGCGGGTGACGCTGCAGGTCGAACTCAACCCCAAACGTACTCCAGCAGTTTGTTTGAGTAAAATAATGCACCATCTCAGAGTTGAAAATTCCACCTGCCATTCGTTGGCCTATATTCCCAGTAGATCCAGATTCTACTAGACCCAGTTTCGAGTGAAGACCCTTCCTTCAGATCTCAACCAGAAACGTCACCCATTCCTTCTCTCCAGAGACGCCGCCTGTCCCGCTGAGTTACTCCAGCATTTTGTGTCTACCTTCGATTTAAACCAGCATCTGCAGCTCTTTCCTACACGTGGATGTGGAGAGGATGTTTCCACTGCTGGGAGAGTCCAGGACCAGAGGTCACAGCCTCAGAATTAAAGGGCGCTCTTATAGAAAGGAGGTGAGGAGAAACTTGTTTGTGGAACTCATCGCCACAGAGGGCTGTGGAGGCCAAGTCAGTGGATATTTTTAAGGCAGAGATAGACAAATCCTTGATCAGAACGGGTGTCAAGGGTTGTTGGTAGAAGGCAGGAAAATGGGATTAGGAGGCAGAGAACAGCCATGATTGAATGGCGGAATGGACCCGATGGGCCGAATGGCCTAATTCTCCTCCTATAACTTGTAAACTTGTTATCAGGCAAGAGAACCATCCTATCACCAACCAGGCAGCAGCCCTTCCTCACTGGAGACCCTCGGACTATCTTTAATCGGACTTTATTTCGAAGAGCGGTGGACCCAACACATTTCCATCTGGCACACCACTGGTCGATGGCTGCACTTGGAAAAATAACTTGCCGCGACCACTATCTGGTTCACAACAAGGCAATGTCAAATCCAGTTGACTTCCTTCATCTGTGTGGGGTCTACTGTTGATCAGTGCGGGTGTCAGAGGCTACGGGGAGAAGGCGGGAGAATGGGGTTGGGATCAGCCATGATTGAATGGCGGAGTAGACTTGATGGGCCGAATGGCCTACTTTTATCCCTCTCCCTCATGACCTGATGATGCATACTTGCGATTTGGATGACCCTGAAGCCCTTGTGAACGAACCATCCCACCCAGAATTCCACGGGACACCAAGTGCTGGATAACTCGGATGGTTAGGCAGCATCCCTGGAGAGCGTGGTTGAGTGGTTTAATGATGTTTTTATTCGCACATGTGTGAAGGGCAAACGCCTCAGAGGCCGGTTCTCTGGATGCTTTCAAGAGAGAGCTAGATAGGGCTCTTAAAAATAGCGGAGTCAGGGGATATGGGGAAAAGGCAGGAACGGGGAACTGATTGGGGATGATCAGCCATGATCACATTGAATGGCGGTGCTGGCTCGATGGGCCGAATGGCCTCTACTCCTGCACCTATTGTCTATTGTCTATTGACATGCTGTACATAAACGCAATCACAGATAAGTACATAAGCGCAAGAATTGTAGATTAGTTTTAGAGCTACAGCGGGCAAGCAGGCCCTTCGGCCCACCGAGTCGGTAGAGTTGACCACCGCCCCTTGTCTGTACATTCTCCCCATGACCCGCGTAGTTTTTCTCCGGGGTCTCCAGTTTCCTCCCACACTCCAAAGACGTACAGGTTTGTAGGCTAATTGGCGTTGATAAAATTCTAAATTGTCCCCAGTGAGCCGGATAGTGCTAGTGTACGGGGTGATCGCTGGCCGGCACGGACTTAGTGGGCCGAAGGGCCTGTTTCTCTCAATTCAACCTCTAAAAGTCCATCTCCAAAGTCTCAAGTGCATAGTTTAAAGTAGATTTCACTGAGGCAGCACAAAGGAGTCGCCATGTTTAGTTTAGTTTAAAGATACAGCGCGGAAACAGGCCCTTCAGCCCACCGAGTCCGCGCCGACCAGCGATCCCCGCACACTTACACTACTCTACACACACTAGGGACAATTAACACTTGCACCCAAGCCAATTAACCTACAAACCTGCACGTCTTTGGTGGGTGGGAGGAAACTGAAGATTCGGAGAAAACCTGCGCAGGTCACAGGGAGAACGTGCAAACTCCGTACAGACAGCACTCGTGGTTGGGATCGAACCTGTGAGGCAGTAGCTGTACCGCTGCGCCACCGTGCGGTGCAATAGCAGACGTCACCGAGGCAGTACACCAAGAGCCGCCACATTTTTTATGTTTCTATATAGGGGGCGATCAGGCACGATCACAATGAATGGTGGTGCTGGCTCGAAGGGCCGAATGTCCCCCTCTTTCTATTTCTGGTGCCAACAAAGTTTCAAAGTTCTGAGGAGCGCCTCGAAGCCCCGTTGTCCCGACGACACCGGACCTCCCCACCGTCCGCCGCCATCTTGAAATCGTCCCTTGGTCCATCTTCCGCCACCGCCGTGGCCAATGACTCCCTCCGCTCTCATCTCCCCTTCCCGGCCTTCGGGGGCAGAGCAGTGGACGAGCCTGGGGCGGCTCCAGGCTGGATGCCCGGTTCTGCGGAGCTCTGTCACTGCCATCTTTATTAGGGCCTGTGTTCACATCTATCCCCTTCTCCCTCCCTGGAGACGGACGGTGTTTTCCCCCTCCTCAGTTCAATTTGAACAGTGCTGTTCATTGATTCCAACGCTGGTGTGTTTGGCTTCAGCCCATTTAGTTCAGGGACACAGGCCCTTCGGCCCACCGAGCAGATCCTTCGGCCCACCGAGCAGGCCCTTCGGCTCACCGAGCAGATCCTTCGGCCCACCGAGCAGGCCCTTCGGCCCACCGAGCAGATCCTTCGGCCCACCGAGCAGGCCCTTCGGCCCAGCGAGCAGGCCCTTCGGCCCACCGAGCAGATCCTTCGGCCCACCGAGCAGATCCTTCGGCCCACCGAGCAGGCCCTTCGGCCCAGAGAGCAGGCCCTTCGGCCCAGAGAGCAGGCCCTTCGGCCCACCGAGCAGGCCCTTTGGCCCAGAGAGCAGGCCCTTCGGCCCAGAGAGTAGGCCCTTCGGCCCAGAGAGCAGGCCCTTCAGCCCACCGAGCAGGCCCTTAGCCCAGAGAGCAGGCCCTTCGGCCCAGAGAGCAGGCCCTTCAGCCCACCGAGCAGGCCCTTAGCCCAGAGAGCAGGCCCTTCGGCCCAGAGAGCAGGCCCTTCAGCCCACCGAGCAGGCCCTTAGCCCAGAGAGCAGGCCCTTCGGCCCAGCGAGCAGGCCCTTCGGCCCACCGAGCAGATCCTTCGGCCCACCGAGCAGATCCTTCGGCCCACCGAGCAGGCCCTTCGGCCCACCGAGCAGGCCCTTCGGCCCAGCGAGCAGGCCCTTCGGCCCAGCGAGCAGGCCCTTCGGCCCAGCGAGCAGGCCCTTCAGCCCACCGAGCAGGCCCTTAGCCCAGAGAGCAGGCCCTTCGGCCCAGAGAGCAGGCCCTTCGGCCCAGCGAGCAGGCCCTTCGGCCCAGAGAGCAGGCCCTTCGGCCCACCGAGCAGGCCCTTCGGCCCACCGAGCAGGCCCTTCGGCCCAGCGAGCAGGCCCTTCAGCCCACCGAGCAGGCCCTTAGCCCAGAGAGCAGGCCCTTCGGCCCAGAGAGCAGGCCCTTCGGCCCACCGAGCAGGCCCTTCGGCCCACCGAGCAGGCCCTTCGGCCCACCGAGCAGGCCCTTCGGCCCACCGAGCAGGCCCTTCGGCCCACCGAGCAGGCCCTTCGGCCCAGAGAGCAGGCCCTTCGGCCCACCGAGCAGGCCCTTCGGCCCAGAGAGCAGGCCCTTCGGCCCACCGAGCAGGCCCTTCGGCCCGGAGAGCAGGCCCTTCGGCCCAGAGAGCAGGCCCTTCGGCCCACCGAGCAGGCCCTTCGGCCCAGAGAGCAGACCCTTCGGCCCACCGAGCAGGCCCTTCGGCCCACCGAGCAGGCCCTTCGGCCCAGAGAGCAGGCCCTTCGGCCCACCGAGCAGGCCCTTCGGCCCAGAGAGCAGGCCCTTCGGCCCACCGAGCAGGCCCTTCGGCCCAGAGAGCAGGCCCTTCGGCCCGGAGAGCAGGCCCTTCGGCCCAGTGAGCAGGCCCTTCGGCCCACCGAGCAGGCCCTTCGGCCCAGCGATCACCCAGCATGCCAAAACTATCCTACGCAAACTGGGGACAATGTACAATGTTTACCAAAGCCAATTAACCTTCAAACCTGCATGTCTTTGGAGTGTGGGAGGAAACCGAATTATGGCTGATCATACCCAATTAATAACCCGTGCCTGCCTTCTCCCCATATCCCTTGATTCAACGAATAGAAAGGCTGGATAGACTCGGCTTGTACTCGCTGGAATTTAGAAGATTGAGGGGGGTTCTTATAAAAACGTACAAAATTCTTAAGGGGTTGGACAGGCTAGATGCTGGAAGATTGTTCCCGATGTTGGGGGAGTCCAGGACAAGGGGTCACAGTCTAAGGATAAGGGGGAATTCCTTTAGGACCGAGATGAGGAAAACATTCTTTACACAGAGAGTGGTGGGTCTCTGGAATTCTCTGCCACTGAAGGTAGTTGAGGCCAGTTCATTGGCTATATTTAAGAGGGCGTTAGATGTGGCACTTGTGGCTAAAGGGATCAGGGGGTATGGAGAGAAGGCAGGTACGGGATACTGAGTTGGATGATCAGCCATGATCACATTGAATGGCGGTGCAGGCTCGAAGGGCCGAATGGCCTACTCCTGCACCTATTTTTCTATGTTTCTATGAAACATAGAGCGTGCAAACTCCGTGCAGACACGCACCCTTGGTCGGGATGGAGCCCGGGGCTCTGGCGCTGTGAGCCGCCCGGGGCATTGAGCGATCGTGCCTTCTCCACGCTCGTGTTTCAATCTCTTTTTGCCTTCACCACATCGGCACGCCTTTCAGCAGTAACTTACACTCCGCTTTGAAATGGCGTCTTATTCCTCTTGTTATTTGTTGTTTCAAATCAAGTTCCAGCTCGAATCCGCGGCTAATGTTACTCCAGTGAACGCTGGGATGGTTAAATGGACCTGGAGCTGCATTTGCAGCCGGCCGCGGCCATCATAAACCAGTCACTACCTCGGCTGTGTTTTATTCTGAAGCTCTGCAGCAGAATGCTGGATTTATGTCAGATAATATAAAAGAACATAAAAAATAGGAACGTTAGTTAGTCTGTGCTCCAAGTGCTGGAGTAACTCAGCGGGCTGGTGACAGAGCTGCTGCCTCACAGCGCCACAGACCGCGGGCGCCTGTGTATGGATTTTGCCCGTTCTCCACGTAATCGCGCGGGTTGCGCCTGTGTACGGATTTTGCCCGTTCTCCACGTAACCGCGCGGGTTTTCTCCGGGCGCTCCCGTTTCATATAACCATATCACAATTACAGCACGAAAACAGGCCATCTCAGCCCTTCCAGTCTGTGCCGAACACTTAAGGGCCTGTCCCACCAGCGTGCAACTCCATGCGATTAGCGCGACCTAACGTGGTCGCTTGAGCCGTCCGGCGTCGCGGGGCCGGTCCCACTTCGATCGCCGGAGCCGTGCGGAATTGTGCGGAGTTCGTCCCGACATCGCGCGGGGCTCCGAAAAACTGACCGTGTTCAAAAATTCCGCGGCAGGCAACGGCTTGTCGGCTCGCAGTCGCCTCGACGTATTACACACCGTCTCGACGTCGTGCCTCCGTGGCCCTCTATGTGTGTGGCACATCAAAGACAGACACTAAATGCTGGAGCAACTCAGCTGGACAGGCAGCATCTCTGGAGAGAAGGAATGGGTGACGTTTCGGGTCGAGACCCTTCTCCTTTGACTGAGGGTTAAGGGAGAGGGAAACGAGAGATATGAAAATGCACAAGGAACAAACGTGTGCAAGGAATGAAAGGAACAAATCAAAGGCAGCAACGATGATCAAGGAAAGGTGGAGCCCACAATGGTCCATTGTTGGCTGTGGGGAAGGTGATAACAAGTGGTTACAAACAGTGAGACTTAGCAGGACGGCAAATTGGAAACTAGGAGGAAGACTAGGGTGGGGGAGGAATGGAGAGAGCAGGGGTTGTAAGGGTTACTTTGGGTTGGCAGCTAGTCTCCATCTCAGAAGGTCACAATCTGCATTTCCATTTTGTCGAAACACTGAAATCTGAAGTAGAGCAGCGGTAGAGTCGCTGCCTCACGACGCCCGAGACCCGGGTTCGACCCCGACCACGGGTGCCGTATGCACGGAGTTTGCACGTTCTCCCCGTGACCTGCGCGGATTTTCTCCGGGTGCTCCGGTTTCCTCCCACACCGCAAAAACGTGCGGGTTTGCTGGTTAATTGACTTGGTGTTAATGTGAACCTTCCCTCGTGTGTGTGTGTGTGTGTGTGTGTGCGCGGGATGGTGTTAGCGTGCGGGGATCGCCGGTCGGTGCAGACCCGGCGGGCCAAAGGGCCTGTTTCCACGCTGTATCTTTAAACTGGCGAGTCCCAAGCCGAAATGTCACTCGTCCATGTCCTCCAGAGATGCCACATAACCTGCTATGTTATGCCCCTGTCCCACTTAGGAAACCTGAAGGTCGAAAGGCCGAATGGCCTACTCCTGCACCTATTTTTATGTTTCTATGTTTCTAAAGGGTGTTTGTGAGCGTAATTGAGGGTGTGTGTATGTGTGAGGGTATGTGTGTGAGTTGAGGGTATGTGTGTATAAGTAATGCCCCTGTCCCACTTAGGAAACCTGAACGGAAACCTCTGGAGACTTTGCGCCCCGCCCAAGGTTTCCGTGCGGTTCCCGGAGGTTTTCGTCAGTCTCCCTAATGGTCGAAAGTGGTTTCCGTTTTAAAAATCGGTAATTTTTTGGTCGAAGCCGGTTGCGATGCTGGTTGAAGGTGGTTGCCGGAGGACCAAAACCTCCGGGAACCGCACGGAAACCTTGGGTGGGGCGCAAAGTCTCCACAGGTTTCCGTTCAGGTTTCCTAAGTGGGACAGGGGCATTACTCCAGCACTTTGTGTTCTTTTCCATCTCCATTTCGGTCCACAGAGGCTTCCGTTCCTTAACGAATTGTATGCTTAAGGATCACTTTAGGATTCTTATCCTTGCCGGCAGCTAATCATTCTTTGGACATGACATTAGCCTCTCATTTTAATGATTCTCTTAGTAATGAGCCTGGTCCGAGCTAGTATTTATTTGTAACTCAGACTTGCCCCAAGCGGCTTACGTTTCTTCTTTATCTTTTCCTGTGTCTTTTTGTTATCATCCAGAGAGCTTTGGAGTTACTTATTATTGCTTGGTCCCCTCATGGGAACTTGCCCCAACAGCACCTGAACAAATCATCCTCAAAGTCGGCCCGTTGTGCTCTTGTGCTTTTCTCTGTGAAACTTTGGCTGTGTTCGAGCCTGGCCCAGATCCTCGCTATCGCCCTTCCTCCATGGCAGCCCGGTGGCGCAGCGGTAGAGTTGACCACCGCTTGGCTGTACGTTCTCCCCGTCACCCGTGTAGTTTTTCCCCCGGGGTCTCCAGTTTCCTCCCACACTCCAAAGACGTACAGGTTTGTAGGCTAATTGGTGTTGATAAAATTCTAAATTGCCCCTAGTGAGTAGGATAGTGTTAGTGTACGCTGGCCGGCACGGACTCAGTGGGCCGAAGGGCCTGTTTCTCTCAATTCAACCTCTAAAAGTCCAACTCTAAAGTCTCAAGTGCATAGTTTAAAGTAGATTTCACTGAGGCAGGAGTCGCCATGTTTAGTTTAGTTTAGAGTCCAGCGCGGAAACAGGCCCTTCGGCCCACCGAGTCCGCGCCGACCAGCGATCCCCGCACACTTACGCTACCCTACACACACAAGGGATAATTTACGTTTAAATCAAACCAATTAACCTACGAACCTGCACGTCTTTGGAGTGTGGGAGGAAACCGAAGATCCCGGAGAAAACCCACGCAGGCCACGGGGAGAACGTACAAACTCCGCACAGACAGCGCCCGTAGTCAGGATCGAATCCGGGTCTCCGGCGCTGTGAGACAGCAACTCTGCCGCCGTGCCGCCCGAGGCGATGAGTTCACGCGGCATCTTACGCCGCACGGACATCTTGTGGGCCGAAGGGCCTGTTCCTGCGGTGTACTGTTCCGTGTTCCAGTCTCGAGGCATGTTTTAGGTGGTGTGTGTGCTTAGGCCTGTGTGTATGTGGTGTGTGTGCGTGTGTATGTGTGTGCGTGCGTGGGTGCGTGCGTGCATGTGTGTGTGTGCGTGCATGTGTGTGTGCGTGCATGTGTGTGTGCATGTGTACGTGTGTGTGCCTGTGTGTGCATGTGTGTGTGCGTGCATGTGTGCGTGCGTGCGCGTGGGTGCATTTGTGTGTGTGCGCATGCATGTGTGTGTGCGTGTGTGTGTGCGTGTGTGTGTGTGTGCATGTGTGTGTGTGTGTGCGTTGTGTGCATGTGTGTGCGTATGCATGCGTGCATGCATGTGTATGCGTGTGCATGTGTGTGTGTGTATTTGCATGTGTGTGTGTATGTGTCTGTGTGTATGTGTGTGTGTGCGCATGGGTGCATGTGTGTGTGTGCGTGTGCGTGTCTGTGTGCATGCGTGTGTGTGTGTGCGTGTGTGTTTAACACTTCTAACACATTAAGCCTATTTATCTAATCAGTGATGTAAACAAACATGTTGCTGAGCTGAAGGATGCGAGGTGTTCCTACAGACTTGGATGACAGGTTTATAACAGCGATATTCTCCTGAGTGTAATTACAGAAGCTGTAGTCATAGACAGATTTCAAGCATTCGCTGCTGATACCACTGGAGAAAGGTGAGGCTGTTTCAGTTTCAAGCTCTGCGTCACGTCCAGCCCTGAACTGCTCCCCTCCCCACAGACGCTGCCTGACCTGGCGAATGTTTCAGACGCGGCCAGCGCCATCAATCATACGTTTATTGAGCAGAAAGACCGAGCGCTGGAGGAACCCAGCGGGTCAGGCAGTCTCGACCCGAAACGTCACCAGTCCGTGTATAAAAATATCGACTGCCCCGGTCTCCTGTGGCAAAGATTTCCACAGATTCACCACCCTCCGTCTCGGCGTGTCCGCGCTCTCTCTCTCTAAAGTCTGAAGTAAAGTTGTACGAGGGGTTGGAACGTGACCAGCCCTGCAAAAAAAAACAATCATATGATTTTTATGAGCACCTATTTGTCCTTGTAAAGCAACAAAACAATGACTACTAAGTCATCTGTGCATAGGTTCGTTAAACAGTTCTCAGGCTGCAGATCGATATGACAATTTTTATTTATGCAGCCTCTTTAATGTCAGAAAATATCCCAGGGCACTCACAGTGGTGTTATCAGCAATGCCTGGCACAGAGGAAGCTCACAGAACAGGCTGCCTCAAACCTGGTCACTGAGGTGGACCTTTAAAGATTCCATTACAGGATGAGAGAGAGAGAGAGAGGGAGAGGGGGGGGGGGGAAGGAGAGACAATGAGAGGAGAAAGCAAGAGAGAGGGGGAAAGAGAGGGGGGGATGGTGAGAGAGAGAGAGAGACAGAGGGGCGGAGATAGAGAGACAGAGAGAGAGAGAGAGAGGGGGAAGGAGAGAAAGGCTGAGACGGAGAGGGAGAGAGGCAGAGAGAGAAAGGGAAAGACAAACAGAGAGAGAGGGGGAAGAGAGGGAGAGATAGAAAGAGGAAAGAGAGAGATGGAGAGATGAAAGAGAGAGAGAGAGAGAGGGGGGGATGGGTGCAGAGATAGAAAGGTAGAGAGAGAGGGAGAGACAGACAGACAGACAGAGAGGAAGGAGAGAGGGAGAGACAATAGACACATAGGCAATAGGTGTAGGAGTAGAGGCCATTCGGCCCTTCGAGCCAGCACCGCCATTCAATGTGATCACGGCTGATCATCCCCAATCCGTACCCCGTTCCTGCCTTCTCCCCATATCCCCTGACTCCGCTATCTTTAAGAGCCCGATCTAGAGAGGGAGAGGAACAGAGTGAGGGGGCAGAGAGAGCAGAGGGAGAGGCAGGCAGAGAGAGAGAGAGAGGGGGAAGGAGTAGAGAGAGACAGAAAAAGTGAAACAGAGAGTGGGAGAGGGGGTGAGGGGTTGCAGGGAGGCCCAGATAGAGAGGGAGAGAGAGAGAGAGAGAGAGAGGGGAGAGTAGGCGGCAGGGAGAGAGGGAGAGAAAGACAGAGTGCGGAGAGGTGTGGAGTGGGGGTTGAGTAGCTTGGACTGCAGGCAGCTGTGTGTTTGGACACGGGCTCCGGAGGGAGGGGGAGAGGGGGGGAGGAAGGCCAACTGGGGGCAGGGCAAGAGGATTAGCCCCGAGATTTCAGGAGCGACATGCAGAGGAAGAGAGGGTGGAGGACGAGGAGGGATTTGACATCGGATGGATTAAAGTGAAGCGAGGGAGCGTGGCATGAGGGGTGAAGGGTGAGGGGTGAGGGAGCACAGGGTGAGGGGTGAGGGAGCACAGGGTGAGGGGTGAGGGAGCACAGGGTGAGGGGTGAGGGAGCACAGGGTGAGGGGTGAGGGAGCACCGGGTGAGGGAGCACAGGGTGAGGGGTGAGGGAGCACAGGGTGAGGGGTGAGGGAGAACAGGGTGAGGGGTGAGGGAGCACAGGGTGAGGGAGCACAGGGTGAGGGGTGAGGGGTGAGGGAGCACAGGGTGAGGGGTGAATGGTGGAACACAGGGTGAAGGGTTAAAGGTGAGGGAGCACAGGGTGAAGGGTTATAGGTGAGGGAGCATGGGTTGAAAGGTAAAAGGTGAGGGAGCACAGGGTGAAGGGTTAAAGGTGAGGGAGCGCAGGGTGAAGGGTTAAAGATGTGGGAGCACAGGATGAAGGGTTAAAGGTGAGGGAGCACAGGGTGAAGGGTTATAGGTGAGGGAGCATGGGTTGAAAGGTAAAAGGTGAGGGAGCACAGGGTGAAGGGTTAAAGGTGAGGGAGCACAGGATGAAGGGTTAAAGGTGAGGGAGCACAGGGTGAAGGGTTATAGGTGAGGGAGCATGGGTTGAAAGGTAAAAGGTGAGGGAGCACAGGGTGAAGGGTTAAAGGTGAGGGGGCACAGGGTGAAGGGTTAAAGGTGAGGGAGCATGAGTTGAATGTAAAAGGTGAGGGAGCACAGGGTGAAGGGTTAAAGGTGAGGGAGCATGGGTTGAATGTAAAAGGTGAGGGAGCACAGGGTGAAGGGTTAAAGGTGAGGGAGCATGGGTTGAATGTAAAAGGTGAGGGCGCACAGGGTGAAGGGTTAAAGGTGAGGGAGCACAGGGTGAAGGGTTAAAGGTGAGGGAGCACAGGGTGAGGGGTGAGGGGGCACAAGGTGAGGAGGCACAGGGTCAGGTCCCGGGGAGAACGTACAAACTCCGTACAGACAGCACCCGCAGTCAGGATGGAACCGGGGTCTGCTGGCGCTGTGAGGCAGCAACTCTACCGCTGCGCCCCCGTGCCGCTGTCTAACGTGCATTATCACGTTCTTGTCCTCCCCACGGCTGGGAACATTAAGTGCCGCCGCGGTTTATAAGCTGTCTGTACGGAGTTTGCACGTTCTCCCCGTGACCCGCGTGGGTTTTCTCAAAGATCTTCGGTTTCCTCCCACACTCCAAAGACGTGCGAGTCTGTAGGTTAATTGGCTTGGTGTGTGTGAGTGTGAATTGTCCCCAGTGTGTGTAGGATAGTGTTAATGTGCGGGGATCGCTGGTCGGCACGGACCCGGTGGGTCGAAGGGCCTGTTTCTGCGCTGTATCTTTAACTAGACTAAACTAAACAGCCCTGGCAGTGGTGTGTTTGGAGCCACGCAGGGGCCGGTGGGAAAGGCCATTGCAATGTGGATTTTCTCCAACGGATCTGCACTTTGCGGTGCCCCTGTTGGTACTAAAATCTCTCAATCTATTCACCATCGCATCTAATCACAGGGGCGGCACAGCGGGTAGAGCTGCTGCCTCACTGCGCCAGACACCCGGGTTCCATCCCATCCTCGGGTGCCGTCTGCAGGCGCGTTTGCACGCTCTCCCCGTGACCCGCCTGGCTTTTCACCGCCTGCCACGGTTTCCCCCCACACTCCAAAGGACACACCGGTCTGTGGGCTAACGGACTTGGCAACAGAGTCAATTATCCCCAGTGTGTGTCGGATAGCTTGTGTTTGCGTTGTCAGGGGAAAATGGGCGTCGGAGGTGACAGGAGCAGAATTAGGCCTTTCGGCCCATCAAGTCTACTCTGCCACTCAATCTATCTTTCACTCTCAACCCCTCTCTCCTGCCTGATCCCCGTAACTCCAGGCAACTTGTCCCTCAAGAGCCCTCTCATTCTTCTTAAGGGTCAGGAAGGTAAGTGTGTATGTGTGTATGTCCATACCCGCGCACATACGTACACACCAAACATAACAATAATGCAATAAAAACAGCAATAGTCCATATAGTTCCGAGCTTGTAGCGTTCAATAGTCTGTTGGCTGTTGCGAAGGAGCTGCTTATGAACTTGGACGTCACAGTTTTCAGGCTTCTGTACCTTCTTCCCGAAGGCAGTGGTGAAATGAGATTTGATGATGCTGGCTGCCTTTTATGAGGCAGCGACTCCTGTAGATCCCTTCGATGGTTGGGACATCAGAACCGCTGATGGACCGGGCAACGTTCTGCCGTCCTCTTCTCTCCTGGGCGTCCGTGTTGCCGAACCAGCCATTATGCTCCCGAATACACACCTGTAGAAGTTCAAGAGAACCCTCTCTGACATATCGATTCTCCGTAATCCTCTCAGGAAGTAGTGGCGTTGAAGTACTTTCTTTATAATTGCATCCGTGTGCTGGGTCCAGGGAAGATCTTTGGAAATGTGCAGTTTGTCAAATGTGTTCAGGAAGGTTTCCGACAGAAATATGTAGAGGACCCCACACGGGAGAGGTCAACGCCACTAGAGAGATCTAGACTTGGGAAATTGGGAGGGGCAAGTGGATGATGCAGGGAGGAGCAAAGAGGTCCATCTGCAGTTGTACAGGGCCCCAGTGAGACCACACCTGGAGTATTGTGTGCAGTTTTGATCTCCTAATTTGAGGAAGGACATTCTTGCTATTGAGGGAGCCCAGCGTAGGTTAATTCCCGGGATGGCGGGACTGTCATATGATGAAAGAATGGTTCGACTGGGCTTGCATTCACCGGAATTTAGAAGGATGAGAGGAGATCTTACGGAAACATATAAAATTATTAAGGGATTGGACAGGCCAGGTGCAGGAAAAGTGTTCCCCATGTTGGGGGGAGTCCGGAAACAGGGGTCACACAG
>OY740822.1:3415790-3558290 GCA_963514005.1 Raja brachyura | reverse complement strand
CACATATACACACACACACGCACTCACTCACACCCATACACACGCGCACACACACACACACACACACACATATACAGATGTTGTACAAGGCTGGAGGTAATTGTCATTCTGAGCAGGGTTTGTGGAAGTGCCTTCATGGCGTTGCTGGCTCTGTAAATGTAAAGGGCAGGGGAAAATATTAAGATGTAGCTAAATCTGTCCGACAGACTGATGGGAATATTTTCCCCTTCCCCAAAGGGAAGCACATGGCCACAGTTAGCATAATGAGCTAAAGCAGATTATTAGGATTATCATTCCTCTTAAGCAGCCTCGCCGTAAATCACCATATTCATGGATCTTTTACAAGCTCATCATGTTGCACAATATATCAGTCGCTGCTTCAATAAAGTGTCGGCTTGCAGGCTGCGCTCCCTGACAAAGGGGAACAACAATAGCGCAGTCAATCAATGCCAACCCCCCCCCCACCCCTCACCTGCACGCACCAGGACGGCACGGTGGCGCAGCGGTAGAGTTGCTGCCTCACAGCGCCACAGACCCGGGTTCCATCCCGACGACCTGTATTGTCTGTACAGAGTTTGTACGTTCTCCCCGTCTCCGCTTTCTCCCCACACTCCAAAGACGTGCGGGCTTGTTGGTTCATGTCACTTCTGTATATGTAGTAAATTGACTCCAGTGAGTGTCCGGGGTTATCGCTGGTCAGTGCGGACTCAATGGGCCGAAGGGCCTGTTTCTACGCTGTATCTCTGTCTCAAGGGCCTGTCCCACTGAGGCTATTGTTTAGTCGACTAGGCCTTCGCCACATGCACGGCCGTGAGTCGTCTCCTCAGTCGCCCAAAGAGCCGTAGCGTCTGTCTGGTCCCCGCTAGGTTTTCAACATGTTCAAAAAAAAATTCAGAGACAGTCGGCGACAGTGCGTTTTAAGCCAGCGAGCTTAGCTTGACTTCTCCTGACGTAGGCGCTGCTCAGGTTGACGTAGGTTGTCGTCGATGCTGACTTCTATTTTTTTCTCGTTGTTAAAGTAATGATTCTAGTTCAAATTTTATGTCGGGGGGGGGGGGTGTGTGGTCCAATCACCGGCCTTACATCGACCCGCTACGACTAGGACAGTCACCGGCAGTGGCCTAAAAATAGCCTAAATGGGACAGGCCCTTGAAGCCTAAACAAAATCCGTTCAAACGGGTTTTTATTCATTTGAGGCTCTGTTTTATAAGACCCTTCTTATCGCCACAAATTTGGATTTCGACTTTGGTTGCAGCGTGGAAACAGGCCCTGTGTGGACAATAGACAATAGGTGCAGGAGTAGAGGCCATTCGGCCCTTCAAGCCAGCACCGCCATTCAATGTGATCGTGGCTGATCATCCCCAATCAGTACCCCGTTCCTGCCTTCTCCCCATATCCCCTGACTCCGCTATCTTTAAGAGCCCTATCTAGCTCTCTCTTGAAAGTATCCAGAGATCCGGCCTCCACCGCCCTCTGAGGCAGAGAATTCCACAGACTCACCACTCTCTGTGAGAAAAAGTGTTTCCTTGTCTCCGTTCTAAATGGCTTACTCCTTATTCTTAAACTGTGTGTGGCCCCTGGTTCTCCCTGTGTGGGTTTCCACCAGGTGCTCCGGTTTCCCCCCACATTCCAAAGATGGACAGGTTTGTGGATTAATTGGTTTCCGTAAAAAGTGCAAATTGTCCCTAATGTGTAGTTAGTGTGTAGTGTACGGGGTGATCGCTGGTCGGCACGAACTCGTGGGGCCGAAGGGCCTGTTTCCACACTGCATCTCTAAACTGAATTGTTAAGGGCTTGGACACGCTAGAGGCGGGAAACATGTTCCCGATGTTGGGGGAGTCCAAAACCAGAGGCCACAGTTTAAGAATAAGGGGTAAGCCATTTAGAACGGAGACGAGGAAACACTTTTTCACACAGAGAGTGGTGAGTCTGTGGAATTCTCTGCCTCAGAGAGCGGTGGAGGCCGGTTCTCTGGGTGCCTTCAAGAGAGAGCTAGATAGGGCTCTTAAAGATAGTGGAGTCAGGGGATACGGGGAGAAGGCAGGAACGGGGTACTGATTGGGGATGATCAGCCGTGATCACTTTGATTGGCGGTGCTGGCTCGAAGGGCCAAATGGCCTCCTCCTGCACCTATTGTCTATTGTCTATTGAACTAAATCTACCGGAGAAGTTAACATAATGACATGAATGGATTGGGTGATAAGAAAGTGAATTCGCTCATCCGTTAGACAGTTTTGGAGAAGGGAGGAAGCCTCTGGTGACGTGTAGATTTTACAAATGAGCACGTCTTTTCATTAAAGCGTGCTTTAAAATTAAAAATAACCTCCCAGCCAGGGAAGTGGACAGAATACCTGAGAACAGGATTGTGGAAAAACTACTGATAGTGCTGGAGTTACTCAGCGGGTCATGGCGGCACCCTTGGACAAAACGGATTGGTGACGTTTCGGGTCGGAACCAAAACGTCACCCATCCCTTTTCTCCAGAGAGGCTGCCTGACCCGCTGAGTTACTCCAGCACTTTGTGTCCATCCTTGGTCGAAACCAGCATCTGCACTTCCTTCCCACACATTGAGGGAAAACCAGACATGTTTGCTGGACAGGAGAACTGGAAAGGGGCGCGGAGAAGATTTACGAGGATGTTGCCAGGACTTGAGGGCCTGAGTTACCGGGGGAGGTTGGACACGGTAGGATTTTATTCTGTGGAGCGCAGGAGGCTGAGGGCTGAGGTGTACAACATCATGAGAGGAATAGATCGGGTGAATGCACAGTCTGGTACCCAGAGCCGGGGAATCAAGGACCAGAGGACATAGGTTTAAGGTGAGGGAGGGAGCAAGATTTACTAGGGACTTTTTCACACATTTAAACTCGTCCCATTTAAGACTCATAGATTTAATAGGAATCTGAAGGGTAACCTTTTCTTCACACAAAGGGTGGTGGGTGTATGGAACGAGCTGCCGGAGGAGGTAGTTGAGGCTGCTGCTATAGCAACATGCAAAGGACATTCTGGTACATGGATAGGAAAGGTTTGAAGGGACATAGACCAAATGTAGGCAGGTGGGACTGGTGGGGCATCTTTTTTTTAAATCAAAAATATTAATTCAAATATTAATTCAAATATTAAGACAGTATATATACAGTACAGTAAAAGACAAAACAGAACCCATCACCATCATACATGGCAAACAAATATATTAAATAAACTATTATGCAACGATGTTACAATCCTTGTCCCGAATGCATTCCAACCCTCGCGGTGCCCAGGTTTCGGCCCGAAACGTTGCCTATTTCCTTTGCTCCGTACATGCTGCTGCACCCGCTGAGTTTCTCCAGCGTTTTTGTCCACCTACGAATGTTATATGTTTCTATAAGGTCCCCTCTCATCCTTCTAAATTCCAGTGAATACAAGCCCAGTTGGCCCATTCTTTCATCATATGTCAGTCCCGCCATCCCGGGAATTAACTGGGCGAGTGTTCGGTCAGTTTGCAAACAGATACCGTTTAAATTATTTTTTTATTAAACATAAAATAAATGTGATCAATTATTGCATTAATATATACAATAAAAAAAAACCAAAGCAAGCACACCACCATAGTACAAAATCGCCCAATTATCTAAACAACTTTTAGTTAACGTATAACTAAATATACTATTATACAACGATGTTACAATCCTTGTCCATGATACATTCCAACCCCCCCCCCCCCGCGGTGCCCAGCGGTCCCAGAAATCCCCCCGGGCGCCCGTGGACAGCGTGTGGTCCCTCTCTAGTGCCACCCGGGCGCGGACGTAACCCCTCTTCCGCCTGGCGCCGTGACACGCAGATGGCCATCTTGGCCGGGCCCAGGAGCAAACCCGCCCAGGACATCCTCAGCCCCTGACCATCTCCCCTACGCACAGGGTGTCCAGAGATGGGGACGCTGGGGGTGAGGTGCAGCCAGGAGCGGCCCCGTTAGAGATATTGGAACAGGGGCTGCAGCCCCACACGCTCCATGTACACGTGGAAGACAGACTCTTCCAGCCCGCAACTGTGGCAGGCGGCTGGCGAGACGGTGAACCGCGAGTGAAACCGGTTGCGGGGGGCTCCTCGATGCAGTACCCTCCACCCTAGGCCTACGATGTAGAGGGGGGGGGAATCCCTGCGTAGATGGACCCCCACCGGGGGCCCCCCCTCGCGACGGGAAGGCAACACCGAACGCTACTTGGTGTCCGGACGGTTGACCAGGGCGAGGAAGTGTAGGGTGTGGAGGAGGAACCTGATGGGGCATCTAGGTTGGCAGGGGCAAGACGGGCTGAACGTCCTGGTTCCGTGCTGTGTCACCCTGTGAGAGGGGGGGCGGCAAGATTGAACGGCAACGGCAAGATTGTTAAGGGTTTGGACACGTTAGAGGCAGGAAACATGTTCCCGATGTTGGGGGAGTCCAGAACCAGGGGCCACACACAGTTTAAGAATAAGGGGTAAGCCATTTAGAACGGAGACGAGGAAACACTTTTTCTCACAGAGAGTGGTGAGTCTGTGGAATTCTCTGCCTCAGAGGGCGGTGGAGGCCGGTTCTCTGGATGCTTTCAAGAGAGAGCTAGATAGGGCTCTTAAAGATAGCGGAGTCAGGGGATATGGGGAGAAGGCAGGAACGGGGTACTGATTGGGGATGATCAGCCGTGATCACATTGAATGGCGGTGCTGGCTCGAAGGGCCGAATGGCCTACTCCTGCACCTATTGTCTATTGTCTATTGTCTAACCTGAGGGGCAACTTTTGCACTGCGAGGATGGTGGGTGTATGGGACGAGCTGACAGACGGGGTACTGTGGCAGCGTTTGATAGACACTTTGGACAGATACATAGAGGGACATGGGCCAAACGCTCAGACGGGGCACCTTGGCCGTTATGGACGAGTTGGGCCGAAGGGTCTGTTTCTGTTCTGCTTGACGCTGTGACTCAATCACTTGCCCTGCTACCTATTCTTTACCAGTCCCCCCCCCCCCCCCCCCCCCTTTTACACTCAGTGTAAGAAGGAACTGCAGACATAAGTTTAAACCAGACATGCTGGAGTACCTCACGCCACTACCTCAGCGCGACGGGCAGCATCTCTGAAGAGAGGTAATGGCGCGGGAGAAGGTCTGAAGAAGGGTCTTGACCCAAAAACGTCACCCTTTCCTTCTCTCCAGATCGTGGGAGAGGCCAGGACTAGAGGGCACCGCCTCAAAATTAAAGGACGTTCCTTTAGGAAGGCGACGAGGAAGTGTTTCCTTAGTCTGAGGGTGGTGAATCTGTGGGATCCTCTGCCACAGACGGCTGTGGAGGCCGTCAATGGAAAAATTTAAGGCAGGGATAGATAGATTCTTGATTAGTGCGGGTGTCAGGGGTTGTGGGGAGAAGGCAGGAGAATGGGGTTAGGAGGGAGAGATAGATCAGCCATGATTGAATGGCGGAATAGACCTGATGGGCCGAATGGCCTAATTCTGCTCCTATCACTTATGACATGTTTTAAAAGGCAGAGAGAGAGAATGTGTCAGAAGTGTTTAAAGGCCTGTCCCACCAGCATGCAAATCTATGCGATGAGCACGACCTAACGTGGTCGCTTGAGCCGTCCGGCGTCGCGGGGCCGGTCCCACTTCGATCACCGGAGCCGTGCGGAATTGTGCGGAGTTCGTCCCGACATCGCGCGGGGCTCTGAAAAACTGACCATGTTTTCCGCGCGGCAACGGCTTGTCGGCTCGCAGTCACCTCGACGCGTTACACACCGCCTCGACATCGTGCCTCCGTGTTCCCTCTCTGTGTGTGGCTCCGTGACCCTCTCTGTGTGCCCCTCTCTGTAGGTGCCTCCGTGACCCTCTCTGTGTGTGGCTCCGTGGCCCTCTGTGTGTGTGTGCCTCTGTGCCCCTCTCTGTGTGCCCCTCTCTGTCCTGGCGAACTTACCTTTAAGACTTCGCTCCAAGTTCGCCTCACTTTGCGCCGCGTTGCGCCACTCACCCGACCTCCGCGTGGCCCTCGCTGCCGGTTTGGTCGCGCTCATCGCATAGAGTCGGATGCTGGTGGGACAGGCCCTTTAGGAGGGCAGGAGCAGACTATGATTGCTTTGCTGTAAAGAAGGACAGCATGTTCTTAGATTCCTATAAA
This sequence comes from Raja brachyura, assembly GCA_963514005.1. Next base: position 3,552,175 of record OY740822.1, on the reverse strand, counting down.
ACCATTACCCCTTCACCTTAAACCCATGTCCTCTGGTCTTCGATTCCCCTACTCTGGGCGAGTGACTCTGTGCATCTATCCGATCTAATCCTCTCATGATTTTGCACAACTTCTATATAAGACGGCCCCTCATCCTCCAGGGAATAGAGTCCCAGCCTGCCCAAACTCTCCCTGTAGCTCGGACCCGACAACATCCTCGTAGACCTTCTCCAGCCCACCTTTCCAGCACGGTCGAGTTGGGCCGAAGGGCCTGTTTCCGTGCTGCCCGGCTTCTGCGACTGTGCCACTGGAGGAGTGAGCCTTGTGGGGCAGCCCAGCTCCGGACAGTTGGTCTGGGAGCACTCGTGGCAGGATGAGACAGGGGGAAGAAGGGGTGACAGGAGTTAGAGGAGACAGCTTTGGCAGGGTATCAGGAACAGCATCTGTTCCAGGGTCAGCGCGGAGCCGGCATTACGTCCCATAAAGTTGTTCCTCAGCACCAGCTGCCGTGGAATTTGTATCCGTTCCAACTCAAGGCTTGCAATATTGATTAAGATGGGAGAGGAATAAAAATCTTAACTTAATTAAAAAATCTGAACACCGAATCTGGTTGAGAAGTTGGGAGGTCAGAGTATAGAAGTTGGGAGGTCACGTTGCTGTTGTATAAGGCCTTGGTGAGGCCGCATTCAGAGTCCCGTGTTCAGTTCTGGGCATCGTGTGATAGGAAAGATGTGGTCAAGCTGGAAAGGGTGCAGGGAAGATTTACGAGGATGTTGCCGGGCCTCGAGGGCCTGAGCTACAGGGAGAGGTTGAGCAGGCTTGGTCTCTATTCCCTGGAGCGCAGGAGGATGAGGGGAGATCGTACAGAGGTGTACAGAATCCTTCCAAGTCTGACAGAGGTTCACCTGCACCTCCTCCAACCTCATCTACTGCATCCGTTGCTCCAGATGCCAGCTGATCGACATCGGTGAGACCAAGCGGAGGCTGGGCGATCGTTTCGCCGAACACCTCCGCTCGGTCCGGAATAACCAACCCGACCTCCCGGTGGCTCAGCACTTCAACTCCCCCTCCCATTCCGTATCCGACCTCTCGGTCCTGGGCCTCCTCCACGGCCAGAGTGAGCAACACCGCAAGCTGGAGGAACAGCACCTCATATTCCGCTTGGGGAGTCTGCATCCTCTGGGCTTAAACATTGAATTTTCTCAATTCTGTTAACCCAGGCTGCCTCCTCCCCTTCCCCACCTCTCCCTCAGCCCTCGGGCCCTGGCATTCCTTCTCTCTCTATCTCTCCCCCACCCAAATCGCACTAGCTTCTCATTTTCACACCACAAACAGCTTACAATGGCCTGTTTCCTTTATCATCGATACTTCTCTGCATATCTTTCATTCATTGTTCTTTATCTCTCCACATCACCGTCTATATCTCTCGTTTCCCTGATCCCTGACCAGTCTGAAGAAGGGTCTCGACCCGAAACGTCGCCCATCTCCTTCGCTCCTTAGATGCTGCTGCACCCGCTGAGTTTCTCCAGCTTTTTGTGTAACCCTCGATTCTCCAGCATCTGCAGTTCCTTCTTTAACACAGAGGAATAGATCGGGTAGATGCACGGAGTCTCTTGCCCAGAGTAGGGGAATCGAGGACCAGAGGACATAGGTTTAAAGTGAAGGTGGAAAGGGTTAATAGGAGCCTGAGGGGTGACTTTTTCGCTCAGAGAGCGGTTAGAACTGAACTAAACTAAATCTTTTTCCCAGGGAGGAAATATCAAAGACTAGAGGGCATAGGTTTAAGGTGAGAGGGACAACGTTCAAAGGTGATGTGTAGTTTAGTTTCGAGACACAGCGGGGAAACAGGCCCTTTGGCGCGGACTCGGTGGGCCAAAGGGCCGTTCTGTATCTCGAAACACAAACTAAACCAATTGTATTAAATACTTCATTGTCACCTGTGACATAGAAACATGCCAAATTCTTAAGGGATTGGACGGGCTAGATGCAGGAAAAATGTTCCCAATGTTGGGGGGAGTCCAGAACCAGGGGTCACACAGTTTAAGAATAAGGGGTCGGCCATTTAGGACTGAGATGAGGAAAAACGTTTCCACCCAGAGAGTTGTGAATCTGTGGAATCCTCTGCCACAGAAGGCAGTGGAGGCCGATTCACTGGATGGTTTCAAGAGAGAGTTAGATTTAGCTCTTAGGGCTAAGGGAATCAAGGGATATGGGGAGAAGGCAGGAACGGGGTACTGATTGTGGATGATCAGCCATGATCATATTAAATGGCGGTGCTGGCTCAAAGGGCCGAATGGCCTACTCCTGCACCTATTTTCTATGTTTCTCTCATTCCAAGTCACAGTGGAATTCTCTGCTTGCATACCTTGTCAAGGGTCCCCATTGTTCTTCCTCACGTCAGTCCCCCATGCCGGGTCCTCCATTGCTCTTTCCCACGCGTAGACTCCGATATATTCGGCGAGACCATGCGCAGGCTCGGCGATCGTTTCGCTGGACACCTCCGCTCATCCCGCCTAAACCTACCTGATCTCCCGGTTGCCATCACTTTAACTCCCCCTCCCATTCCCACACTGACCATTCTGTCCTGGGCCTCCTCCATTGTCAGAGTGAGGCCCAGCGCAAAGTAGAAACATAGAAACATAGAAATTAGGTGCAGGAGTAGGCCATTCGGCCCTTCGAGCCTGAACCGCCATTCAATATGATCATGGCTGATCATCCAACTCAGTATCCTGTACCTGCCTTCTCTCCATACCCTCTGATCCCCTTAGCCACAAGGGCCACATCTAACTCCCTCTTAAATATAGCCAATGAACTGGCCTCAACTACCCTCTGTGGCAGAGAGTTCCAGAGACCCACCACTCTCTGTGTGAAAAATGTTTTTTCTCATCTCGGTCCTAACGGATTTCCCCCTTATCCTTAAACTGTGACCCCTTGTCCTGGACCTCCCCAACATCGGGAACAATCTTCCTGCATCTAAAGTGGTGGCTGTGTGGAATGATCTTCCAGCAGAAGTGGTGGAGGCAGGATCGATTTTAACATTTAAAAGTAAAGTGGATAGGTATATGGACGGGAAGGGAATGGAGAGGTATGATCTGTGCAGGTAGATGGGACTAGGGGAAAATAAATGGTCGGCACGGACTGGAAGGGCCGAGAGGCCTGTTTCCGTGCTGTAATTGTTATATGGTTTATATGGTTATCTTGCCTGTCCAACCCCTTAAAATTGGAGGAACAGCACCTCATATTTCACTTGGGCAGCTCACACCCCAGCGGTACGAACATTGACTTCTCTAACTTCAAGTAACCCTTGCTTCCCCTCTCTCTCCATCCCCTCCCCCACTTTAGTTCTCCAAATGATTTCACTACCCTATGATTAATTGTACTGTCTGTATGCCTTCACCTCAACCAACAAACAACCTTTGTACATTTCCTTCATCAGTGTCTGCTTTGATCTGCCCTTTTCACACCTTACATGTTTTTTTGTACCTTGCTTTCCTCTCCTTTTGCCTCTCAGTCTGAAGAAGGGTCTCGACCCGAGACGTCACCCATTCCTTCTCTCCAGAGAAGCTGCCTGTCCCGCTGAGTTACTCCAGCATTTTTTGTCCCTCCTTCCAAGCCTCCCACGGGACTCTTTGTGTCAACTTGGCGGCTGTCATTAGCGAAAAGCAAACATCATAGCCAATGCCACATCCCTTGACAGCCTTTGACGGGTGAGTCCGTGCTTGCCAGAGCGGAGAACAAGGGTTCAAGGATCAGTTTAATGTTCAAGGAAAACTCAGGCTGCTGTTCCAACACTGATCACTGCTGTTTAGATCCCGATTATTAGCCTGTCTGATAGTAATTTAATCCAAATGGTGGTGTCTACACTAAGCCTCTTGTCCTCTCCACCATATTTCACAGATCTGGGCGCCACATGGAATTAATTCCATCGAGCTGAACAAATTAACAAAAGGGATCTGCGACCATACCCTTCTCATTGCAGAAACATAGAAAGTAGGTGCAGGAGTAGGCCATTCGGCCCTTCGAGCCCGCACCGCCATTCAATATGATCATGGCTGATCATCCAGAATCAGTTCCTGCCTTCTCCCCCCATCCCTTGATTCCCTGCAGTTGCACAGGGCCTTGGTGAGACCACACCTGGAGTATTCCGTACAGTTTGGTCTCCTAATCTGAGGAAAGCCATTCTTGCCATAGAGGGAGTACAGAGAAGGTTCACCAGACTGATTCCTGGGATGGCAGGACTTCCATATAAAAAAAGACTGGATAGACTCAGTTGTACTCGCTAGAATTTAGAAGATTGAAGGGGGATCTTATAGAAACTTACAAAATTATTAAGGGGTTGGACAGGCTAGATGCTGGAAGATTGTTCCCGATGTTGGGGAAGTCCAGAACAAGGGGTCACAGTTTAAGGATAAGGGGGAAGTCTTTTAGGACCGAGATGAGATTTTTTTTTTTAACACAAAGAGAGGTGAATCTGTGGAATTCTCTGCCACAGAAGGTAGTTGAGGCCAGTTCATTGGCTATATTTACGAGGGAGTTAGATGTGGCCCTTGTGGCTAAAGGGATCGGGGGTATGGAGAGAAGGCAGGTACAGGATACTGAGTTGGATGATCAGCCATGATCATATTGAATGGTGGTGCAGGCTCGAAGGGCCGAATGGCCTACTCCTGCACATAATTTCTATGTTTCTATGATTCCGTTAGCCCCAAGAGCTAAATCTAACTCTCTCTTGAAAACATCCAGTGAATTGGCCTCCGCTGCCTTCTGTGGCAGAGAATTCCACAGATTCACAACTCTCTGGGTGAAAACTTTTTTGCTCATCTCAGTCCTAAATGGCCGATACCTTATTCTTAAACTGTGTGACCCCTGGTTCTGGACTCCCCCAACGTGGGGAACATCTTTTCCTGCATCTAGCCTGTCCAATCCTTTCTGAATTTTAACGGTCAGTTTAATAGTTTGTCGGCGCACTGAGTTCCCACGACACCTGCATCTCTCTTGAATCCCCGCATCCATTCCCCTCAAGGAGAACAAACAAACTGCGTACACACAGCACCCGTAGTCAGAATTCAACCTGGGTCTTTGTCGCCGTGAGGCAGCATCTCTCCCACCCTTGAGTTACTCCTGCGTTTGGTGGCGTCTTTAGTTTAAACCAGAATCTGCCGTTCCTTCCTGCAACAATTATTAATCTGACTGATTGAAAGAGAGCAAGCGGCAAATAGTGGTGAATGAAGTGTAGCCAGACAAAACCATCTCTGAGGTACAGACGGGCTTTTGCCAACATGAAACCCATTAAAGCTCCATAAAACTGCCTGTTCAAATCAAACCCTTGGCTACCTGATGGCAGCCATTTTGGTTCGGCAGCTTTGTAAATGGCGAGTTGTGGTTTGTGGCGTGAGAAGCACAAAACTCTCTCGGAAATACATCTGCAGGTTGTGCCCTTCCTATCAGGTAATGTCAGCTTCACCTCCCCAGCTGTTCGGTGTTGTCTGGTTTGGAGATACAGCGTGGAAACAGGCCCTTCGGCCCACCGGGTCCCTGCCGGCCAGCGACCCCCCGTGCATTAACACTGTCCTACGCACACTAGGGACAATTTTACATTTATACCTCGCCAATTAGCCGACAAACCTGTACGCCTTTGGAGTGTGGAAGATCTCCGGGAAAACCCACGCAGGTCACGGGGAGAACGTGCAAACTCCGTACAGACAAACACCCGTAGTCGGGACCGAACCCGGGTCTCTGGCGCTGAAAGTGCTGTAAGGCAGCGACTCTACCGCTGCACCACCGTATCGTGCTTTCAGATTTTAAACTGCGGAAGGTTTGGGTTTGGGCTTGTAGAGAGGTACAGTGAAAAGCCTTGTTTCACATGCTATCCACTCCGATAGTGCAGCGGTAGAGTGGCTGCCTCAGAGCGCCAGACACCCAGGTTCCATCCTGACTACAGGTGCTGTTTGTAGGGTTCCCTACCTGCTCCCCGTGACCTGCGTGGGTTTCCTCCGGGAGCTCCGGTTTACTCCCACACTCCGGACGTGCCGCATTTCCACAGTCGCCTCAGGAGGTTGGTGCCTCCATGCCTGTCACATCAAAGAGATTGGTTCCAAACAGATCATTAGAGAGTCATGGTCTTACAGCTTGGAAACAGGCCCTTCAACCCAACGTGCCCACACGGGCCAACATGTTCCATCTACACTATTCCCAGCTGCCTGCATTTGGCCCATATCCTACAAACCTATCCTATCTAAATGTTTCTTAAACATTGCCATAGTCCCAGCCTCAACTCTGGCAGCTCGCTCCATACACCCACCACCCTTTGCATGAAAACGTTACCCCCCCCCCCCCCCCCCCCCGTCACCTTAAACCCATGTCCTCTGGTCCTCGGTTCCCCTACTCTGGGCAAGAGACTCTGTACCTCTACCCGATCTATTCCTCTCATGATTTTTTTTTGTACACCTCTATAAGATCACCCCTCATCCAGACAGGGTCTTGGTGAGACCACACCTGGAGTATTGTGTACAGTTTTGATCTCCAAATCTGAGGAAGGGCATTATTGCCATAGAGGGAGTACAGAGAAGGTTCACCAGACTGATTCCTGGGATGTCAGGACTGTCTTATGAAGAAAGACTGGATAGACTCGGTTTATACTCTCTAGAATTTAGGAGATTGAGAGGGGATCTTATAGAAACGTACAAAATTCTTCAGAGGTTGGACAGGCTAGATGCAGGAAGATTGTTCCCGATGTTGGGGAAGTCCAGAACAAGGGGTCACAGTTTAAGGATAAGGGGGAAGTCTTTTAGGACCGAGATGAGAAAAAAAAAATTCACACAGACAGTGGTGAAACTGTGGAATTCCCTGCCACAGAAGGTAGTTGCGGCCAATTAATTGGCTATATTTAAGAGGGAGCTAGATGTGGCCCTTGTACCTGCCTTCTCTCCATACCATCAGGGGGTATGGAGAGAAGGCAGGTACAGGATACTGAGTTGGATGATCAGCCATGATCATATTGAATGGCGGTGCAGGCTCGAAGGGCCGAGTGGCCTACTCCTGCACCTATTTTCTATGTTTCCATGTTTCTATGAAACGTCACTCATTTCATTTCTCCAGGGATGATGCCTGACCCGCTGAGTTACTCCAGCATTTTGTTTCTATCTCAATGTAACGGATGGCAGGTTTCCTTTCTTGAAGGGCGTGTGTGAATCGGCTGGATTTTTCACAGCCATCCTGCAGTTTCCTGAATACAATTACTGACTTAAAAATTCAAAATTTAATTACCTGAATTTAAATACCTCACCACCTCTGCTGAGATTTGAACCCCTGTTCCTGGATCAATGGTCCAGCTTTTTAAATACTCATCCAATAAATAATTTGCTGCGCTACTCCAGGAGGTTTAGAGATACATCACAGAAACAGGCCCTTCGGCCCACCGGGTCCGCGATGCACACTAACACCATCCTACACCCACTAGGGACAATTTTCACCTATACCAAGCCAATTAACCTACAAACTCTTTGGAGCGCGGGAGGAAACCGAAGATCTCGGAGAAAACCCACGCAGGTCACGGGGGAGAACGTACAAATACTGTACAGACGGTACCCATTAACGGGATCAAACCCCTGTCTCCGGCGCTGCATTCGCTGTAAGGCAGCAACTCTACCGCTGCGCCACCGTGCTCGCCCTACATAAAACAGCAGGCGATGGAATCGGACGTAAAACCAGAAGTGCTGGAAGAACATAGAAACATAGACAATAGGTGCATGAGTAGGCCATTCGGCCCTTCGTGCCAGCAATGCCTTTCTATATGAAGAAGGCTGAAGAAGGGTCTCGACCCGAAACGCCGCCTATCTCCTTCGCACCTTAGATGCTGCTGCACCCCTGCTGAGTTTCTCCAGCTTTTTGTGTAACCCCCCCTTCTATATGATCATGGCTGATCATCCACAATCAGTACCCCGTTCCAACTCTCTCCCCATATCCCTTGATTCCGTGAGCCCTAAGAACTAAATCTAACTCTCTCTTGAAAACATCCAGTGAATCGGCCTCCACTGCCTTCTGTGGCAGGGAATTCCACAGATTCACAACTCTCTGGTTGGAAAGGTTTTTCCTCATCTCAGTCCTAAACGGCCGACCCCTTATCCTTAAACTGTGTGTGGCCCCTGGTTCTGGACTCCTGCCAACACGGGGAACATTTTTCCTGCATCTAGCCTGTCCAATCCCTTAAGAATTTTATATGTTTCTATAAGATGCCCTCTCGACCTTCCAAATTCCAGTGAATACAAGCCCTGTCGACCCATCATATGTCAGTCCCACCATCCCGGGAATTAACCTGGTAATTGAGCCAGTCAGGCAGCATCTGTGGAGGGAGAAACCAGTCGGCTTTCAGATCGGAGCCCAATCAAACTGTTAGTTTAGTTCATCGTCACATGTACCGAGGTACAGTGAAAAGCTTTCGTTGCGTGCTAACCAGTCAGCATAAAGACAATACATGATTACATTTGAGCCGTTTACAGTGTACAGATACATGATAAGGGAATAACGTTTAGTGCAAGGTAAAGCCAGCAAAGTCCGATCTAGGATAGTCCGAGGGTCATCACAGAGATACATAGTAGCTCAGTATTGTTCAGTATAGTTCAGTTTAGAGATACAGCGCGGAAACAGGCCCTTCGACCCATCCGGTCCGCGCTGACCAGCGATCCCCGCACATTGACACCATCCTACACACACTATAGACAATTTTTTTTATTTACAACGTCAGTTCACCTACAAACCTGCACGTCTTTGGAGTGTGGGGGGAAACCGAAGATCTCGGAGAAAACCCACGCAGGTCACGGGGAGAACGTACAGACAGCACCCGTAGTCAGGATCGAACCCGTGTCTCCGGCACTGCGAGCGCTGTAAGGCGGCAACTCTACCGCTGCGCCACCGTGACCGCTCTCTGGTTGCAGTTATTAGCTTATTCCAGTTAGTCAATGGTCAATGATGTGTTTTAAGGCACATATGCGATTGCAGGGTGAAATTCTTTTTCCATATATTACGCTTGCGGCGGCTGCCATTATCCAAAGTCTGGGCTCGATGTACAGGAGCAGTTCCCTTGCCCGGACTGGAGCGTCACGGCCAGTTGTTAATCCTACATGACGTGGCCAAGCCCAAAATGGTGCAGAGAAGATTTACCAGGATGTTCCCAATACTCCAGGTGCTGACCTACAGGGAGAGGCTGAGCAGGCTGGGTCTCTATTCCCTGGAGCGCAGGAGGATGAGGGGTAATCTTATGGAGGTGTATAAAATCATGAGAGGAATAGATCGGGTAGATGCACTGTCTCGTGCCCAGAGTAGGGGAATCGAGGACCAGAGGACATAGGATGAAGGTGAGGAGGGGGATTTAATAGGAACCTGGGGGGTAACCTTTTTCATACAGAGGGTGGTGGGTGCATGGAACGAGCTGCCAGTGGAGGTAGTTGAGGCTGGGACTATCACAGCATTCAAGAAACATTTTGGCAGGTAGAATTAAATAGAATAGTTTCTTTATTGTCATTGTAACATGAACCATGTACAACTAAATTTAAAAATGTCTGCCAGTCAGTGCACCATTCAAACCATAAAAGCTAACGATACATGCAAGGTAAAATATTAAAAAAGATTAAAAAACTAAAATAAATATGAAATATAAAAACAGCACCCATACACGCCCAACCCTACATCCTTCTGTCGATTTCACAGTGTACCAACCACAGTCCCTTAGTCCCCGCGTTCCTTGGCGGCTACATTAAGTGCCTTTATAGCAGTGGGGTAAAAACTGTTTTTAAGTCTGTTTGTCCTTGTCCTTGTAGATCTGTACCGTCTGCCTGACGGCAACAGTTCAAACAGGGAGTGTCCGGGGTGGGAAATGTCCTTTATAATATTCTGGGATTTTTTGATGCAGCGGGAACTGTGCAAGTCCTCCAAGGTAAGGAGAGGGCAGCCGACAATCCTCTGGGCGTTGTCAATGGCCCTCTGGAGCGCTTTCCTCCGAGCTGCTGTGCAGCTGGTGTACCACACGCATACACAGTATGTTAGGATGCTCCCAATGGAGCACCGATAAAAGGACAGCAGCAGTCTCTGTGTGATGTTATTCTTCCTCAGCACCCTCAGGAAGTGCAGTCTCTGCTGGACCTTTTTCAGCAGCGCAGAGGTGTTCACGCTCCACGTCAGGTCCTCCTCAATATGGATTCCCAGGAAGCGGAAATCCGCCACCCTCTCCACACAGTCGCCTCTGATGATTAGTGGTACCAGCTCCGTTTTGTTCTTCCTGAAGTCTATTATCATCTCCTTGGTATTTGAGGTGTTCAGGAGCAGGCTATTTTCTCCACACCACACTGTCAGCTGCTCCACCTCATCCCGATAGGCGTACTCGTCCCCCCCCCCCGGAGATAGGACGGGTTGGGAGGGACGTGGACCAAACGCAGGCAGGTGAGACTAGTGTAGATGGGACATGTTGGTCAGCATGGTCAAGTTGGGCCGAAGGGCCAGCTTCCACTCTATGACCCAAAACTACGCCTATCCGTGTCTTCCAGAGTTACTCCAGCACTTTGTGTTTTCGAATCGTCGCGTTGCAAACTCATAATGGCCCTTCAGCCCAACGTGTCCATGCTAACCAAGGAGCCCCTTCTAAGCTAGTCCCATTGCCCGCGTTTGGCCCACACCCTGCACCGTACCTGTCAAGCTCCCCCTTGACACACCCAACTACAGGGACACCTTCTTAAACTCTTCACGTCTACGACCAGAGGTCACAGCCTTCGAATTAAAGGACGTTCCTTTAGGAAGGAGATGAGGAGGAATTTCTTCAGGAATTTCTTGGGTGGTGAGTCCTCCGGGTCCACGCCGACCATCGATCACCCTTTTCACTCACACTATCCTGCACACTGGGAACAATTTCACATTGTTACCAAACCCCATTCTCCTGCCTTCTCCCCATAACCCCTGACACCCGCACTAATCAAGAATCTATCTATCTCTGCCGTAAAAATATCCACTGACTTGTGGCCTCCACAGCTTTCTATGGCAAAGAATTCCACAGATTCACCACCCTCTGACCAAATACATTTCTCCTCAACTCCTTCCTAAAAGAACGTCCTTTAATTCTGAGGCTGTGACCTCTAGTCCAAGACTCTCCCACTAGTGGAAACATCCTCTCCACATCCACTCTATCCAGGCCTTTCATTATTCTGTACGTTTCAATGAGGTCCCCCCCTCATCCTTCTAAACTCCAGCGAGTACAGGCCCAGTGCCGACAAACGCTCATCGTAGGTTATTCCTGGGGTCGTTCTTGTGAACCTCTTCTGGACCCTCTCCAGAGCCGGCACATCCTTCCCCAGATACGGGGCCCAAAGAATTTCACCTGTTGGCAGAGTGGTGGGAGGGGTTTATAAAAATGCCTTGTTAGTACCAGCCTCAACTACCTCCTCTGGCAGCTCGTTCCATGCGCCCACCACCCTTTGCATGAAAAAGTTGCCTCTTTGGTTCTTATTAAATCTTTCCCCCCCTCACTCTAAACGTGTCGCGTGAAAATCTGATTTCTCCAGATTTTTGCAAATGTTATTCATTCTTCGTCCCCTCTGTGAAAGAAATCTTGCAGATCAAACGTCTCAAAGCGTTGAATATTTATCATCTCCTGATCTGTGGAGTATGAAAAACAGTCTCAATTCCCCAGACTGCCTGCAAAACTGGAGTCCCACAATCTTGGCACCACTTGGGCAATCCGTAAGGGGAACGGCCACGGTGGCGCAGCGGTAGAGTTGCCCCCTCACAGCGCCGGGGACCCAGGTTCGAACCCGACCACGGGCGCTGTCTGTACGGACTTTGTACATTCTCCCCGTGAACTGATCGGTTTTCTCCGAGATCGTCGGTTTCCTCCCACGCTCCAAAGACGTGCGGCAGCCAGCCAGAAGAAGGGTCCCGTCCCGAAACGTCACCTATCCACATTCTCCAGAGATGCTGCCTGGCCCGCTGAGTTACTGATCTGCAAGATTTCTTTCACAGAGGGGACGAAGAATGAATAACATTTGCAACAATCTAGAGAAATCAGATTTTCACGCGACACGTTTAGAGTGAGGGGGGGGGGAAGATTTAATAAGAACCAAAGAGGCAACTTTTTCATGCAAAGGGTGATGGGCGCATGGAACGAGTTGCCAGGGGAGGTAGTTGAGGCTGGTACTAACAAGGCATTTTTGTGAGCCAACCAGGACTGCTTCTGCTTGGTTTGATCTCAATGCTGTTTGCCCTTCGTACCAAGTTGATAGAGCAACTCCCTCTTGGTGGCAATGACAGAGACTTGTTGCAAATGCTCACAGGTCAGTCAGCATCTGTGCGACCCCAATATTCAAGGAAGGAGGGAGAGAGAAACCGGGCAGCTTCTAAGCCACGAGTCGAACGACGGTGAAGGGTATAACGCACAGATTTATAATCAAAGCTATAATAAGAGACGCACCTTGAGATTAGTTGACAAAGATTCATGAAAGTAGATTTGCGCTTGGTCAAGCCACCAGTCTTGCAACTTGCAGAACGGAAAAGTGGAAACTTGTCCCACACACTTAAGGGTGGCACGGCGGCCTTACAGCGCTCGCAGCGTTCGTTCCCACCTACGGGTGCTGTCTGTACGGAGTTCGCACGTTCTCCCCATGACCTACGTGGGTTTTCTCCGGGATCTTCAGTTTCCTCCCACACTCCAAAGACGTTATGCAGTTATGTAGGTACATGGGCTTGGTGAATGTAAATTGTCCCTAGTGTGTGTGGGTTAGTGTTAATGTGCGGGGATCGCTGGTCGGCACGGACCAATTGGGCCGAAGGGCCTGTTTCCGCGCTGTATCTCCAAACTAAACTAAACTAAACAGCTCCTGTTTTCCACACTGTGTGACTCTGTCCGTGTCTCCGTGTCTCCGTGTCTCCGTGTCTCCGTGTCTCCGTGTCTCTGTGTCTCTGTGTCTCTGTGTCTCCGTGTCTCTGTGTCTCTGTGTCTCTGTGACTCTGTGTCTCCGTGACTCTGTGACTCTGTGACTGTGTGTCTCTGTGTCTCTGTGACTGTGTGTCTCTGTGACTCTGTGTCTCTGTGTCTCTGTGCCTCTGTGTCTCTGTGTCTCTGTGTCTCTGTGTCTCTGTGCCTCCGTGACTCTGTGTCTCTGTGTCTCTGTGACTCCGTGTCTCTGTGTCTCTGTGTCTCTGTGACTCTGTGTCTCTGTGTCTCTGTGTCTCTGTGTCTCTGTGTCTCTGTGACTCTGTGTCTCCGTGTCTCCGTGTCTCCGTGTCTCCGTGTCTCTGTGACTCTGTGTCCCTGTGTCTCTGTGTCTCTGTGCCTCTGTGTCTCTGTGTCTCTGTGACTCTGTGTCTCTGTGTCTCTGTGTCTCTGTGTCTCTGTGTCTCCGTGTCTCTGTGTCTCTGTGTCTCTGTGACTCTGTGACTCCGTGTCTCTGTGTCTCCGTGTCTCTGTTTCTCTATGACTCTGTGTCTCTGTGTCTCTGTGTCTCTGTGTCTCCGTGTCTCTGTTTCTCTGTGTCTCTGTGTCTCTGTGTCTCTGAGTCTCCGTGTCTCTGTGTCTCTGTGACTCTGTGTCTCTGTGACTGTGTCTCTGTGACTGTGTCTCTGTGACTGTGTCTGTGTCTCTGTGACTGCGTGTCTCTGTGTCTTTGTGACTCTGTGACTCTGTGAGTCTGTGATCCCTCTGCCTGCACTTCATCCATATCCCTCCATTCCCTGCATATCCACACACTGGAGACAATGTACATTTATACCAAGCCAATTAACCAACAAACCTGTACATCTTTGGACTGTTGGCGGAAACAGAAAACGACAGAGAAAACCCACGCGGTTACGGGGAGAACGTGCAAACTCTGTACAGTCAGCGCCCGTAGCCGGGATGGAACCCAGGCCTCTGGCGCTGTGAGGCAGCAGCTTTGGCATTCGTGTCGTTTTAAAGCTACAGGCCTGCCGAGTCCACAGTGACCAGCGATCCCCGCACACTAACACTGTCCAACACACACTGGGGGCAATGTACATTGAAACCCAACGCACTCCCGTGGTATTCTGAAACAATATCATGTTTAAGTTTCGAAAAAATTACGAGTGGCATTGTTGAACCCTTGGTTAAATTTGAGAAGACTTGGGGAAAATGTAATGAACACTTTCACACAATATAAATCGCTCCCTCGTTAACCGTTATAAAACTATTTCACTTCTAAATGGTGGAGCGGACTTGACGACGTACAGACTTAAATTGTTGAAACTCTTAATTCAGATTTTGTTTGGTTTGTAGTTATTTATTTAAATTTTATTAGTATTAATTGTTTTAATTTGATTTGATTCTATTTTTTCGTTTAGGGGGGTTCTGCTTTTTCGTTTTGTCTTTTTCTTTTTGTGTTTTTTTCTACGTTCTTTTAAAGATTTTAACTATATTTACATCGAGACCGGGAGGCCTATACTCAATGTGTATTTTGACACTGGTCTCATATCAGGTTGTATGAGACCCTCTCGGCCCTTCCAGTCCGTGCCAACCATTTATTTTCCCCTTCCGAGCGGCTTGTCGGCTCGCAGTCGCCTCGACGCATTACACGCCGCCTCGAAGTCGTGCCTCCATGAACCTATCTGTAGGTGCCTCCGTGACCCTCTCTGTGTGTGGCTCTGTGGCCCTCTGTGTGTGTGTGCCTCTGTGCCCCTCTCTGTGTGCCCCTCTCTGTCCTGGCGAACTTACCTTTAAGACTTTGCTCCAAGTTCGCCTCACTTAGCGCCGCGTTGCGCCACTCACCCGACCTCCGCGCGGCCCTCGCTGCCGGTTTGGTCGCGCTTGCCGAATGCAGGCGCATGCTGGTGGGAACGGCCCTGTACAGGGGATCACCCGACCTCCGCGCGGCCCCCGCTTCTAGTTTGATCACGCTCATCGCATGGAGTCGAATGCTGGTAGGACAGGCCACTTACTCTCACCTTGTCCCATCTACCTGCACTCAGACCATACCCCTCCATTCCCTTCCCGTCCATATACCTATCCACTTTGCTTTTAAATGTTAAATTCGATCCTGCCTCCACCACTTCTGCTGGAAGATCATTCCACACAGCCACCACTCTCTGAGTAAAGAAGTTCCCCCTCAGCTTACCCCTAAACTTCTGTCCCTTAATTCCCATGTCATGCCCTCTTGTTTGAATCTTCCCTACCCTCAATGGGAAAAGCTTATCCACGTCAACTCCGTTGCTATGTTTATCACTATTTTTTTTTTTTCTTGCACCATTTTTAAAAAATGTTTTATTTTTTGCTTTCTTTGGAACAAAATACCCAATTAAAAAGATTTTAAAAGAAAGAAAGAAGGCAACCCAGGTCAATTAACCTACAAACCTGTACGTCTTTGGAGTGTGGGAGGAAACCAGATCGCTCTGTGAAATTAAGAGAATATTGGAGACCGTACAAACAGCACCCGGTGTGGGGATCGAACTGCCGCTGTGAGGCAGCAACTCTACCTGCTGTGCCCCAAGGATTGCTTGCCAGCGTACGTTGGCATTGAAAGGCAGCAGATGGAGACGAACGGCAGACTGTGGTGGAGGCAGGCACGCTCTGAAAGCATGTGCGCTAATTGTGCGCAGCCCTTTCAACGTTAATTATTGTCTCGCACGTCCACCCCCAATGTGCAGACGGTCTTATTCGAGAAAGACAACAGAATTTACCCAAAAATGAATGAATTGATAAGTTTATTGGCCAAGTATTCACATACAAGGAATTTGCCTTGGCGCTCTGCCCACAAGTGACAACATGATGTACAGTGAGTTAGGAATGACACATAAAACATCAAACATCAATAATAAAACATCATTGATTAAACATGTCAATTAAATCAAATACCAGAGCACCAGGAGGCTACAGATTTTTGGCTGTTGAGTAGAGCAACTACTCGTGGATAAAAGCTGTTTTTATGTCCGGCTGTGGCAGCTTTGACAGTCCGGAGCCGCCTTCCAGAGGGAAGTGATTCAAAGAGTTTGTGGCCAGGGTGAGAGGGGTCAGAGATGATCTTACCCGCTCACTTCCTGGCCCTTGCGGTGTACAGTTCATCAATGGAGGGAAGGTTGCAGCCAATAACCTTCTCAGCTGATCGGACGATTCGCTGCAGCCTCCGGAAGTGGGCATAAGTGATAGGAGTATTAGGCCATTCGGCCCATCAGGTCTACTCAATGTCCATTCAATCATGGCTGATCTATCTCCCCATCCTTACCCCCTTCTCCTGCTTTCTCCCCATAACCCCTGACACCCGTACTCATCAAGAATCTATCTCCAGGACAAGGGGTCACAGCTTAAGGATAAGGGGGAAATCCTTTAAGACCGAGATGAGAAATACTTTTTTCACACAGAGAGTGGTGGGTCTCTGGAACTCTCTGCCACAGAGGGTAGTTGAGGCCAGTTCATTGGCTATATTTAAGAGGGAGTTAGATGTGGCCCTTGTGGCTAAAGGGGATCAGGGGGTATGGAGAGAAGGCAGGTACGGGATACTGAGTTGGTTGATCAGCCATGATCATATTGAATGGGGGTGCAGGCTCGAAGGGCCGAATGGCCTACTCCTGCACCTAATTTCCATGTTTCTATGTTTCTATCTGTCTCTGCCTTAAAAATATCCACTGACTTGTCCTCCACAAGTGTCTGTGTGGACTCGGTGGGCGATGTATTTCTAAAATGATGCTAAAACTGAAGCAGTGCCAGAGGCCTGGGTTCGATCCCGACCACGGGTGCTAATCAGTACGGAGTTTGTACGTTCTCCCCGTGACCAGTGTGGGTTTTCTCCAAGATCTTCGGTTTCCCCCCACAGTGAAAAGATGTACAGGTGTGTAGGTTAATTGGCTTAGCATGAATGTAAATTGTGCTGGTCGGCGCGGACTCGGTGGGCCGAAGGGCCTGTTTCCACGCTGTATCTCGACAACTAAACTCAATTGAAAGTTGCTGCCTGTGAGAGCCAGAGGCCCGGGTTCAATACTGACCACGGGCGCTGTGTGTGTGTGTGTGTGTGTGTGTGTGTGTGTGTGTGTGTGTGTGTGTGTGTGTGTGTGTGTGTGTGTGTGTGCGTGTGTGTGTGCGTGTGCGTGTGTGTGCGTGTGTGCGTGCGTGCAGACTTTGTACGTTCTCCCTGTGTCTGCGGGAGTTTCCTCCGGGTGCTCTGATTTCCACGCGCACTAATCAAGGATCTCTCTATCTCTGCCATCAACATATCCACTGACTTGGCCTCCACAGCCTTCTGTGGCAAAGAATTCCACAGATTCACCACCATCTGACTAAAGAAATCCCTCCTCGACCCCATCATAAAAGAGGCCTGGGTTCGATCCAGACCACGGGTGCTGTCTGCGCGGAGTTTGCACGCTCTCCCCGTGACCTGCGTGGGTTTCCTCCGAGATCTTCGGTTTCCTCCCACGCTCCAAAGACGTGCAAGATTGTAGGTTAAGTGCCTTTGGTAAAATTGTAAATTGTCCCCAGTGTGTGTAGGTTAGTGCCAGCGTACGGAGTGATCGCTGGTCGGCGCGGGCTCGAGGGGCTGAAGGGCCTGTTATCTCTCAACTGAACCAAACTAAATTGCTTCTCAATCCGTGCATTGTGAGTCAAACGCAAAGACCAAGGCATGCATCGAGATCTGTGCGGGGCAGTGGAATTGGAGGAACAGCACCTCATGTTCTGCTTGGGCAGCTTACAACCCAGCGGTATGAATATTGAAGACAGACACAAACTGCTGGAGTAACTCAGCGGGACAGGCAACATCTCTGGAGAGAAGGAATGTGTGACGTTTCGTGTCGAGACCCTTCTTCAGACTCATGGCAATGAATATTGATTTCTCTAACTTCGAGGAACCCTTGCATTCCCTCTCTCTTTCTCCGTCCCACACCCACCCTGGTTGTCGTACTAGTTTCACTGTTGTCCCGCTGAGTTTCACTGTGCGTTTAACTCATTATCACCTGCCCCACAGCCAACATAGAAACATAGAAATTAGGTGCAGGAGTAGGCCATTCGGCCCTTCAAGCCTGCACCGCCATTCAATATGATCATGGCTGATCGTCCAACTCAGTATCCCGTACCTGCCTTCTCTCCATACCCCCTGATCCCTTTAGCCACAAGGACCACATCTAACTCCCTCTTAAATATAGCTAATGAACTGGCCTCAACTACCCTCTGTGGCAGAGAGTTCCAGAGACCCACCACTCTCTGTGTGAAAAAAGTCCTTCTCATCTCGGTCCTAAAGGATTTCCCCCTTATCCTTAAGCTGTGACCCCTTGTCCTGGACCTCCCCAACATCGGGAACAATCTTCCTGCATCTAGCCTGTCCAACCCCTTAAGAATTTTGTAAGTTTCTTTAAGATCCCCTCTCAATCTCCTAAATTCTAGAGAGTATAAACCGAGTCTATCCAGTCTTTCTTCATAAGACAGTCCTGACATCCCAGGAATCAGTCTGGTGAACCTTCTCTGCACTCCCTCTATGGCAATGGACCATTGTGGGCTCCACCTTTCCTTGATCATCGTTGCTTTTTGCATATCTATCATACATTTGTTCTACCTTCTAGATCTCTCTCGATTCCCTCTCCCCCTGACTCTCAGTCTGAAGAAGGGCCTCGACCCGAAACGTCACCAATTCCCTTTCTCCAGAGATGCTGCCCGAGCCACGGAGTTACTGCCTATCTTGGTGGTAAACCAGCATCTGCAGTTCCTTCAAGAGACGGACGCAACGGAATTGGGTGGCCGGGATCGAGGGAAGCAAATAGATCAGTTGTCTACTTTGCTCAGGAGAACCAAATCTTAATACCAGCATGATCGATGGGCCAGGTGGGCGGAGGAATGGTTGATAGAATTTAATACAGAGAAGTGTGAGGTGTTGCATTTTGGGACATCTAACAAGGGCAGGACCTCCACAGTGAATGGGGAGTGTTGTGGAGCAGAGGGATCTAGGAGTACAAGTGCATGGTTCCTCGAAGGTCGAGTCGCAGGTAGATAAGGTGGTCAACAAGGCTTTTGGCACTTTGGCCTCCATCAGTCAGAGTATTGAGTATAGGAGTTGGGAGGTCATGTTGCAGTTGTGTAAGACGTTGGTGAGGCCGCATTTAGAAGATTGCGTTCAGTTCTGGGCACCATGTTATAAGATATCGATATCGTCAAGAAAGATATCGTCAAGCTTGAAAGGGTTCAGGGAAGATTTACGAGGATGTTGCCAGGATTAGAGGGTGTGACCCACAGGGGGAGGTTGAGCAGGCTGGGTCTCTATTCCTTGGAGCGCAGGAGGATGAGGGGGGATCTTATAGAGGTGTACAAAACCATGAGAGGAATAGATCGGGTCTACCATGTCTGTGCCTCTGATCATTTTATACACTTCTCTCAGGTCTCCCCACAACCTCTCTCGTTCCTGAGAAAGGAATCCAAGTCCATCCCTAGAACTATTAGGGACAGGTTGGATAGATATGGATCCATTTCCCCGGAACGCTGGATGTTGCGGGAGGCCTGATGATGAGAGGTATAGATCGGGTAGGCGCACAGAGTCTCCCGCCCAGAATAGGGGAATCGAGGACCAGAGGACATGGGTTCAAGGTGAAGGGGAAAAGATTTAATAGGAATCTGAGGGGTAACTTTTTCACACAGAGGGTGGTGGGTGTGTGGAACGAGCTGCCAGAGGAGGTAGTTGACGCTGGGACTATCCCAACGTTTAAGAAACAGTTAGACAGGTACATGGATAGAAACACTAGTCCCACCTGCCTGCGCTTGGTTTGGGGGGATATGAGCCAAATGCAGGCAGGTGGGACTAGTGTTGCTGGGACATGTTGGCCGGTGTGGGCAAGTTGGGCCGAAGGGCCTGTTTCCACACAGTGTCACTCTATGACCAGCTGATGAAGCTTTATCCCAAATATGCCCATGATTATCTCGGTTAAACGCCTTGTCGGCATGATGCCCCTGCCAAATATCTTCCAGAAATGTTCCACGGGGAACTTGCAGGCTGATCATTGGGGCGGTGTGAGCAGTAAATATTAAAAAATCGCAACGCTTCAGCCTCCAGCTGCTTTGGGAAATGCGGATCAGCGGCTCGCTTTAACTCTTGCCTGCAAATGACACCGATCCAGGGAGTTGCTGCCTTACAGCCCGGGAGACCCGGGTTCGATCCCGACTACGGCTGCTGTATCTCCAAATACAAAATGAGAGATGCAAAAGTGCCGGAGTAAAGGGCCTGTCCCACCAGCATCCGACTCCGTGCGATGAACGCGATCAAACTAGAAGCGGGGGCCGCGCGGAGGTCGGGTGATCCCCTGTACAGGGCCGTTCCCAACAGCATGCGCCTGCATGCGGCAAGCGCGACCAAACCGGCAGCGAGGGCCGCGCGGAGGTCGGGTGAGTGGCGCAACGCGGCGCAAAGTGAGGCGAACTTGGAGCGAAGTCTTAAAGGTAAGTTCGCCAGGACAGAGAGGGCCACACAGAGAGGGGCACAGAGGCACACACACACAGAGGGCCACGGAGCCACACACATAGAGGGTCACGGAGGCACCTACAGAGAGGGTCACGGAGGCACGACATCGAGGCGGTGTGTAATGCGTCGAGGCGACTGCGAGCCGACAAGCCGTTGCCGCGCGGAATTTTTGAACAAGGTCAGTTTTTCGGCGCCCCGCACGATGTCGGGACGAACTCCACACAATTCCGCACGGCTCCGGCGATCGAAGTGGGACCGGCCCCGTGACGCCGGACGGCTCAAGCGACCACGTTAGGTCACGCTCATCGCATGGATTTGCATGCTGGTGGGACAGGCCCTTAACTCGACGAGAACCGGTTGAACAAGTTTGGGTGACGTCAAGCGTGTTATTAAAAAAGGCACAAAGTGCTGGAGTAACTCAGCGGGTCGGGTCGGGACGGTAGAGTTGCTGCCTCACCCAGTATATCAAGGACAAGAGATCGTAGCCTCCGAATTAAAGGACGTTCCTTTAGGAAGGAGATGAGGAGGAATTTCTTCAGTCGGAGGGTGGTGAATCTGTGGAACTCTTTGCCACAGACGGCTGCGGAGGCCACAAGTCAGTGGATATATTTAGGGCAGAGATAGATAGATTCTTGATTAGTGCGGGGGCCAGGGGTTACGGGGAGTAGGCAGGAGAATGGGGTTAGGAGGTAGAAATAGATCAGCCATGATTGAATGGTGGAGTAGACTTGATGGGCCGAATGGCCTAATTCTGCATCGCCGAAGAACCGGATTCGATCCTGACTACGGACGGGCGCTGTCTGTACGGAGTTCGTGTGACCTCGTGGGTTTTCTCCAGGTGCCCCGGTTTCCTCGTGCACTCCAAAGGCTTACAGGATTGTAGGTTAATTGACTTGCGTAGATTGTAAATTGGCCCAGGATGCGGGATCGTGCTGGCGTACGCGGTAATCGCTGGGCTCCGCGACTGGGAGGGCCTGTTTCCGTCTAAAAGGCTGAAGCACATCTGGAGGACATGGAGAGGTGACATTTCGAGGTTGGGATTTTTCTTCAGTCCGATTGGGGTGAAAGTGGAGAAAGATTGAAGAGAGAGGTGGAGGCCGGACCAAGCCTGACATATGATAGGTAGACACAAGGAACTGCAGATGCTGGTTTACAAAACAAGACACAAAGTGCTGGAGTACCTCAGCAGATTAGGCAGCATCTCTGCAGACGTTTTAGGTCGACGAGTGAATCTGTGGAAGTGCCTCCAGCTGAAATGCCTCTTGAGATGCTGCCTGACCCGCAGAGTTACTCCAGTACTCTGTGTCCTTTTTGTGTGAAAAGCAGCGTCTGCAGTTCCTTGTGATGGCACAAGTTCGACGTTATCCCACTTTCTCATCCACTCCCTACGCACTTAACCTTCAAGACCCGCACGTCTTTGGGGTGTGGGAGGAAACCGGAGCACCCGGAGGAAACCCGCGAGGTCACGGAGAACGTGCGGACTCCACACACACAGACAGCACCCGAGGTCAGGATCGAACGCGGGTCTCTGGCACAGTGAGGCAGTGGCTCCACCCGAGGCCGCCCTTCCAGTTGGGAATTCTGACAGTTTAGGATCAAAATTATCCTTTTAGATACGCAGGGAATGGAGGGATATGGATGAAGTGCAGGCAGAGGAGTCATAGAAACATAGAAATTAGGTGCAGGAGTAGGCCATTCGGCCCTTCGAGCCTGCACCGCCATTCAATATGATCATGGCTGATCATCCAACTCAGTATCCCGTACCTGCCTTCTCTCCATACCTTCTGATCCCTTTGGCCACAAGGGCCACATCTAACTCCCTCTTAAATATAGCCAATGAACTGGCCTCAACTACCTTCTGTGGCAGAGAATTCCACAGACCCACCACTCTCTGTGTGAATTTTTTTTTCTCATCTCGGTCCAAAAATACTTCCCCCTTATCCTTAAACTGTGACCCCATGTTCTGGACTTCCCCGACATCGGGAACAATCTTCCTGCATCTTGCCTGTCCAACCCGTTAAGAATTTTGTAAGTTTCTATAAGATCCCCCCTCAATCTTCTAAATTCTAGCGAGTACAAGCCGAGTCTATCCAGTCTTTCTTCATAGAACAAGGGGTCACAGTCTAAGGGGGAATTCCTTTAGGACCGAGATGAGGAAAACATTCTTTACACAGAGAGTGGTGAGTCTCTGGAATTCTCTGCCACAGAAGGTAGTTGAGGCCAGTTCATTGGCTATATTTAAGAGGGAGTTAGATGTGGTCCTTGTGGCTAAGGGGATCAGAGGGTATGGAGAGAAGGCAGGTACGGGATACTGAGTTGGATGATCAGCCATGATCACATTGAATGGCGGTGCAGGCTCGAAGGGCCGAATGGCCTACTCCTGCACCTATTTTTCTATGTTTCTATATGAAAGTCCTGCCATCCCAGGAATCAGTCTGGTGAACCTTCTCTGTACCCCCTCTATGGCAAGAATGTCTTTCCTCAGATTAGGAGACCAAGACTCCTAGCCGAGTTCCTTCTTCAGACTGAGAGCCAAGGGAGAGGTGAACGAGAGATGAGGAGACCAAAAAGGCATAGAGCGTGGAAGACAGGCGATGTGGGTGCAGGCTTCTCACACAGAGGGCGGTGGGGGCCTGGAACACACTGCCAGGGGGTGGCGGTGGAAGCAGATACGACCGTGGCGTATAACAGGCTGTAGATTCTTCTTCCCTTCGTTACACATGTTGACATCGCTGTCACCGCCCGTCCTGACAAGGACGCAAGCTTCCGGCGACAATCAGTGCGAGGAGCTGTCACTTGTCGCAAGGGATGATGGTGGCGGCTGCATTAGCTCAGGATACTTGCAGTTTCCAGCCCCGCGACCTGTCGCTTCTGCTATGGGGCCAGAGGCTGCACAGAGATTCATGCACCTGGAAAAATGGAGGGATACGGACCACCTGCAGGCAGATGAGATTAGTTTAACTTGGCATCATGTTCGGCGTGGAAGGGGTCGTAGTGGTAGAGCTACTGCCTCACAGCGCCAGGGTTCCCGGTTCGATCCTCACTACGGGTGCTTGTCTGTACCCAGTTTGTACGTTATCATTAGACAATAGGCGCAGGATGAGGCCATTCAACCCTTCGAGCCAGCACCGCCATTCAATGTGAACATGGCTGATCATCCCCAATCAGTGCCCCGTTCCTGCCTTCTCCCCATATACCCTTCAAAAGCCCTATCTAGCTCTCTTGAAAGCATCCAGAGAACCGGCCTCCACCGCCCTCTGAGGCAGAGAACTCCACAGACTCACCACTCTCTGTGTGAAAAAGCGTTTCCCCGTCTCCGTTCTAAATGGATTACCCCTTATTCTTAAACTGTGTGGCCCCTGGTTCTGGACTCCCCCAACATCGGGAACATGTTTCCTGCCTCTAGCGTGTCTAAACCCTTAGCAATCTTATATGTTTCAATAAGATCCCCTCTCATCCTTCTAAACTCCAGAAGGAACCCCCCGTGACCTGCGTGGGTTTTCTCCAAGATCTTCGGTTTCCTCCCACACTCCAAAGACGTACAGATTTGTAAGTTAATGGGCTTGGTACAAAGGTAAAATTATCCCTAGTGGGTGTAGGATCGCGTTAATGTGCGGGGATCGCTGGTCACTGAGTCATAGAGTGATACAGTGTGGAAACAGGCCCTTCGGCCCAACTTGCCCACGCCGGCCAATATGTCCCAGCTACACTAGTCCCACCTGCCTGCATTTGGCTCATATCCCCCCCAAACCTGTCCTATCCATGTACCTGTCTAAAAATTCTTAAGGGGTTGGACAGGCTAAATGCAGGAAGATTGTTCCCGATGTTGGGGAGGTCCAGGACAAGGGGTCACAGCTTAAGGATAAGGGGGAAATCCTTTAGGACCGAGATGAGAAGGACTTTTTCCACACAGAGTGGTGGGTCTCTGGAACTCTCTGCCACAGAGGGTAGTTGAGGCCAGTTCATTGGCTATATTTAAGAGGGAGTTAGATGTGGCCCTTGTGGCTAAGGGGATCAGAGGGTATGGAGAGAAGGCAGGTACGGGGTACTGAGTTGGATGATCAGCCATGATCATATTGAATGGCGGTGCTGGCTTGAAGGGCGGAATGGCCGACTCCTGCACCTAATTTCTATGTTTCTTAAATGTTGGGATAGTCCCTGCCACGTATACCTGTTCTGGCAGCTCGTTCCATACACACACCACCCTCTGTGTGAAAAAGTTACCCCGTCAGAATCCTATTAAATTTCCTATTAAGTCCTCGATTCCCCTACTCTGGGCAAGAGACTCTGTGGAGATCTACTCCCCTCATGATTTTGTACACCTCTGCAGGATTGGCGCATAAAATTGGTGGGCGCAGACTGGTTGGGCCGAGGGGCCTGTGTTTCCAAACTGAACTAAACAATGTGGGCCGAAGGGCCCGTTGTAAGTTCTACGTCCTGCGATCTGGAGAGAGAGAGGTTGTGGTCTTTCACCGACATAATGACGCGGTGCAGACTTTGAAGCTTTCAAATTCATTTTGCAGGAGAGACAGCTTTATCCGCATCAGTCAGCAGCAGTTATCTCCGTCTGTTGATGTCTGTTGACAGCACAACATACCTCTGCAGGGTAAACAATCAGCATTTTGTGAGGAGTTAATTTGTGCAGCGCCGATATGCTGACAGGCTGCTCGCTTCGGAAGCAATCTGGAGAGAAAGACTCACCAATGCTGACAATAAATCATACCCAGTGCAAAAAAACATATCGCCGCCAATTTGTTCAGTCCCGTTTATTTTCCCAGCAATGTCGAGACGTATTTTTCTTCACCGCGTTGGAGGAGCTTTCTAAACGCCTCGGAGCGAAGGATTACCTGACAGGCAGGGTAGGGGGACACAAAATGGCGGTGGTAGGTGGACACAAAATGGCGGTGGTAGGTGGACACAAAATGGCGGTGGTAGGTGGACACAAAATGGCGGTGGTAGGTGGACACAAAATGGCGGTGGTAGGTGGACACAAAATGGCGGTGGTAGGTGGACACAAAATGGCGGTGGTAGGTGGACACAAAATGGCGGTGGTAGGTGGACACAAAATGACGGTGGTAGGTGGACACAAAATGGCGGTGGTAGGTGGACACAAAATGGCGGTGGTAGGTGGACACAAAATGGCGGTGGTAGGTGGACACAAAATGGCGGTGGCAGGGGGACACAAAATGGCGGTGGTAGGTGGACACAAAATGGCGGTGGTAGGTGGACACAAAATGGCGGTGGTAGGTGGACACAAAATGGCGGTGGTAGGTGGACACAAAATGGCGGTGGTAGGTGGACACAAAATGGCGGTGGTAGGTGGACACAAAATGGCGGTGGTAGGGGGACACAAAATGGCAGTGGTAGGAGGACACAAAATGGCGGCGCAACTGGGCAGGGCAGCGGTGGAGTTGCTGCCTTGCGGTGCTCGCAGCGCCAGAGGCCCGGCTCGCCCGCGCTACTGCCGTGCTGGCCTGTTTCCCGCTTGTAGACTTCGGAGATACAGGTTCGTCGGACTACCACGTCCGCGCCTACCATCGATGGCCGCGTACGCAAGCACTATCCTACACGCTGGGGACAATTTGCATTTTTACCAAGCCAATTAAGCTACAAACCTGTACGTCTTTGGATTGCGGGAGGAAACCGGAGCCGCCGGAGAAAACGCTTTCGGTCACAGGGAGTACGTGGAAACTCTTCAGAGACAGCACCCAAGGTCAGGATGGAGCCCGGGTCTCCGGCGCTGTGAGGCAGCAGCTCTACCCCTGCGCCACCGTGTCGCCCCACATAGAAACGTGGAACAAATAGAATCATCAATAGCCCACGTCGACCAACATGCCCCATCTACACTAGTCCCACCTGCCTGCGTTTGGCCCACATCCCTCCAAACCTGTCCTATTCATGACCCAAAGATAGACACAAAATGCTGGAATAACTCAGCGGGACAGGCAGTGTCTCTGGAGAGAAGGAATGGGTGACGTTTCGGGTCGAGACCCTTCTTCAGACTCCTCCGACTAATGAGTCTGGAAGGGTCTCGACCCGAAACATCACATAGAAACATAGAAATTAGGTGCAGGAGTAGGCCATTCGGCCCTTCGAGCCTGCACCGCCATTCAATATGATCATGGCTGATCATCCAACTCAGTATCCCGTACCTGCCTTCTCACCATACCCTCTGATCCCCTTAGCCACAAGGGCCACATCTAACTCCCTCTTAAATATAGCACCCATTAAATCACCCATTTCTTCTCTCCAGAGACGCTACCTGACCCGCTGAGTCACTCCACCATTTTGTGTCGATCTTTGGTTGAAACCAGCATCTGCAGTTCCTTCCTGCACTATCTACGCACCTGTCCAAATGTTTCATAAACGTACTAAAGGTGCGAACAGACAAAGTTATTTATTTCTGCAAATTAACCCTCTGGGAATCCTCTCGCCATCAGGAAGTGGTCTCTGCCTTTATTCTTTCTACCAATGTGTGTGACCAAACACTTTGTCACATGAAGAGTACAAACTTCCTTGTATTCTGAGTCAACTATGTAAGTGTGAATTGGTCAGCACCTTAAAGGCCCTGCCCCACTTTCACGACCTAATTCACGACCTCTGCCGAGTTTGCCCTTGACTCATACTCACAGAATGGTCATCACGAGGCCGTAGGAGGTCGTGATGCTGGTCGTCGGGTCTACGAGTAAAAAAGGTCGTGAATTAGGTTGTGAAAGTGGGACAGGCCCTTAACTCAAGCCAAGGCACTTTATACACTTCCAAACTGGAGGAACAGCACCTTATGTTCCGCTTGGGCAGCTTACAGCCCAGCGGTATGAATATTAACGATAGATGCAAAATGCTGGAGTACCTCAAGCAGCATCTCTGGAGAGAAGGAATGGGTGACGTCTCGGGTCGAGACCCTTCTTCAGACTCATGGCCCTGTCCCACGGCACGAGCTCATTCCAAGAGCTCTCCCGAGTTTTTAAAAAAATCAAACCCGTGGTAAGCACGGAGAATGAACGTAGCGGGTACGTCGGAGCTCTGGGACGTCTCTTAGCGGCTCGTAACGCTAACGGCAGGTACTCGGGAAGGCTCGCTAACGGCAGGTAAGCTCGGGAAGACTCGTGAAGATTTTTCAACATGATGAAAAATGTCCACGAGAGCCCTGAGTACCATTACCATAAATCTCCGAGTTTGAATCGAACTCGGGAGAGCTAGTGGAATGAACTCGTACCATGGGACAGGGCCATCATGGTATGAATATTGATTTCTCTAACTTTGAGGAACCCTTGCACCCCCTCCCTCTATCTCCATCCCTCCCCCACCCGAGTCGTCGTGCTAGTTTCACTGTCGTCCTGTTGAGTTTCACTGTCTGGATAACTCCTTATCACCAACAATGGACCTTTGTGGGCTCCACCTTTCATTGATCGTTGCTTTTTTGCATATCTTTCATTCATTTGTTCTATGTACCTTCTAGATCTCTCTCGATTCCCTGTCCCCCTGACTCTCAGTCTGAAGGAGGGTCTCGACACGAAACGTCGCCCATTCCTTCTCTCCAGAGATGCTGCCTGTCCCGCTGAGTTACTCCAGCTTTTCGAGCCTGTCTTCGGTTTAAACCAGCATCTGCAATTCCGTCCTGCACATATTGAGTACAGAAGTTGGGAGGCCAGGTTGCAGTTGTATAAGACGTTGGTGAGGCCACGTTTGGAGTAGTACGTTCAGTTCTGGGCACCATGTTCCTGGACAGATGTTGTCAAGTTGGAACGGGTGCAGAGAAGATTTATGATGATGCTGCCAAGACTCGAGGGTCTGAGCTTTTGGGAGAGGTTGGGCATGGCTAGGACTTTATTCCTTGGAATGCAGGAGGATGAGGGAATTGTAGGCCCGGTTTGTAGGATAATTGGCCTGGTATAAATGTAATATTGCCCTCAGTGGGTTTAGGATAGTGTTAATGTGCAGGGATCGCTGGTCGGCACGGACTCGGTGGGCCGAAGGGCCTGTTTATCTAAAACTAAAAACTGAACTAAAAGCACTTTGAAAAAGTCCTTGTACTTCCACCCTTGCACCAGTTTCAAACAAACAGTATTCTCTTTGATATTATCCTTCCTCTGGCCTTTTTCCCAGTGCCCAAGGGGGATTTGCAAGCAAACAATTCCTATGGTGAATCTGCTGGAGGTAAGAATGGGCGGCATAGAACAGTACAAGACAGGAACAGGCACTTGTACACTGACCGTAGATGACCCGTTCACCCTAGTTATAGGTCGTCCCACTTTCCCATCCACTCCCTTCAAACTAGTCGCAAAGTACAGGGGAAACTCATGTATGCAGTTATATCAGAGGCCACGTTTAGAGTAGTGTGTTCATTTCTGAGCACCGTGTTATAGGAAAGATGCTGTCAAGCTGGAAAGGGTGCGGAGAAGATTTACGAGGATGTTGCCGGGACTCGAGGGTGTGAGCTACAGGGAGAGGTTGAGCAGGCTGGGTCTCTATTCCCTGGAGCGCAGGAGGATGAGGGGCGATCTTAAAGAGGTGTACAAGATCATGAGAGGAATAGATCGGGTAGACTCTCTTGCCCAGAGTAGGGGAATCGAGGACCAGAGGACACAGGTTCATGGTGAAGGGTGAAAGATTTAATAGGAACCCGAGGGGTAACTATTTCACACAGAGGGTGGTGGGTGTATGGAACGAGCTGCCAGAGGAGGTAGTTGAGGCTGGGACTATCGCAACGTTTAAGAAACAATTTGACAGCTACATGGATAGGACTGGTTTTGAAGGATATGGGCCAAACGCGGGCAGGTTGGACTAGTGTAGATGGGGCATGTTGGTCGCTGTGGGTAAGATGGGCCGAAGGGCCTGTTTCCACGCTGTATCACCCACCATTCACAAAAAACACCTCTAAACACCTCTGTGAAAAATATACATCTTCTAGATGAGCTGGGACGCATCCTCAGTGATGTGACCTGGGGTCATCGGGTGTTTCGGGTCTCACAACATCAGATACCCTCGCCCAGGCGACCCAGCCGGGGTTGATCAGGCCCCGACTTGCGTCCCAGCAGCAACCGCCCACGGATCGGCCATCTTAGTAACCACTCTGCAGGGGTTGGGAGACTCTAGTGCATGGAGGGACTGGGCTCTGTGGGGTGACTCCCGGCCGGGCTCCTCCTGCGTCTCACCAGGTTCAAGGCCCGTGCGCTCGCTGCACCTCTTTCTCCTTCTCCGAGCATTTCATTCTCGCCTGATGGATGTTTAGGCCACCATGGTTCATTAACTAACTCCACTAACTCCGCTATCATTTTAATAAACTTCTATCAAGATTAGAGATGCAACGTGAGAACAGGCCCTTCGGCCCACCGAACCCGTTAACACTATCCTACACACGCTAGGGACAATTTACATTTATGCAAATGCCAATCACCCGACAAACCTGCACGCCTTTGGAGTGCGGGAGGAAAGCGAAGATCTCGGAGAAAGCCCACGCAGGTCGCGGGAGCGAACGTGCAAACTCCATACAGACAGCCCCCGTGGTCGGGATCGGCAACATTTAAGAAACTGAACTGGACAGGTTTGGAGAGATATGGGCCAAACGCAGGCAGGCAGGTGGGACTAGTGTAGATGGGACCTGTTGGCCAGTGTGAGCAAGTTGGGACGAAGGGCCTGTTTCCACGTTGCATTACTCTATGACTATGCTTTTGTGCAAATTATTAATTCCCTCCCGACTGACTTTTTAAAAAAACTTTACATTTAAACTTGATCATTGACGAATCTTAAAATTCCTTTTTTTTTTTGTAAATCCTTTCAAATCTCTGGAGTTTCCCTGAGCACCATATCCGCATCTATAAAATAATGTCCGGCATGTTAAATAACCAATGAACAATCTTTGCAGAATGCTAAGAATGTTTTACACCTCTAAGTATAGACGCCCAGAATTTAATAACTCTCTTTCCACCAGTATCTTTCAACCTGTTTAGTTTAGTTTAAAGATACAGCATGGGAAACAGGCCCTTCGGCCCATTGAGTCCACGCCGTCCAGCGAGCCCCGCACTCTAACCCTACTCCACACACACACACACCCGGGATAATTTGCAATTACACCAAGCCAATTAGCCTGGGAGGAAACCGGAACACCCGGAGAAAACCCACGCAGGTCACGGGGAGAAGGTACAGATGGCACCGTAGTCAGGATTGAACCCGGGTCTCTGCCACTGTGAGGCACCGAATTATTCCCTATTTCTTTTCAATTTCCAGCATCTGCAACTTTTTGATTTTGATGCTCCACTTTTCACTAGTGAATTCTTGTCCAATGCTCTTGACACTCTCTGATGTGAAATAGTTCTCCCTCAGGTTCCTATGACATCTTTCCCTGCTCCCCTTGAACCTATCACCTCTAGTTCTTGATTCCCCTGCACGATGGCGCAGCGGTAGAGTTGCCGCCTTACAGCGCTTGCAGCGCCAGAGACCCGGGTTCGATCCCGACCACGGGTGCTGTCTGTACGGAGTTTGTACGTGACCTGCGTGGGTTTTCTCCGAGATCTTCGGTTTCCTCCCACGCTCCAAAGACGTGCAGGTATGTAGGTTAATTGGCTTGGTGTGTGTGTGTGTGTAGGATAGTGTTAATGTGCGGGGATCGCTGGTCGGCACAGACACAGTGGGCCGAAGGGCCTGTTTTTCACACTGCATGTCTAAACTAGAAGGGTCATACAGTGCGGAAAAAGGCCCTTCGGCCCAACTTGTCCATGCTAACCAAGATGCTCCATATAAGCTAGTCCTATTCGCCCTCATTTGGCCCATAACCGTTTAAAGCTTTCGTATCCATGGACTTACCTGCACATGAGTGTCTATTCCCCTCATGATTTTATATTCCTCTGTGAGATCTCCCTCTCAATTACCTGCATTGCAAGGAATAAAGTCCTACCCTGCCCAAACTCACCCGGTAGCTCAGGCCCGCAAGTCCTGCCAACATCCTCGTAAATCTTCTCTGCACCCTTTCCAGCTTCTCTTGTCTTTCAAACTTGTCCAGTTTTTCCCTGAATGTGCAGGAAGGAACTGCAGACGCTGGTTTAGGCCAAAGATAGTGCTGGAGTAACTCAGCGGGACAGGCAGCATCTCTGGAGACAAGGAACGGGTGATGTTTCGGGGTCTGACGATAGCTCAGGCCCTCAAGTCCTGGCAACATCCTCGAAAACTTACCCGCGTGCTTTCCAGCAGTCAATGTCTCCGAGCGTAGGCTGGGCGATCGTTTCGCCGAACACCTCCGCTCAGCTCGCAATAACCAACCTGATCTCCCGGTGGCTCAGCACTTCAACTCGCCCTCCCATTCCCAATCCGACCTCTCTGTCCTGGGCCTCCTCCACGGCCAGAGTGAGCAACACTGCAAGTTGGAGGAACAGCACCTCATATTCCGCTTGGGCAGCCTGCACCCTAGTGGCATAAACATTGAATTCTCCCAATTCCGTTAGCCATTGCTGTCTCCTCCCCTTCCTAGCTCTCCCTCAGCCCTCGGGCTCCTCCTCCTTTTTTCCTTTCTTCTCCCCCTCCCCCCACCCTCAATCAGTCTGAAGAAGGGTTTTGACCCGAAAAACGTTGCCTATTTCCTTCGCTCCATAGAAGCTGCTGCACCCGCTGAGTTTCTCCAGCACTTTTGTCTACCTTCGATTTTCCAGCATCTGCAGTTCCTTCTTAAACAGCCTCTCAAAACCTGTCAGGTTTTTCCTCGGCCCTACCCTCAGGTATTGTGTTCCCTGGCTGTGGGGTTATTTTTAATTATAGAGCGGCTTTAATGAAAAGAAGGGCTCGTTTGTAAATCCTACACTCCATCCTCGATCCATCGAGCAGCAGAGTGAATTTGGTTTCCTGATCCTCGCGCAAAAACAACCTGTTCGCTGATTAATTATAAACGGAACTGGGAAGGAATGTTTTAATCCCTTTGCGGACTGGAATTTGTGAATGATCCGTGAATGCTCTTTGCGGGGGAAATACAAGATTGATGGGCAGCGGGAGGTGAGAAGGACCCCTCCCGGGAACAGACTTAGATTCCATACTCCGTGCCCGACTGAAAATAACGTTCATCTTTATCAACGATAGTTCTCCACGGGAGGCTGCGGCCTGGCGGTTACAGGCTGGTAAACTGGAAAAAACGTGAAAGTACTGGAGTACTTGGGGTGGCGCGGCGGTAGAGTTGCTGCCTCACAGCGCCAGAGACCCGGGTTCCATCCTGACCGGCGGGTGCTCTCCGTACTGAGTTTCTCCCCGTGACCTGCGTGGGTTTTCTCGGGGTGCTCCGGTTTCCTCCCACACTCCAAAGACGTGCAGGTTCGTAGGTTAATTGGCTTTGGTAAAAACTGTGATTTGTTCCAAGTAGATTAGTGTTAGTGTTTTTTTTTGTTGATTTTATTACTTGTCATTCGAACCTCAGAGAGGCTCGAACGAAACTCCGTTTCTACAAGCCGGACAAACAGAACAATTCATAAATAAATACACAGACAATTCAATTCACACAAACATCCATCACAGTGAATCTCCTCCTCACTGTGATGGAAGGCAAAGTCTTCTCTCTCCCCCGCACCATTTCTCTCCCGAGGTCCAAGCCCCAGGCGGGCGGTGTTAAGTTCCACGGCCATTGAGGCTACGCCGGGCGATGTACGGCCCCGCTCTAGGCCCAAAGGTCACGGTTGGAGCCCCCAGCCGGGCGCTGGAATGTCCCGCGGCCATTAAAGCCGCGCCGGGCGATGTACGGCCCCGCTCCGGGTCGCTGCAACCCCTGCGACACGGGCTGGAGAAGCTGTGTTGCGGGAGCTCCGGAGAGCGGTCTCCCACCCAGACACGCGAGCTCCCGATATCCCGACAGTCCACCGGTCTGCAGCTGCAGCTGGAGCTCCGGAGTCGGGCCGCAGCGGCGAGCCACCACCGCTCCCCGCGCTCCGAGGCCGGCCAGCCCCACGACGGTGAGTCCGCAGCTCCGCAGGCTCCGTGACTGGAGCCCCCAGTCCGTCCCGGTCGGAGGCCGCTCCACAGTGCTAGGCCCCAACGACAACGGAGACCCGACAGGGAAAAAGTCGGGTCTCCCGTGCAGGGAAGAGATTTAAAAGTCCCCCCCCCCACCCCCCCACCCCCCACATATACACAGTTACAAACAATACAAAAAAAAACACATTTAACTAGACAAAAAATAATTTAAAAAGACAGACAGGCTGTAGGGGGCGCTGCAACGTGAGTCGCGCCCGCCCACTAGTGTATGGGGGTGAGCGCTGGTCGGCGTGGACTCGGTGGGCCGAAGGGCCTGTTTCCGCGCTGTATCCCTGTAAAACCCACGCAGGCCCAGGGGAGAACGGACAAACTCCCCGCAGACAGCACCCGTCGTCAGGATCGAACCCGGCCCTCTGGTGCAACGAATGAAAGATATGCAAAAAATGCCACGATGTTAAAGGAAAACAGGCCGTTCGTTGTCGGCTGTTTGTTGGGTGAGAACGAGAAGCTGGTGCGACGTGGGTGGGGGAGGGATGGAGAGAGAGGGAACGCCGGGGCAACCTGAAGTTAGAGAAATCAACATTGTTCCCGATGTTGGGGAGGTCCAGGACAAGGGGTCACAGCTTAAGGATAAGGGGGAAACCCTTTAGGACCGAGATGAGAAGGAATTTTTTCACACAGAGAGTGGTGGGTCTCTGGAACTCTCTGCCACAGAGGGTAGTTGAGGCCAGTTCATTGGCTATATTTAAGAGGGAGTTAGATGTGGCCCTTGTGGCTAAGGGGATCAGAGGGTATGGAGAGAAGGCAGGTACGGGATACTGAGTTGGATGATCAGCCATGATCATATTGAATGGCGGTGCAGGCTCGAAGGGCCGAATGGCCTACTCCTGCACCTAATTTCTATGTTTCTAACATGGATATCGAAGATAGACACAAAATGCTGGAGTAACTGACAATGCCCTTGACAATGGTCAGATTCTGAGCTCTGTTGTCAAGGGACAAATGGCAATGATAAAACTATGAAATGAGGTCGAAAGGGTGACGGGACATTTGCTTACCTACCTGTACTGGGGAGGGATTGAGGGCTGCATTTACCCTGCTGTGCCTTTCTGCTGTCAAACACGGCTGTGAGAATTGCTGTGAGATTTTTCGGAAGAAGGAAAAATGCTCAAGTGACTGCTCCGCATCCGAGGAAGATTCGTAGATGAGCAGATATAAGGAAGATCGGCACAAAAAGCTGGAGAATTCCTGAATTAAAGTGTTCAGCAACCGGGAGACCAGGGAGGTTCATTCCCTCTTTCCCATTCCCTCACAGACCTTTCCGTCCCAGGACTTTATACTTTATACACGAGGAATCAAATATAGGAGCAAGGAGGTCCTTCTGCAGTTGTACAGAGCCCTAGTGAGACCACACCTGGAGTATTGTGTGCAGTTTTGGTCCCCTAATTTGAGGAAGGACATTCTTGCTATTGAGGGAGTGCAGCGTAGGTTTACAAGGTTAATTCCTGGGATGGCGGGACTGTCATATGCTGAGAGAATGGAGCAGCTGGGCTTGTACACTCTGGAGTTTAGAAGGATGAGAGGGGATCTCATTGAAACATGTAAGATTGTTAAGGGCTTGGACACACTAGAGGCAGGAAACATGTTCCCGATGTTGGGGGAGTCCAGAACCAGGGGCCACACAGTTTATGAATAAGGGGTAAGCCATTTAGAACATAGAGGAGGAAACACTTTTTCTCACAGAGAGTGGTGAGTCTGTGGAATTCCCTGCCTCAGAGGGCGGTGGAGGCCGGTTCTCTGGATACTATCAAGAGAGAGCTAGATAGGGCTCTTAAAAATAGCGGGAGTCAGGGGATATGGGGAGAAGGCAGGAACGGGGTAGTGATTGGGGATGATCAGCCATGATCACATTGAATGGCGGTGCTGGCTCGAAGGGCCGAATGGCCTCCTCCTGCACCTATTGTCCATTGACTATTGCCTCCTCCATTGTCAGAGTGAGGCCAAACGCAGATTGGAGGAACAGCATCTTATATTTTGTTTGGGCAGCTTCCAGCCCAGCGGTATGAATTAGATTTCTCTCACTTCGAGTAAGCCCAGCATTCCCTCTCTCTCCATCCCTCCCTCACCCAAGTCACACCAGCTTCTTGTTCTCACCCAACGAACAGCCAACAATGGCCTGTTTCCTTTATCATCGATACTTTTTTGCATATCTTTCATTCGTTGTTCTTTATCTCTCCACATCACCGTCTATATCTCTCGTTTCCCTGATCCCTGACCAGCCTGAGGAAGGGTCTCGACCCGAAACGTCACCCGTTCCTTCTCCACAGAGATGCTGCCCGTCCCGCTGAGTTACTCCAGCTTTTTGTGTCCGTCTTCAGTTCAAACCAGCCTCTCCAGTTCCTTCCTGCACAGGAGCAGATGAACCTTTGTTCGTTGAGCAATCTCCTAGATGGCTCCCAGTAATCACTGCATTTGTCTCTCTTTAAATAAAGTCTTGATTGCCTTGCCCGATCGGGCGTTTAAAGTTTTCTATAACACGGGGCAGGCAGCATCTGTGGAGAACCATGCCTCCTGACCCGCTGTGTTACTCCGGCACTTTGTGTCTTTGTTCTCCAGAGATGCTGCCTGACCCCGCTGAGTTACTCCAGCTATTTGCGCACTATCTTGGGCATAGACCAGCATCTGAACGTCCTTTTGCTTAAGAAGGAACTGCAGATGCTGGGAAATCGAAGGTGGACAAAAATGCTGGAGACACTCAGCGGGTGCAGCAGCGTCTATGGAGCGAAGGAAATAGGCAACGTTTCGGGCCGAAACCCATCTTCAGACATCTGAAGTTCCTTGTTCCCTCCCCCACCCAAGTCGTTGTACTAGTTTCACTGTCGTCCCACTGAGTTTCCTTGTCTGCAGAGTTCGCCCACAGCCAACAATGCACCATTGTGGGCTCCACCTCTCTTTTTTTGCACCAATTTTATTTTTTACTCGTTCTATATCTCGCTATAACACCGTCTACATCCCTCGTTTCCCTCTCCCCTGACTCTCGGTCTGAAGAAGGGGCTCCACCCGAAACGCCACCCATTCCTTCTCTCCAGAGACGCTGAGGGCCGAATAGCCTCCTCCTGCGCCTATTGTGTATTACCTATTGATCTGAATCATCGAACCGTACGACACAGAATAACGTGCATGCAACTGCAACATGACCTCCTAACGTCTATACTCGATACTCTGGCTGATGAAGGCGTATGTGCCAAAAGGCTTTTTTTTTTAAATTTTTTTTAATATTTTTTATTTATTAGCGGTAAATACATCAGTGTACATCACATATATATTGTTACAGTCATTGTACCCCATAATCTTATGGCCTTTAAAGAATAGAAAGAAAGAGAGTGAAGCAGGTGAAGAGAGTTGTGGTAGTGAAAGAGCGTACCGAAGGGGAGGAAAAGACACCAAGCCCTTGGTCAAAGAATTAGAGAAAGGGGATTAAGAGATAGACCCTAGAAACGAAAAGAAAAAAGAGAGAGAGACAAAGAGAAAAAAAAAGCCAGTTTCTATATTATATATATCATGCAAAAGCAATCCACCAACTCGATAGATTTTCATCCCCCCCCTACCAAGGCCCGAGGTACTCCTGCACCCTATCTCTGTAGCAATTCTATAAATGCAGACCACGTCTGATCGAAGCGGTCTGATTTTCCTGCCATGCGGAGTCTCATATCTTCCAGGTGTAGAGTTTCAAACATGGTTGAAATCCACAGATTTAATGTTGGTGTAGGGGCATTTTCCCAGAATTTTAAGATTAGCTTTTTTCCCCCCATTATTACGCCGTAATCAAATAGATTCTTTTGATACACATTTAATTCCGAGCTGCCTTCTGTCATTCTGAACATAATCCATTCTGGCTTTGGTGTCATTTTTATTTTGAACAGTTTTTGTGAAGATTTCAAAGATTTCAATCCAAAACCTTTGATTTTTTTGTACAAAAGATGAATGAGTGCGCTATAGTAGCTTCTTGAAACTGGCATTTATCACAAATGGGTGAGACGTTGGGGAAAAATTGATTTAATTTAGTTTTTCAGTAGTATAATCTGTGCAACATTTTTAATTGTATTAAAATGTGTCTTACGTTAATTGAGCACGTGTGCACATTTAATAAGTACTTATTAAGGCTTTTTGACCACCTTATCTAAGTATATAAAATGCAACAACATGTAATGCAGGCAGAAGTATTGACATGTTGCATGCATCGATACCATGCAATAATGGCAATGCAATTAAAGGTGCAGGAAGATCAGCCATGTCCCCAACAACTCCCGGCACCTTCTACAGATGCGTCTGAGCGAGCATCTTACCCGGATTCATCACGGCACGGTTTTAGTATTGTTACATAGAAACATAGAAAATAGGTGCAAGAGGAGGCCATTCGGCCCTTCGAGCCAGCACCGCCATTCATTGTGGGATCATGGCTGATCGTCCCCAATCAATAACCCGTGCCTGCCTTCTCCCCGTATCCCTTGACTCCACTAGCCCCTAGAGCTCTATCTAAAGGGCCTGTCCCACCGGCATGCAACTCCATGCGATGAGCGCGACCTAACGTGGTCGCTTGAGCCGTCCGGCGTCGCGGGGCCGGTTCCACTTCGATCGCCGGAGCCGTGCGGAATTGTGCGGAGTTCGTCCCGACATCGCGCGGGGCTCCGAAAAACTGACTATGTTCAAAAATTCCGCGCGGCAACAACTTGTCGGCTCACAGTCGCCTTGACGCATTACACACCGCCTTGACATCGTGCCTCCGTGAACCTATCTGTAGGTGCCTCCGTGACCCTCTATGTGTGTGGCTCCATGGCCCTCTGTGTGTGTGTGCCTCTGTGCCCCTCTCTGTGTGCCCCTCTCTGTCCTGGCGAACTTACCTTTAAGACTTCGCTCCAAGTTCGCCTCACTTTGCGCCGCGTTGCGCTACTCACCCGACCTCCGCGCGGCCCTCGCTGCCGGTTTGGTCGCGCTTGCCGCATGCAGGCGCATGCTGGTGGGAACGGCCCTGTACAGGGGATCACCCGACCTCCCCGCGGCCCCCGCTTCTAGTTTGATCGCGCTCATCGCATGGAGTCGGATGCTGGTGGGACAGGCCCTTAACTCTCTCTTAAATCCATCCAGTGACTTGGCCTCCACCGCCCTCTGTGACAGGGAATTCCACACATTCACAACTCTCTGGGAGAAAACGTTTTTTTCCCATCTCAGTCTGAAATGGCCTCCCCTTTATTCTAAGACTGTGTGTGGCCCCTGGTTCTGGTTGTTTAGTTTGGAGTTACAGGGAGGAAATAGGCCCTTCGGCCCAACGTGTCCACGCCGACCAGCGATCCCCACACACTAACACCATACTTAACATACTTATACCAAGCCAATTGACCTACAAACCTCTCGATCTATGGAGTTAGTGCCACGTTGTACCGAGGTACAGTGAAAAGCTTGTGTGTGCATGCTAACAAATTGAATCAGATCTTATCACCCTTGAAAACAATTAAGCCAGAATTTGGAGGTACAAACACACTTGGGGAGTACTGGTGTAGGTGTCCCAAAAGGTCATAAGTGATAGGAGCAGAATCAGGCCATTCAACCCATCAAGTCTACTCCACCATTCAATCATGGCTGATCTATCTCTCCCTCCTAACCCCATTCTCCTGCCTTATTCCCGCAACCCCATTCTAATCATGAATCTATCTCTGCCTTAAAAATATCCATTGATGGCCTTCTGTGGGAAAGAATTCCACAGATTCACCACCCTCTGACTAAATGAAATTCCTCCTCATCTCCTTCCCAAAGGAAGGTCCTTTAATTCTGAGGCTGTGACCTCTGGGGCTAGACTCACCCACCAGTGGAAACATCCTCTCCACATCCACTCTATCCGGGCCTTTTTACCATTCGGTACGTTTCAACGAGGTCCCCCCCCCCACCCCCTCATTCTTCTAAACTCCAGCGAGTACAGGCCCAGCGCCGACAAACGCTCATCGTACGTTAACCCACTCGTTCCTGGGATCGTTCTCGTAAACCTCCTCTGGACCCTCTCCAGAGCCGGCACATCCTTCATCAGATACGGGGCCCAAAACTGCTCACAATATTCTAAATGTGGCCTTACCAGCGCCTTATAGAGACTCGACATTACATCCCTGTTGTTGTATGCAAGCCCTTTTGAAATAAATGCAAACTTACTTTGCAGTTTGAATCAGTGGTAAATCAGGCGGTTGCAATGTGAGCAGCCGTTTTGAGTGGACTAGATGATAAAAGCAGGGTTGTAATGCTGGAGCTGTTTAAGGCACTGGTCAAACTGCATTTGGAGTTACGGGGAGAAGGCAGGAGAATGGGGTTGAGAGGGAAAGATAGATCAGCTATGAGTAGACTCAATGGCCTTGTCACAAAATGCTGGAGTCAATAGACAATAGGTGCAGGAGTAGGCCATTCAGCCCATCTAGCCAGCACCGTGATCATGGCTGATCAACCGCAATCCTGCCTTCTCCCCATATCCCCTGACTCCGCTATCTTTAAGAGCCCTATCTAGCTCTCTCTTGAAAGCATCCAGAGAACCGGCCTCCACCGCCCTCTGAGGCAGGGAATTCCACAGACTCACCACTCTCTGTGAGAAAAAGTGTTTCCTCGTCTCCGTTCTAAATGGCTTACTCCTTATTCTTAAACTGTGTGTGTGTGTGGCCCCTGGTTCTGGGCTCCCCCAACATCGGGAACATGTTTCCTGCCTCTGGCGTGTCCAAACCCTTAACAATCTTATATGTTTCAATGAGATCCCCTCTCATCCTTCTAAACCCCAGAGTGTACAAGCCCAGCCGCTCCATTCTCTCAGCGTATGCAGAAGGGTTCCGTCACCCATTCCTTTTCTCCAGGGATGCTGCCTGACCCATTGAGATACTCCAGCACTCTGTATCCATCTCTGATCCTCTCTGAAGATGGACTCACACACGCACACATTAATGTCACATTTCCCTCTCCATACATGCTGAGAAATATTCTCTTTTACAACAGTTCCATCCTTGTTATTCCCCGCTCTGCACTCTCTGAGTATTGCGTTCAGTTCTGGGCACCGTGTTATAGGAAAGATGTTGTCAAACTTGAAAGGGTACAGAGAAGATTTACGAGGATGTTGCCTGGACTCGAGGGTGCGAGCTACAGGGAGAGGTTGAGCAGGCTGGGTCTCTATTCCCTGGAGCGCAGGAGGATGAGGGGCGATCTTATAGAGGTGTACAAAATCATGAGAGGAATAGATCGGGTAGACGCACAGAGACTCTTGCCCAGAGTAGGGGAATCGAGGACCAGAGGACACAGGTTCAAGGTGAAGGGGGAAAGATTTCATAGGAATCTGAGGGGTAACATTTTCACACAGAGGGTGGTGGGTGTATGGAACGAGCTGCCAGAGGAGGTAGTTGAGGCTGGGACAATCACGACATTTAAGAAACAGTTAGACAGGTACATGGATAGGACAGTCTGAAGAAGGGTCTCGACCCGAAACGTCGCCTATCTCCTTCGCTCCTTAGATGCTGTTGCACCCGCTGAGTTTCTCCAGCTCTTTGTGTAACCATGGATAGGACAGGTTTGGAGGGATATGGGCCAAATGTGAGCAGGTGGGACTAGTGTAGCTGGGACATGTTGGCCGGTGTGAACAAGTTGGGCCGAAGGGCCTGTTTCCACACTGTATCACTCTATGACTCTATAACGAGAGAGATATTATATATTTTAGTAAGAGGGGGAGTTAAAC
Organism: Raja brachyura; assembly: GCA_963514005.1. The sequence continues at coordinate 3,511,090 of OY740822.1, read as the reverse complement.
TGTGCTCAACATGGCAGGTGTGGCCTCATTAAATAATCACAGCTAGACGTGCACTCAGGGCACCTGTGTAACAACGCCAAGCATATCATTTGTCATATTTGGCTTTTGCTGTACCTACAGCAGTGTGCTTGGAGTATCGCTTGCAGTTCTGGTCGCCCTGGAACAGAAAAGATGCGGAGCCTTTGGGAAGGGCGCGGTGGAGGTCGGGGCGAAACCTTTCAGCCTGAAGAGGGGTCCCGAGCTGAAACGTCACCCAGCGATAGACACAAAAAGCTCAGCCGCGACAGGCAGCGTCTCTGGAGAGAAGGGGACGGGTGACGTTTCTGGACTGCACCAGACTCCAGCCCGACCCGAAACGTCACCCATCCCTCCTTCTCCAGAGATGCTGCCTGAGCCGCTGAGTTACTCCAGCGCTCTGTGTCTGCCTCTCCTCGTGGCTGATGCCCTTGAATCCAGCATCATTTTGGCGCGAGGGAGACGGACCAACTTGGTTCGTTTTATCTGGAGCATCAAAGGTTGATCGAAGTATATAATGCAACGAGAAATAGAGACAGGGTGGACAGCCAGAACTGATGCTTCCATCCATGAGTGTAGACAAACACAGCGGGTGAGGCAGCATCTATGGAGAGAAGGAATAGGCCACGTTTCAGGTCGAGACCCTACTTCAGACGGGCGTCTGCCTTCTTCTGAAACCCGAAACGTCGCCTATTTCCTTCTCTCCATAGATGCCGCCTCACCCGCTGAGTTCCTCCAGCATTTTTGTCTACCTTCAATTTTTCGGCACCTGCAGTTCTTTCTTAAAGCTTCTCTCGATGAGGAGGCTTTTCCATGGGTGAATGGATATTGATAGACTGGAGGGCTATGGATCAGGTGGCACGGTGGCGCAGCGGGTAGAGTTGCTGCCTCACAGCGCCGGAGACCCGGGTTTGATCCCGACTACGGGTGCTGTCTGTACGGAGTTTGCACGTTCTCCCCGTGACCCGCGTGGGTTTTCTCCGGGTGCTCCGGTTTCCTCCCGCACTCCAAAGACGTACAGGTTTGTAGGTTAATTGGCTCAGTTTCTTTCTTAATTGTAGATTGTCGCCAGCGTGCAGGAGAGCGCTAGTTACGGGCCGATCGCTGGTCGGCGCGGACCCGGCAGGCCAAAGAGGCCTGTACAGCAGGCAGTGAAGAAAGCCAATGGTATGTTAGCTTTCATAGCAAAAGGATTTGAGTATAGGAGCAGGGAGGTTCTACTTCAGTTGTATAGGGTCTTGGTGAGGCCACACCTGGAGTATTGCGTACAGTTCTGGTCTCCAAATCTGAGGAAGGACATTATTGCCATAGAGGGAGTGCAGCGAAGGTTCACCAGACTGATTCCTGGGATGTCAGGACTGTCTTATGAAGAAAGACTGCATAGACTCGGTTTATACTCTCTAGAATTTAGGAGATTGAGAGGGGATCTTATAGAAACTTACAAGATTCTTAAGGGGTTGGACAGGCTAGATGCAGGAAGATTGTTCCCGATGTTGGGGAGGTCCAGGACAAGGGGTCACAGCTTAAGGATAAGGGGGAAATCCTTTAGGACCGAGATGAGAAGGAATTTTTTCACACAGAGAGTGGTGGGTCTCTGGAACTCTCTGCCACAGAGGGTAGTTGAGGCCAGTTCATTGGATATATTTAAGAGGGAGTTAGATGTGGCCCTTGTGGCTAAGGGGATCAGAGGGTATGGAGAGAAGGCAGGTACGGGATACTGAGTTGGATGATCAGCCATGATCACATTGATTGGCGGTGCAGGCTCGAAGGGCCGAATGGCCTACTCCTGCACCCAATTTCTATGTTTCTATGTTTCCACGCTGCATCTCTGAAATATAGAAACATAGAAAATAGGTGCAGGAGTAGGCCATTCGGCCCTTCGAGCTTGCACCACCTTCAATATGATCATGGCTGATCATCCAACTCAGTATCCTGTACCTGCCTTCTCTCCATACCCCCTGATCCCTTTAGCCACATCTAACTCCCCCTTAAATATAGCCAACGAACTGGCCTCAACTACCCTCTGTGGCAGAGAATTCCACAGATTCATCACTCTCTGTGTGAAAAATGATTTTCTCATCTCAGTCCTAAAAGACTTCCCCCTTATCCTTAAACTGTGTGACCCCTTGTCCTGGACTCCCCCAACATCGGGAACAAGCTTTCTGCATCTACCCTGTCCAACCCCTTAAGAATTTTGTAAGTCTCTATAAGATTCCTCCCTCAATCTTCTAAATTCCAGCGAGTACAAGCCGAGTCTATCCAGTCGTTCTGTCGCCATGAAAGCGACAGAATGAGACACAGATAATGGAGGAATGTATTGAAAGCCTTCTCGAAGGTGGAAACATGGTTCACAGTGCGGAACAAAGGGACGAACTGATCTAAAGAGCAAGATTATAAAATGGTGTAAAAATATTACAGACTCACATCTACAAAAGATCGGCAACATAATGCAAGCAGTTAATTCAGAAGCAACATTTCCCATTTTGCCCAGTTGTATGGTTGCTACTGGACAAAGGCTTACGCTCCCAATGCCCGCTGAGACTCCACTGTTTATTTCCTGCTTCAATTATTCAGCAGTCTGAACATCACCAGTCTGGCTTGACATTCTCTGCCTTGCGAAATATAGATTTTCAAATTGAATTTCCGCTGTTGACACAAAGTGCTGGGGTAACTCAGCGGGCCGGGCAGCATCTCTGGAGGACGTTTCGGACCGGGACCCTTCTCCAGACCGTCCCGAAATCTCACCCATCCAGGCCCTCCAGAGATGTGCAGGAAGGAAAACTGCAGAGCTGGTTGACACCCAAGATAGACACAGAACGTCGGGGTAACTCAGCGGGGCAGGCAGCGTCTCTGGAGAGAAGGAACGGGGGACGTTTTGGGCCGCGATGCTGCCTGACCCGCTGATTTACTCTAGCACTTTGTGTCTGTCTTTCATAAGTTCATAGGTTCTAGGGGCAGAATTGGGTCATTCAAGACAATCGCCACTCCGCCATTCAATCGTGGCTGATCTCTCCCTCCTAATCCCATTTTCCTGCCCTCTCCCCATAACTTTCATATGAGGAAAGATTGGATAGACTCGGCTTGTACTCGCTGGAATTTAGAAGATTGAGGGGGGATCTTATAGAAACTTACAAAATTCTTAAGGGGTTAGACAAGCTAGATGCTGTAAGATTGTTCCCGATGTTGGGGAGGTCCAGAACAAGGGGTCACAGTCTAAGGATAAGGGGGAATTCCTTTAGGACCGAGATGAGGAAAACATTCTTTACACAGAGAGTGGTGGGTCTCTGGAATTCTCTGCCACAGAAGGTAGTTGAGGCCAGTTCATTGGCTATATTTAAGAGGGCGTTAGATGTGGCACTTGTGGCTGAAGGGATCAGAGGGTATGGAGAGAAGGCAGGTACGGGATACTGAGTTGGATGATCAGCCATGATCACATTGAATGGCGGTGCAGGCTCGAAGGGCCGAATGGCCTATTCCTGCACCTAGAGAAGATTTACGAGGATGTTGCCAGGACTAGAGGGTGTGAGCTACATGGAGAGGTTGAGCAGCTGGGTCTCTATTCCCTGGAGCGCAGGAGGATGAGGGGTGATCTTATAGAGGTGTACAAAATCATGAGAGGAATAGATCGGGTCTCTTGCCCAGAGTAGGGGAATCGAGGAACAGAGGACACAGGTTCAAGGTGAAGGGGAAAAGATTTAATAGGAATCTGAGGGGTAACTTTTTCACACAAAGGGTGGTGGGTGTATGGAACGAGCTGCCGGAGGAGGTAGTTGAGGCTGGGACTATCCCAACGTTTAAGAAACAGTTGGATACTGGTACATGGATAGGACAGGTTTGGAGGGATATGGGCCAAACGCAGGCAGCTGGGACTAGTGTAGCTGGGACATGTTGGCCGGTGTGGGCAAGTTGGGCCGAAGGGCCTGTTTCCACACTGTATCACTCTATGACTCTTGGACTCACGCCAGAATGACCCCCTGTGTTAAGAGGGTATTAGCTACAAGGAGAGGGTGGACAAACTTGGATTGTTTGCTCTCGAACTTCGGATATTGAGGGGAGATGTGGATTAAATAATAAGAGGCATAGATGCGGTAGACAATCAGAACTTTATTGGCCAGGGTGGAAATGTTAAAGACTAGGGGGCATAGTTTCAAGTTTGAGGGGCAAAATTGAATGTTTAGTTTGGAGATACAGCGTGGAAATGGCCCTAGGGCCCACCGCGTCCGTGCCGACCAGCGATCCCCACGCACCAACACCGCCCGACATTCGCCACAGTTGTGTCCGTTGATACCAAGCCACTTGACCTGCAAACCCGCACGTCTTTGGAGCGCGAAGATCTGGGAGAAAACCCACGCGGGTCACGGGGGAGAACGCGCAGACGTGCACCGGCGGGCGGGATTGAACCCGGGATCTCTGGCGCTGCGAGCGCTGACAGAGGCAGCAACTCTGCCCGCTGTGCCAGCGAGCCACCCCGGGGCAAGTTTTATTTTACGCAGAGAGTGCCTGGAGCGCACCGCCAGGGGTGGTGGTGAGGCAGATACGATAGTGGCCTCCAAGAACCCTTCGATCGGCACAGAGATATGCAGGGAATGGGAGAGGAGAATAAGGATTACGTGCAGGCAGATAAGAGTTAATCCAACAGCCTGCGATATTCAGTTTTGACAGTAATCTGTAAGTGGCGAACTGCCAAAGACATTCTCTCTCCTTCCCAAACGCACACTCCCAGTCTCTCAGAGACCGCAGAGTCCAACGACAGCAAAATTAGCTCAGCTTATCGGCTCGATACATCTTCCCTCGCACCGGTTGCCCAAGGAGATGAGGATGTCTTTGGAGATGTGAAACCATTATTCACTTCTGGCAAGGAGCTGGTGCTCAGTGGACGGGGAGGGGAACAGGGATGTGATGATGTATCTGAGGAGATTGCACTGGGCCCTGAGGCTGAGGAAGCCAACACCAATATCTGTCGGTCGAGGGGGAGTGAGGAGGAGATGACTGATTAGCCAGAGCGAGGAGAAGCGCAGGGCAGCATGGTGGTCGAACGGCAGAGTGGGAGTCACAGAGTGTAGAAACAGGCCCTGCGGCCCAACTTGCCCATACCGGCCAACGTGTCCCAGCTACACGAGTCCCACCTGCCCGCGTTTGTCCCCTATCCCTCCAAACTTGTCCATGGACAATAGACAATAGGTGCAGGAGTAGGCCATTCGGCCCTTCGAGCCAGCACTGCCATTCAATGTGATCATGGCTGATCATCCCCAATCAGTACCCCGTTCCTGCCTGCTCCCCATATCCCCTGACTCTTGACTAGAGAACCGCCCTCTGAGGTAGAGAATTCCACAGACTCACCACTCTCTGTTTGAAAAAGTGTTTCCTCGTCTCCGTTCTAAATGGCTTACTCCTTATTCTTAAACTGTGACCCCTGGTTCTGGACTCCCCCAACATCGGGAACATGTTTCCTGCCTCTAGCATGTCCAAACCCTTAACAATCTTACATGTTTCAATAAGATCTCCTCTCATCCTTCTAAATTCCAGAGTGTAACAAGCCCAGCCGCTCCATTCTCTCTGTGAGAAAAAGTGTTTCCTCGTTTCCATTCCAAGTGGCTTACCCCTTATTCTTAAATTCCTTTTATTCCACGGTTGTGACCTCTGGTCCTAGACTCTCCCACTAGTGGAGACATCCTCTATCCAGGCCTTTCACTGTTCTGTAGGTTTCAATGAAGTCCTTCCTCGTCCTTCTTAACTCCAACGAGAACAGGCTCAGTTCTCTATCTGGCTGTGAATGGTTCCTTGTAAGCGTGTGTAGGATAGCGTTAGTGTGTGGGGATCGCTGGTCGGCACGGACTCGGTGGGCCAAAGGGCCCTTTTTTGCAATGTCACCAAAATTAAAACTAAAGGTGCAGCAAGGAACTGCGGATGCCGGTTTAAACCGAAGATAGACACAAAATCCTGGAGTAACTCCGCGGGACAGGCAGCATCTCTGGAGCGAAGGAATGGGTGAAGTTTCGGGTCCATACAACCATATAACAATTACAGCACGGAAACAGGCCATCTCGGCCCTTCAAGTCCGTGCCGAACAACTTTTTTCCCTTAGTCCCACCTGCCTGCACTCATACCATAACCCTCCATACCCTTCTCATCCATATGCCTATCCAATTTATTTTTAAATGATACCAACGAACCTGCCGCCACCACTTCCACTGGAAGCTCATTCCACACCGCTACCACTCTCTGAGTAAAGAAGTTCCCCCTCATGTTACCCCTAAACCTCTGTCCCTTAATTCTAAAGTCATGTCCTCTTGTTTGAATCTTCCCTATTCTCAAAGGGAAAAGCTTGTCCACATCAACTCTGTCTATCCCTCTCATCATTTTAAAGACATCTATCAAGTCCCCCCTTAACCTTCTGCGCTCCAGAGAATAAAGACCTAACTTATTCAACCTATCTCTGTAACTTAGCTGTTGAAACCCAGGCAACATTCTAGTAAATCTCCTCTGTACCCTCTCTATTTTGTTGACATCCTTCCTATAATTGGGCGACCAAAATTGTACACCATACTCCAGATTTGGTCTCACCAATGCCTTGTACAATTTTAACATTACTTCCCAGCTTCTATACTCAATGCTCTGATTTATAAAGGTCGAGGCCCTTCTTCAGACTGTAGGACGATCCCGACCCGAAACGTCACCCATTCCTTCTCTCCAGAGATGCTGCCCGTCCCGCTGAGTTACTCCAGCATTTTGTGTCTGTCTCCGACTAAAACTAAAAGAACAGGCCCTTCGGCCCTCAATGTCCATAGAAACATAGAAAATAGGTGCAGGAGTAGGCCATTCGGCCCTTCAAGTCCATGCCAGTACTCCACCACGCTGAGACCAAATCTTACCTTCCTGCACGGAATTTCATATCCCTCCGTCTCTGAGGCCCTGATGCTTCAGAACATAGAAAGTTCAGATTCACAATCATAATCATAACTTAGAGGGAGAAACGATCAGTATTTTAAATATTTCCAAATCTGTGACTATCTGAAAAAATACGCACAAGATTATCACAATATGCCTCCAGACTTACAGGAAGAAGTAATGAATACAAATGCAGAATCAGCAAACCTAATATATATATATATATATATAATATTATTCTAAATGCAGAAATACCAACAACAGATGGTATCAGGAGAGACTGGGAAAAATAATTAAGTATAAAAATTCCCAAAGAAAGGTGGGAAGAATATTTATTAAACGTGGATAAATGCTCAATTAATGTAAGACACACCTTAATACAATTTAAAATCTTACACAGATTATACTATTCAAAAACTAAAATAAGTAAACCTTTTCCCAACGTCTCTCCTATCTGTGATAAATGTCAGTGTCAAGAAGCTGATGTAGCGCACTCATTTGTATTTTGGACTGAAATTTTTGAAATTTTCACAAGAATATTTAAAATAAGACTGACCCCAGAAGCAGACTGGATAATCTTTGGGATATCGGAAGACAGCCCTGAATTAAATGTGTTTCAAAAGACTATTTCAATATGGCTTAATAACTGGGAAAAGCCAATCTTAAAATTCTGGATATATTCTCCGGTGCCCACAGTCAATGTGTGGGTTTCATCTATGTTCGAAACACGTCACTTGGAAGATATGAGACTCCGACTAGCAGGAACATCAGACTAGAGTCTGAAGAAGGGTCTGGACCCGAAACGTCGCCTATCTCCTTCGCTCCTTAGATGCTGCTGCACCCGCTGAGTTTCTCCAGCTTTTTGTGTAACCCAGGAAAATCAGACTGTTTCTATAAGACGTGGCCTGCATTTATAAATCTATTACAAGGATAAGGTGCAAGAATACCTCAAAGAAGTACCGGTGTCTGGTCTTGGTAAAGGGGGGGGAAGAAAAACTGTCGAGATAATAATCATTAGAGTACAAATATTGATTTAAGTTGATGTTTATAACTCAGTTTTAAACATTGAGAATTGTTTATTGCTAATAAAAAAATTATTCAAAAAAAAAAAAAAAAAAAAAACTGTCGAGTTGGTAGATTTCTTTTGCAAGATGTTTGTAATAAAGTAACTGGCTTTTCTTTTCCCTTTGTCTATTTTTCCCTCTTTTTCATTCCTCTCCAGGGTCGATCTCTTAACTCCCGTTTCTAACTCTTCAAGGGTTTCCGTTCCCTCTGTCACGCATTGGCACGTTCACATCTCGTTCTCACTTTTCTACTGTCTACGCTGCTATTTCTCTCTTCTCTTTTCTAAAGAAATAAAATATCTTTTTTTTTTTAAATTTATTAAATAAATAAGCAATATTTTAGAGGGATATTTAGAGGAATCTGGAACTAGTGTAGACTGCAGTGTAGTGTCCTGGGCCTCCTCCATTGCCAAACGATTTAATTCCCCCTCCCGTTCCCGCACTAACCTTTCTGTCCTGGGCCTCCTCCACTGCCAGAGTGAGGCCCAGCGCAAATCGGAGGAACAGCGCCTCATATTTCGCTTGGGCAGCTCACACACCCCAGCGGTGTGAACATTGACTTCTCTAACTTCAAGTAACCCTTGCTTCCCCTCTCTCTCCATCCCCTCCCCTTTCCCAGTTCTCCGACCGGTCTGACTGTCCCCGACTACATTTTATCTCTGTTTCCTTTGTCGTCGCCTTCAAAGCCAGCTAACCGCGATCTATTCGACAAAATGTCCTTGATCTCCATTCACTTTGTCCCGTTTTCACACCTTGCACTTCCTTACCTATACACTTCCTCATCGATGTACCGCCCACTCCCCTGACACCAGTCTGAAGAAGGGTCTCGACCCGAAACGTCACCCATTCCTTCTCTCCAGAGACGCTGCCTGTCCCGCTGAGTTACTCCAGCATTTTGTGTCTATCTTAGATTTAACCCAGCATCTGCAGTTCCTTCCTGCACACTAGTGTAGATGGCCGGTGTGGGCATGTTGAGCCAAAGGGCCTGTTTCCATGACTATAAAGCAATCCAAGTCCATACATCTTCACTGCTCTCGGTGTGGGCGGAGGTTTTCACCCGTCGAAGGTGTTGCCACTTAAACATAGAACGTGGACCAGTACAGCACAGGATCAGGCCCTTCGGCCCACAATGTCTGTGCCGAACAGTGTGAAGACGGGTCGGACACCACCGACCGTTGGACCTATTTCCACGCTGTATCCCCAATCGCACGCAGGCATAGGGGATTAGTCCAACTTGACATCATGAGGTACAAGGAACTGCAGATGCTGGCACACAGACACAAAAAGACACAAAGTGCTGGAGTATCTCAGGCAGCATCTCTGGAAAATGCTGTCCAGTGATGTTCGGAGACAGTCGGACCGGCCGGAGAACTGGGAAGAGGGTGGGATGGAGAGAGAGGGATGCCACCTGACCCGCCTGGTTACTCCAGCACTTTGTGTTGTATTTCTTTTAACTTAACATCATGTTCGTCACGGACATTGTGGGCCGAAGGGCCTGTTCCTGTGCTATGCTGTTCCACGTTCTAGAGTCTGGCCCGGACACTGTGGGCTGAAGGGCCTGTTCCTCTGCTGTACTCCCGCGTACAGCCTAGACCTTGTGGGCTGAAGGGCCTGTTCCTGCCCTGCACTGTTCCATGCTCCGTGCTAGATAGGGCTCTTAAAGATAGCGGAGTCAGGGGATATGGGGAGAAGGCAGGAACGGGGTACTGATTGGGGATGATCAGCCATTTGGCGGTGCTGGCTCGAAGGGCCAAATGGCCTCCTCCTGTACCTATTGTCTGTTGTCTATTGTCTATTGTCTCAGCTTGCCCACCCTGCCAGCCAAGATGCCCCATCTACACCAGTCCCACCAGCCTGCATATTGTCTATTGTCTATTGTGTGGGGAGGAACAGCAGATGCTGGTTGATACTGGAGATAGACACAAAGTGCTGGAGTAACTTCAGCGGGTCAGGCAGCATCCCTGGAGAAAAAGGACGGGAGACATTTCGAGTCCCCACCCTTCTTCACACTGTTCGGCATAGACATTGTGGGCCGAAGGGCCTGATCCTGCGCTGTACTGGTCCATGTTCTATGTTTAAGCGGTAACTCCTTTGACGGGTGAAAACCTCCGCCCACACTGAGGCACGGTCTGATCCAAGTGCATCCTTCAGTAAAGAAACAGAAGCTGGGTACAATCATCTGTGCTCGATCGCACAAGAGCTCGGTTTGCAATGAGTCCACGCCGTTATTCCAGGGCATCGTGATGTGTTTTGTCTGTCTGTCTACAATCTAAAAGATTCAGTCAGGTACAGAAGTGTGAAAACGCCCACCTCCAGATTCAGAGACAGTTTCTTCCCAGCTGTTATCAGGCAACTGAACCATCCTACCGACAACGAGGGAGCTGTCCTGACCACCCATCTACCTCACTGGACACCCCAGGATTATCTTTCATCGGACTCCATCTTGCACTAAATTTAGCTCAGTTTAGTTTAGAGATAAAGCGCGGAAACAGGCCCTTCGGCCCACCGTGTTCCTGCCGGCCAGCGATCCCCGCGCACTAACGCTATCCCACACACATTGGGGACAATTTACAATGATACCAAGCCAATTAGCATACAGACCTGCACGTCTTTGGAGTGTGGGAGGAAACCGGAGATCCCGGAGAAAAACCACGCGGGTCACGGGGAGAACGTGCAGACTCCGTACAGAGAGCACCCGCGGTCAGGATCGAAGCCGGGGTCTCTGGCGCTGTGAGGCAGCGACTCTACCGTTGCGCCACCGTGCCGCTCAGATTCAGGGACAGTTTCGTCAGGCAACTGAAGCAACAACGAGAGAGCGGTCCTGACCTCCCATCCACCTCGTTGGAGACCCTCGGACTATCTTTAACCGGACTTCACTGGACTTTATCATGCACGGTGGCGCAGCGGTAGAGTTGCTGCCTCACAGCGCCAGGTTCGATCCTGACTACGGGTGCTGTCTGTACGGAGTTTGCACGTTCTACCCGTGGCTTTTCTCCAGGTGCCCCAGTTTTTTCCCCACACTCCAAAGACGTACAGGTTTGTTGGCAAATTAGCTTGGAAAAATTGTGAGTTGCCCCTTGTGCGTCGGACAGGGTTAATGTGCGGGGATCGCTGGTCGGCGCAGACTCGGTGGGCCGAAGGGCCTGTTCCCGTGCTGTATCTCCAAACTAAACTAAACTGAACGTAAGTGTGGGCAGGTGGGACTGGTATAGATGGGGCATGTTAGTCGGGGTGGGCAGTGTTGGGCCGAAGGGCCTGTTTCCACGCAGAATCGCTCTGTGCCTCCAGCCATCTCCACCTTCTCCGTTGCCATGGAAACAACCCTGGCTTCTCCCGTCCGACCTTGGGAGCTGAAATCCTTTGAAAACTGGAACCACTCCAGCAAAGTTCTTTAATTTGACCTCCTTTTTATTAGAAGCCAAGCTGCCATGTCCTGCTGCTATTACTGGGCCTTGTAAATGCAAGTTGTCATAACTATTTTACGACTCTACAACAAAATACATAGCTGCCCACCCCCCCCCCCCCCCCCCCCCCCACCCACACCGGCAGTAAAATTAGCCCGATAAAATATACCAGAGCGTTTGGTCGATCCTGTGGGAATCCTAAATGCCATCTTGACCTCGGCTAGACTATCAAGTGGGCTGTTTGATCCGCTCACCTTCCGCATTACAGGGGGCAAACGCAAGGTTTCGGGAAGGTAGAAACATAGACAATAGGTGCAGGAGTAGAGGCCATTCGGCCCTTCGAGCCTGCACCGCCATTCAATAAGATCACGGCTGATCATCCAACTCAGTATCCCGTACCTGCCTTCTCTCCATACCCCCTGATCCCTTTAGCCACAAGGGCCACATCCAACTCCCTCTTAAATATAGCCAATGAACTGGCCTCAACTACCTTCTGTGCCAGAGAATTCCACAGATTCACCACTCTCTGTGTGAAAAATGTTTGCCTCATCTCGGTCCTAAAATATTTCCCCCTTATCCTTAAACTGTGTGACCCCTTGTTCTGGACTTCCCCAACATCGGGAACAATCTTCCTGCATCTAGCCTGTCCAACTCTTTAAGAATTTTGTAAGTTTCTATAAGATCCCCCCTCAATCTTCTAAATTCTAGCCGAGTCTATGCAGTCCTTCTTCATATGGAAGGCACAAAAGGCTGGAGTACCTCAGAGATGGGACGGGCGGCATCTCTGGAGAGAAGGAACGGGTGATGTTTCGGGGTCGAGGTCCCCTCTTCAGACTGAGAGTCAGGGGAGAGTGAGTCACAGAGATGAGGAAGGGTGAGGTGTGAAAAGGAGAGATCAAAAGAGATGGGGGTCCAGGATAACGTGGAATAGATTGTCGTTAGCGGGGAGAAGGTGACAACGAAGCAAACAGAGATAGAATGTGGTCGGAGACGGTCAGACTGGTCGGAGAATTGGGAAGGGGGAGGCGATGGAGAGAGGGGAAGCAAGGGCTACTTGAAGTTAGAGAAGTCAATGTTCACACCGCTGGGGTGTGTGAGCTGCCCAAGCGAAACATGAGATGCTGTTCCTCCAATTTGCGCTGGGCCTCACTCTGACAGTGGAGGAGGCCCAGGACAGAACGGTCAGTGTGGGAATAGGAGGGGGAGTTGAAGTGTTTGGTAACTGTGAGATCAGTTAGGCCCAGGCTGACTGAGCGGAGGTGTCCAGCCAAACGGTTGCCCAGCCTGCGCTTGGTCTCGCCGATATGCTGGAGTCCACACCTGGAACAGCGGATACAGTAAATGTGCCAGCGATGTTCAAACCTTCCCTGGCGAGGGGTAAAGGTGCCAGTTGACCAGAGGTCAGTCAACGTGCCAACGTTTAAATAGGACGGGCTGAAGCGGCTAACCCGGTCATTGAGGGGCAGCCGCTGGCACAGTGAGTAGAGACGCTGCCTCACAACGCCCGAGAAACAAGACCCGGGATCCATCCTGACCTCTGTGTGTGTGTGTGTGTGTGTGTGTAAATGTGTGTGTGTGTGTGTGTGTGAGTGAGTGTGTGTGTGAATATGTGTGTGTGTGTGTGTGTGTGAGAGTGTGTGTGTGTGTGTGAGTGAGTGTGTGTATGTGTGTGAATATGTGTGTGTGTGTGTGTGTAAATGTGTGTGTGTGTGTGTGAATATGTGTGTGTGTAAATGTGTGTGAGTGTGTGTGTAAATGTGTGTGAGTGAGTGTGTGTGTATGTGTGTGAGTGAGTGTGTGTGTGTGTGTGAGTGAGTGTGTGTATGTGTGTGAGTGAGTGTGTGTGCGTAAGTGTGTGTGTGTGAATGTGTATGTGCGTGAGTGTGTGTTAGTGTGTGCGTGTGTGTGCTTGTGTGTGAGTGTGTGTGTGTGTGTGTGCATGAGTGTGTGAACTCGTGCGTGTGTGTATATGTGGGTATATGAGTGTGTGTGTGTGGAGTTTCCACGTTCCCTCTGTGACCTTGTGGGTTTCCTCCGGGTGCTCCGGTTTCCTCCCATGTCCCAAAGACATTCTAGTTTTGTAGGTTAATTGGCCCTGTGCAAACGGCCCCCTTGTCTAACGGACTTTACCTTAATGTTCTACGCAAGATCCTTTATCTGTACTCTGTGGGCAGCTTGAGTGTAATCACGTGTAGGTTTTACTTTGCCAGATCAGCACGCAACAAAAAGATTTTCACCGCAAGTTGTCCCCAGTGTGTGCGGAATAATGCAAAAGAGGGATAACACAGGACTAGTGTGAACTGGTGATCGATGGCCAGCGTGGACTCAGTGGGCCGAAGGGCCTGTTTCCTTGCTGTGTTATAATGCAAGCCAAATAAGGGCGGCACGGTGGCGTAGCGGTAGAGTTGCTGCCTCACAGCGCCAGAGACCCGGGTTCCATCCCGACTACGGGTGCTGTCTGTACGGAGTTTGCACGTTCTCCCCATGGGTTTTCCCCCAAGATCTTCGGTTTCCTCCCACACTCCAAAGACGTACAGGTTTGTAGGTTAATTGGCTTGGCATAAATGTAAATTGTCCCTAGTCTGTGTAGGATATTGTTAGTGTGTGGGGATCGCTGGTCGGCGAGGACTCGGTGGGCCGAAGGGCCTGTTTCCAAAGATTTTGTGCGTCTGCCCGATCTATTCCTCTCGTGATTTTGTACACCTCTATAAGATCACCCCTCATCCTCCTGCGCTCCAAGGAATAGAGACCCATCCTGCTCAACCTCTCCCTGTAGCTCACACCCTCAGGTCCTGCAAACATTCTGGTAAATCTTCTCTGAACTCTTTCAAGCTTGACAATATCTTTAGTGGTTTGGAAGGGACAGCATGGAAAGAGGCCCTTTGGCCCACTCCGGCAGAGGCACAGAATGTCCCCCCCCCCCCCACGCCAAAACTGTCCATATTTCCAGCTTCAGCTCGCCTTCTCTTGAGCGTTAATTAATTCTTGCATTAATTCCAACAAAAGATTCGTTATGTTTTGATCATTTCTCAGGGGGCCGCGCAGGGGCCAGGGGCAATTAAGTTTACAGCCCAACCAAAGAAAATTAATTATTTGTCGCACAACAGTATTTCTCTGAGGACGCCACGCGTGTGCCGGACAAACCGGTCTGAGTCCGGCGATGCTGGGTCGTTCGTGCCAGTCCTGGGCTGAAGGGCAGCAAGTGGCGTAGCGGTAGAGCTAAGGGCCTTTGTCCCACTTTCACGACCTAATTCACAACCTTTTTTTACTCGTGGACATTTGTCATCAGGCTAGAAAAAAGGCCCCGGCCTACTTGATGCCACGACCAGCATCACGGCCTACATACGACCCACCTACCACCTCATGCCGACCATGCTGCGAGTATGAGTCATGGGCAAACTCGGGAGAGGTCGTGAATTAGGTCGTGAATGTGGGACAGGGCCTTAACTGCCTCACAGCGCCAGGGACCCCGGCTTCGATCCTGACCACGGATGCTTGTCAGCGCGGAGTTTGCCCGTGTCCCCCCCCCCGTGGGTTTTCCCCGGGATCTCCTGTTTCCTCCCACATTCCAAAGACGCGCAGGTTTGCAGGTTAATTGGCTTGGAATAGATGTAAATCGTCCCCTAGTGTGCGTAGCATAGTGCCAGTGTGCGGGGATCGGGGGTCGGCCCGGACCCGGTGGGCCGAAGGGCCTGTTTCCGCGCTGCATCGCTAAACTAAACTAGACAGCGTGGAAACAGGCTCTTCGGCCCACCAAGTCCACGCGGACCAGCCATCTCCACACACTAGCACTATGCCATACACTAAAGACAATTTACAATCTTTTACTGAAGCCAATTAACTGTACACCTCTAAATCCTAGAAGTTTGGGAGGAAACCGGAGCACCCAGAGTAAAAACCCACACGGCCACTTTCGAGATACAGTGCGGAAAAACAGACCAGCCCACCGAATCCACGCCAACCAGCGATCTCCCCGTTCAAACTGCGTCCCAACAGTTTGAGGAGGAAAGGGTAGAGCGATATGGACTTCAATTAGATTTCAATTCAATTTTACAGATGCAGGAAAAATGTTCCTGATGTTGGGGGGAGTCCTGAACCAGGGGCCATTTTAAACTGAGATGAGGACAAACGTTTTCACCCAGAGAGTTGTGAATCTGTGGAATTCTCTGCCACAGAAGGCAGTGGAGGCCGATTCACTGCATGTTTTCAAGAGAGAGTTAGTTTTAGCTCTTATGGCCCTGTCTCACGGTACGAGTCCATTCCAAGAGCTCTCTCTCCCCGAGTTTTCCCGGATTCGAACTCGGAGATTTACGGTAACGGCCGCTCGTCGGTACTCGGGGCTCTCGTGGCTTCACGAGTCTTCCCGAGCTTACCTGCCGTTAGCGAGTCCTCCCGAGTACCTGCCGTTAGCGTTAGCGTTACGAGCCGCTAAGAGACGTCCCCGAGCTCCGACGTACCCGCTACGTTCATTCTCCGTGCTTACCACGAGTTTAAACTCGGGAGAGCTCATGGAATGAACTCGTACCGTGGGACAGGGCCATTTGGGCTAACGGAATCAAGGGATGTGGGGAGAAGGCAGGAACGGGGTACTGATTGTGGATGATCAGCCATGATCGTGTTGAGTGGCGGTGCTGGTTCAAAGGGCCGAATGGCCTACTCCTGCACCTATTGTCTGTGTTCCTGTGACTAATCAGAGGAACGTGAGACTGTCTTAGATGGGGCAGCAGGGGCAGGTTGGGCCGAAAGACCTGTCTCCGTGCTGTATGCTGTCTCTGAGCCGTGACTGTAAGAGAACTATCTACTTCAAACAGACTAATTTAATGTTTCCAATGCAGAGTGGATGTGTTTCGTTCACTTGCCATTAACTAAAAACCACTGTGAACTCCCTGGCACTAAACCACTTTATTAAATGTGAAAGAGCGCTTCTGAATCCATTGAAAATGTCTATTTGATTGTAAAACCTTATCTCGATTAGTTAGTGCCCACAGTTTCAGAGAGAAGTCTAGCTGCCGCAAGTATTTATCTAAATGGTGGCCTTTCAAAAGCCTCTCATTCCCAAACTATTAATTCTGCATCCCTCAAACGAGTGTTTAGTTGAACTTAGTTTGGAGATACAGCGCGGAACTAGGTCCCTCGGCCCACCAAAGCCCGCCAGGACCAGCGATCCCCGCACATTAACACTGCCCTGCTCACACCAGGAACAATTTTACATCTATACCAAGCCAATTAACCTTCAAACCTGTCCATCTTTGTAGTGTGGGAGGAAACCGAAGATCTCGGAGAAAACCCACGCAGGTCACGGGGAGAAACTCCCTTCAGCCTGTCCAAGCCCATAAGAATCTATCATGTTTCTATAAGATCCCATTTCATCCTTCTAAATTCCAGTGAATACAAGCCCAGTCATCATAGGTCAGTCCCGCCATCCCGGGAATGATCCTGGTGAACCTACGCTGCACTCCCTCAATAGCAAGAATAGCGAAAAAAATAGGAAAACAGACTATTAGCTAAATGGAGGCCGATTAGGAAAAGGGGAGATGCAGCGCGACCTGGGTGTCATGGTACACCAGTCATTGAAAGTAGGCATGCAGGTGCAGCAGGCAGTGAAGAAAGCGAATGGTATGTTAGCTTTCATAGCAAAAGGATTTGAGTATAGGAGCAGGGAGGTTCTACTTCAGTTGTATAGGGTCTTGGTGAGACCACACCTGGAGTATTGCGTACAGTTCTGGTCTCCAAATCTGAGGAAGGACATTATTGCCATAGAGGGAGTGCAGAGAAGGTTCACCAGACTGATTCCTGGGATGTCAGGACTGTCTTATGAAGAAAGACTGGATAGACTCGGTTTATACGTTCGAGAATTTAGGAGATTGAGAAGGGATCTTATAGAAACGTACAAAATTCTTAAGGGGTTGGACAGGCTAGATGCAGGAAGATTGTTCCCGATGTTGGGGAGGTCCAGGACAAGGGGTCACACAGCTTAAGGATAAGGGGGGAATCCTTTAGGACCGAGATGAGAAGGACTTTTTTCACACAGAGAGTGGTGGGTCTCTGGAACTCTCTGCCACAGAGGGTAGTTGAGGCCAGTTCATTGGCTATATTTAAGAGGGAGTTAGATGTGGCTAAAGGGATCAGAGGGTATGGAGAGAAGGCAGGTACGGGATACTGAGTTGGATGATCAGCCATGATCATATTGAATGGTGGTGCAGGCACGAAGGGCCGAATGGCCTACTCCTGCACCTAATTTCTATGTTTCTCTGTTTCTAACTCAGCGGGACAGGCAGCATCTCTGGAGAGAAGGAATGGGTGACGTTTCGGGTCGAGACCCTCCTTCAGGCTGGACATGCAACATGTTGAACCTCCTAAGCCTTCTGAGGAAGCAGGGGTGCTTTACATTGCACCTCACGGTAAAACCGCTTGGCATCACAATGTCGGCCCGAAAGCTAAATCTGAACGGGTGACCCATTGCCGCTTTCATTTGCCCCCTTGCAGGTGTTCCGCAGCGGGGAAGGGATGGGGATCCGGCTGGACATTGCCTCGGCCTTCCAGGGGGCCTTGATCTCGCCGCACTACGACTCGCTGCTGGTCAAGGTGATCGCCCACGGCAAAGACCACCCCACGGCGGCGTCCAAGCTGAACCGGGCCCTGGCCGAGTTCCGGATACGCGGCGTCAAGGTAAGGAAGCGGCGTGAAAGCCGGCGGCTGTTCCCGCCTCGCGCTGGAGCCCGGGGCGGAGAGTGCGCCCCGAGGCTGGGCTGGCTTCAAAATGGCCGACTTGTGTGTCGATCGGGATGTGTGTCGCCACGGCTGAGCCTCGTGGCAGGAGACTTTGAGCATCTCTTCGCGGTCTTTCCTCAATGTTCCTGAATGTGGGTGTCAACTCAAAACTGGACCTTAAAGGGATCATTTTACCGATGGTAGACGATCACTTGATATTGAGTGTGGGCCTCCAGCGATCGTCTACAAGCCGGTCCATGTTTTGGAGTTTCGTGGTCAGTTTTGGGCGCCACATCTGAGGAAGGACGTGCCGGCTCTGGAGAGCTTCCGGAGAACGATCCCAGGAATGAGTGGGTTAACGTACGATGAGCGTTTGACGGCACTGGGCCTGTACTCGCTGGAGTTTAGAAGGATGAAGGGACGACCTCATTGAAAGGTACAGAATAGTGAAAGGATGGTTAGAATGGATGTGGAGAGGATGTTTCCACAAGTTGGAGAGTTTTGGATCAGAGGTCACAGCTTCAGAATTAAAGAACGCTCTTTTAGGAAGGAGATGAGGAGCGATTTCTTTAGTCAGAGGGTGGCGAATCTGTGGGATTCCTTGACACAGAAGGATGTGGAGGTCGTTAATGGATATTTTTAAGGCAGAGATAGATAGATTCTTGATTAGTGCGGGTGTCAGAGGTTATGGGGAGAAGGCAGGAGAATGGGGTTCGCAGGGAGAGTTAGATCCACCATGATTGAATGGCGGAGTATACTTGATGGGCCGAATGGCCTAATTCTGCTCCTAATGGCTAATAACATGACAAGTTCTTGATTAATATGGGCATGAAAGGTTACGGGGAGAAGGCAGGAGAATGGGGTTGGGAGGGAAGGATAGATCAGCCATGATTGAATTGCCCGATGGGCCGAATGGCCTAATTGTGCTCCAATGACTTATAAACATGATAGCGGGGAATATTATGATAATGGCGGAGATTGACAAATTATTGATGACTTGTGCCCCTGTCCCACTTAGGAAACCTGAACGGAAACCTCTGGAGACTTTGCGCCCCACCCAAGGTTTCCGTGCGGTTCCCGGAGGTTTTGGTCCTCCGGCAACCACCTTCAACTAGCATCGCAACCGGCTTCGACGAAAAAAAATACTGATTTTTAAAACGGAAACCACTTTCGACCATTAGGGAGACTGACGAAAACCTCCGGGAACCGCACGGAGACCTTGGGCGGGGCGCAAAGTCTCCAGAGGTTTCCATTCAAGTTTCCTAAGTGGGACAAGGGCATAAGGGTGTCAAGGGTTATGCGGAGAAGCCAGGATTGAGAGGGAGAATCGAATGGCGGGGTAGGCTGGATGGGCCAAATGGCCTACTTCAGCTTCAGATTTACGAAATATGACAGCGGCGAAGTTTGTGATCATGGCGGAGATTGAACGAGGGGCAGATCGTTACGGGGTAAAACCCACCCTTGTGAACGCGGAATCCATTTTGTGTTCTCGAGTCGTGGGAACATCTCAGTAAACTGACTCTGATGCGTGTAAAATACGAATGGAATGCAGATACTCTCGACTCTGTTTTACAAAGTGCCGTTCCAACTTTGGCACATTCCAAGAGATTGAGTGTACAAAGTTCGGTACTGTATCAGTAATGTTCTGCTATCACTAATTTAGATCACAGATCTGAGCGTTTGTCGGCGCTGGGCCTGTACTCGCTGGAGTTTAGGGCGGGACCTCATTGAAACGTGCCGAATAGAGAAAGGCCTGGATTGAGTTGATGTGGAGAGGATGTTTCCACTAGTGGGAGAGTCTAGGACCAGAGGGCACAGCCTCAGAATAAAAAGAATGCACTTTTAGAGAGGAGATGAGGAGGATTTCTCTAGCCAGAGCATGACATGAGAATTAAGGGACAGAAGTTTAGGGGTAACATGAGGGGGAACTTCTTTACTCAGAGAGTGGTGGCTGTGTGGAATGATCTTCCAGCAGAAGTGGTGGAGGCAGGATCGATTTTAACATTTAAAAGTAAAGTGGATAGGTATATGGACGTTAAGGGAATGGAGGGGTATGGTCTGAGTGCAGGTAGATGGGACTAGGGGAAAATGAATGGTCGGCAAGGACTGGAAGGGCCGAGAAGGCCTGTTTCTGTGCTGTAATTGTTATATGGTTATATGGTTATATAGAGGGTGGTGAATCTGTGGAACTCATTGCCACAGAGGGCTGTGGAGGCCAAGTCAGTGGATATTTTTAAGGTGGAGATTTTCAGGTTATCGATTAGTGCGCGTGTCAGGGGTTACGGGGGGAAGGCAGGAGCATGGGGTTGAGAGGGAGAGATAGATTGATTAACCGTGACTGAATGGCGGAGTAGACTTGATGGGCCGAATGGCCTCATTCTGCTGCTTGAACGGATGAAGTGCGAGGTGTGAACTTTGGAAAGTCAAACTAGGCGGGAACGGCACAGTGGGAGTATCGTGGAGTGGAGGGATCCAGTCAAACAGGTACATGGCCCCGGGAAAATGTTGGCACTTATAAATAATGTTGGACGGGAAGCTGTTGCTACTTTGACCTTCATCGACCGAGTGGGGTGCTGGGACCGCAGCTATTTACAATGTACATTCATGATTTAGATGAAGGGATTAAGAGATGAAGGTAACATTAGATTTACTAGAATGTTGCCTGGGTTCCAGCAACTAAGTTACAGAGAAAGGTTGAACAAGTTAGGTCTTTATTCTTTGGAGCGCAGAAGGTTAAGGGGGGACTTGATTGAGGTCTTTAAAATGATGAAAGGGATAGACAGAGTTGACGTGGATAAGCTTTTCCCATTGAGGGTAGGAAAGGTTCAAACAAGAGGGCATGACATGAGAATTAAGGGACAGAAGTTTAGGGGTAACATGAGGGGGAACTTCTTTACTCAGAGAGTGGTGGCTGTGTGGAATGATCTTCCTGCAGAAGTGGTGGAGGCAGGATCGATTTTAACATTTAAAAGTAAAGTGGATAGGTATGTGGACGGGAAGGGAATGGAGGGGTATGGTCTGAGTGCAGGTAGATGGGACTAGGGGAAAATAAATGGTCGGCACGGACTGGAAGGGCCGAGAAGGCCTGTTTCCGTGCTGTAATTGTTATATGGTTATATGGTTATTAGCAAATTTGCAGATGACACAAAGCTGGGTGGCGGTGTGAGCTGGGAGGAGGATGCTCTGAGGATGCAGGGTGACTTGGACAGGTTGGGGGAGTGGGCAGATGCACGGCAGATGCAGTTTAATGTGGATAAATGTGAGGTTATCCACTTTGGTGGCAAGAACAGGAAGGCAGATTATTATCTGATTGGTGTCAAGTTTGGAAAAGGGGAAGTACAACGGGATCTGGGTGTCCTTGTTCATCAGTCACTGAAAGTTAGCATGCAGGTACAGCAGGCAGTGAAGAAAGCCAATGGCATGTTGACCTTCACAACAAGGGGAGTTGAGTACAAGAGCAAAGAGGTCCTTCTGCAGTTGGACAGAGCCCTTGTGAGACCACACCTGGAGTATTGTGTGCAGTTTTGCTCTCCAAATTTGGGGA
The DNA here is from genome assembly GCA_963514005.1 of Raja brachyura. Next base: position 3,489,464 of record OY740822.1, on the reverse strand, counting down.
AGGACATTCTTGCTGTTGAGGGAATGCAGCGTAGGTTCACGAGGTTAATTCCCGGGATGGCGGGACTGTCAAATGTTGGTAGAATGGAGCGGCTGGGCTTGTACACTCTGGAATTTAGAAGGATGAGAGGGGATCTTATTGAAACATGTAAGATTATTAAGGGTTTGGACACGCTGGAGGCATTCTGAGACCCAGTCTGAAGAAGGGTCTGGACCCGAAACATCACCTACTCCTTCATTCATGAGATACTATAGAGTGGAATTCCCTGCCACAGAGGGCAGTGGAGGCCAAGTCACTGGATGGGTGTAAGAGAGAGTCAGATAGAGCTCTAGGGGCTAGTGGAGTCAAGGGATATGGGGAGAAGGCAGGCACGGGTTATTGATTGGGGACGATCAGCCATGATCACAATGAATGGTGGCACTGGCTCGATGGGCCGAATGGCCTCCTCCTGCACCTATCTTCTATGTTTCTACGCTGCCTGTCCCGCTGAGCTACTCCAGCATTTTGTGTGGTGTCTTCGAAATATGACCCCTATTGTAACCACCGAAAAAAAATGGATTTTAGTTTAGTAAGAATTAAAGCGTTCAATTGTCGAGCTCTCCCGCAGTGTGAGCGAGTACTATACCTGCGTACAAGGCCAGCAAAACAATAATTATTCCCGCGGTGCCCAATCAAGTGAGTATTTACTGATGTTAGTGTTGGAGGCTTGCCACGAGCAGCATGAACTGAGAGAGGAACCGGCAGATGATGCGCTGGGAGGCTATTCATTATTTGCAATCGCAGGCGCAGCGATTTTAATCTCCCAGTCAACAGTAGCTGCGCGAGCATCCATTTACATGTCAGTGACAACCCTGCTGCAGGTCTGTGATCAATGAGGACTTGGCAGCTAAGGCAATGCACCTCTGTACCTCCTTCAAAGGCAGGCCCTTCTCCGAAGACTTGGGGGCAGCACAGTGGCGCAGCGGTAGAGTCGCCGCCTCAAGGGCCTGTCCCACTTGCATGCGTTTGGCGCGACCAAACGGAAGTGGAGTTCACGCTAAGTTCGTGCGTGACGTCATTTGCATCATACTCACCAATCAGCTGAGCAGGAGGCGGGCCGATTGAATTTACGTGTCGCACGGGGTCGGGCGGTGATGTCATCGCCCAACGCCACGCTGGGCGGTGATGTCATCGTGCAACGCCACGCCGGGCGGTGATGTCATCGCGCAACGCCACGCCGGGCGGTGATGTCATCGCGCAACGCCACGCCGGGCGGTGATGTCATCGCGCAACGCCACGCCGGGCGGTGATGTCATCGTGCAACGCCACGCCGGGTGGTGATGTCATCACGCAACGCCACGCTGGGCGGTGATGTCATCGCGCAGCGCCACGTGCTCGGCGTACGCCGTCGAGACGCCGCGTACGACCGCAATGCGCCTGCTTGCCGGCAGGCCGTTGGTGCGCGAAGATTTTCGGAGCCCCGCGCGATGTCGGGACCAGCCCCGCACAACTCCGCGCTTACAAGTGGGACCGGCCCCGCGCGATGCCATACGGTGTCCGTACACCTCAAGCGACCACGTTTGGTCGCGCCAAACGCATGCATATTAATGTCAATTGTCCCCAGTGTGTGTAGGATAGTGTTAGTGTGCGGGGATTGCTGGCCGGCAGGGACTCGGTGGGCCGAAGGGCCTGTTTCCGTGCTGTATCTCTAAACGAATCAACTCGGAGACTTTGTGCCCTCCCTTCGACGGTTTCATTGCGAGACAAAGGGCGGAAACAGGCCCTTCATCCCACCGGGTCCGCGCCGACCAGCGATCACCCCGTACATTAATGCACTCGGGACTATTTACACCAGGGACAATTGACATTCTTTACCAAAGCCAATTAATCTACAAACCTGCACGCCTTTGGAGTGTGGGAGGAAACCCGAGCACCCGGAGAGAACCCATGCGGTCACCGGGAGAACGTACAAACTCCGTACAGACAGCACCCGTAGTCGGGATCGAACCCGGGTCTCTGGCGCTGTGAGGCAGCAGCTCTACCGCTATGCTATCGTGCTGCCCAATTGTTCCAAAAGTTCAGTTTGGAGTCATAGGAGGATGATACAGCGTGGAAACAGGCCCTTCAGCCCAACTTGCCCACACCAGCCAACACGTCCCATCTACACTAGCCCCACCTGCATGCGTTTGGCCCATATCCCTCCAAATCTGTCCTATCCATGTACCTGTCTAACTGTTTCTTAAACTATGGGTTAGTCCCAACCTCAACCACCTCCTCTGGCAGCTCGTTCCATACACCCACCACCCTCTGTGTGAAAAAGTTACCCCTCAGATTCCTATTGAATCTTTTCCCCTTCACCTTGAACCCATGTCCTCTGGTCCTCGATTCCCCTACTCTGGGCAAGAGACTCTGTGCGTCTACCCGATCTATTCCTCTCATGATTTTGTACACCTCTATAAGATCACCCCTCATCCTCCTGTGCTCCAAAGAATAGTGACCCAGCCTGCTCAACCTCTCCCTGTAGCTCACGCCCTCGAGTCCTGGCAACATCCTCGTAAATATTCCCTGTACCATTTCTCGAGCCCTATCTACAGTAGTCCCACCTGCCCGAGTTTGTGTGGAGAGGATGTTTCCACTGGTCGGAGAGTCTAGGATTAGAGGTCACAGCCTCAGAATTAAAGGACGTTCTTTTAGGATGGAAATGAAGAGGAATTTATTTAGTCAGAGGGTGGTGAATCTGTGGAATTCTTTGCCACAGACGGCTGTGGAGGCCAAGTCAGCGGATATCTATGAGGCAGAGATAGATAGATTCTTGATTAGTACGGGGTTATGGGTAGAAGGCAGGAGAACAGGGTTAAGAGGGAAAGATAGATCAGGTATGATTGAATGGCAGAGTAGACTTGATGGGCCGAATGGCCTAATTCTGCTCCGAGGACTGATGGGCCTGGGTCATGGGCCGCAGTGTAGACCAGCACCCGCGGAGAAAGACAAATTCTTGATTGGAACGGGTGTCAAGGGTTACGGGGAGGAGGCAGGAAAATGGGATGAGGAGGCAGAGGTCAGCCATGATTGAATGGTGGCGTGGACTCGACGGGCCGAATGGCCTAATTCTCCTCCTACAACTAGCGAACTTGTGAAGCGATTGAAATATGCCATGGAGTATCCCACATCCAACAGCATTTGGGAGTTCTACAGCTAAAAGCTGTCCACTGTGTACAGTTCTAACCTGGCCGTCTTGATTCAGGAGCTGGTGAGCGGTGGGAACCATATTGTAGGTCAAGATCATTACGCGGATCATTCCCGGAGGTGTTCGACGTTTAATGTGTCGGGAAGAACTGCAGATGCTGGTTTAAACCGATGGTAAACACAAAACGCCGGACGGGCAGCATCTCTGGAGAGAAGGAATGGGCGACGTTTTGCGTCCAGAGAGGGAACGATAGATCAGGTATAGATCAGGTCCCTTCTTCAGACTGATATCAAAGGAGTGGGTGGCACAGAGATAAAATGGAGTCGGAGACAGTAACCATATAACAAACCATATAACCATATAGCAATTACAGCAGGGAAACAGGACTTCTCGGCCCTTCCAGTCCGTGCCAACCATTTATTTTCCCCTAGTCCCATCTACCTGTACTCAGACCATACCCCTCCATTCCCTTCCCGTCCATATACCTATCCACTTTACTTTTAAATGTTAAAATCGATCCTGCTTCCACCACTTCTGCAGGAAGATCATTCCACACAGCCACCACTCTCTGAGTAAAGAAGTTCCCCCTCATGTTACCCCTAAACTTCTGTCCCTTAATTCTCATGTCATGCCCTCTTGTTTGAATCTTCCCTACCCTCAATGGGGAAAGCTTATCCACGTCAACTCTGTCTATCCCTTTCATCATTTTAAAGACCTCAATCAAGTCCCCCCTTAACCTTCTGCGCTCCAAAGAATAAAGACCTAACTTGTTCAACCTTTCTCTGTAACTTAGTTGCTGGAATCCAGGCAACATTCTAGGAAATCTCCTCTGTACTCTCTCTATTTTGTTGACATCCTTCCTATAATTAGGCGACCAAAATTGTACACCACACTCCAGAATTGGTCTCACCAATGCCTTGCACAATTTTAACATTACTTCCCTACTCCTATATTCAATGCTCTGATTTATAAAGGCCAGCACACCAAAAGCTTTCTTTACCACCCTATCTACATGCGATTCCACCTTCAGGGAACTATGCACAGTTATTCCTAGATCCCTCTGTTCCACAGTATTCCTCAATTCCCTACCATTTACCATGTACGTCCTATTTTGATTTGTCCTGCCAAGATGTAGCACCTCACACTTATCAGCATTAAACTCCATCTGCCATCTTTCAGCCCACTCTTCCAAATGCCCCAAATCTCTCTGTAGACTTTGAAAATCTACTTCATTATCCACAGCACCACCTATCTTAGTATCATCTGCATACTTACTTATCCAATTTTCCACCCCATCATCTAGATCATTGATGTACATGACAAATGACAGTGGACCCAACACCGATCCCTGAGGCACCCCACTGGTCACCGGCTTCCAACCTGACAAACAGCCATCCACCATTACTCTCTGGCATCTCCCATTCAGCCACTGTTGAATCCATCTTGCTACTCTGCCATTAACACCCAAAGATTGAACCTTCTTAACCAACCTTCCATGGGGAACCTTGTCAAAGGCCTTACTGAAATCCATATAGACAACATCCACTGCTTTACCCTCATCAATTTCCCTAGTAACCTCTTCAAAAAATTCAAGAAGGTTTGTCAAACATGGCCTTCCAGGCACAAATCCATGTTGACTGTTCTTGATCAGACCCTGTTTATCCAGATGCTTATATATATATTATCTCTAAGTATCCTTTCCATTAATTTGCCCACCACTGACGTCAAACTAACAGGTCTATAATTGCTAGGTTTATTCTTTGAACCCTTTTTAAAGGGTCACGGAGGCACGACGTCGAGACGGTGTGTAATGCGTCGAGGCGACTGCGAGCCGACAAGCCGTTGCCGCGCGGAATTTTTGAACATAGTCAGTTTTTCGGAGCCCCGCGCGATGTCGGGACGAACTCCGCACAATTCCGCACAGCTCCGGCGATGGAAGTGGGACCGGCCCCGCGACGCCGGACGGCTCAAGCGACCACGTTAGGTCGCGCTAATCGCATAGAGTTGAATGCTGGTGGGACAGGCCCTTAAGCTGCCCAAGTTTTTGATGGTCTGGCCAGGATTACTAGTGCATTTGGGACCAACGGTTTCTAGTGCCATTGCACCCTGCAAATGCTTTGTTCTTCTGGAGTTAGTTTAGAGATACAGCGCGGAAACAGGGCCCTTCGGCCCACCGATCCGTGCCGACCAGCGATCCCCGCACACTAACACCATCCCACACACACTAGGGACAATTTACACATATACTAAGTCAATTAGCCTACATACCTGCATGTCTTTGGAGTGTGGGAGGAAGCCGGAGATCCCGGAGAAAGCCCACGCAGGTCACGGGGAGAACGTGCAAACTCCGTGCAAACTCATAGTTGGGATCGAGCCCGGGTCTCTGGCGCTGTGAGGCAGCAACTCTACCGCTGTGTTACACAAAAAGCTGGAGAAACTCAGCGGGTGCAGCAGCATCTAAGGAGCGAAGGAGATAGGCGACGTTTCGGGTCGAGACCCTTCCTACCGCTGTGCCGTCTTAAGTTATCTGGGGCGGCACGGCTGGGGTGGTGCAGCGGTAGAGTTGCTGCCTCACAGCGCCAGAGACTGGTGACCTCAGTGTTGGTCACCACTTCAACAGAGAAGATTTACGAGGGTGTTGCCAGGACTCGGGGGGGGGGGGGGGGGGGGCCTGAAGGTTGAGGCAAAGTAATTTAATGCAGAGATAGTTCGATTCTTGATTAGCACGGGGCTCAGAGGTGACAGGGAGAACGCAGGAGAATGAGAGAGAGATCAACCTTCATTGAATGGCAGATGGGCCATTTGATGGGCTGAATGGCCTCATTCTGCTCCGATCACCAATTGGTCTTATGAAAATGCCGGAGTAACTCAGCGGGACAGGCAGCGCCTCTGGATAGAAGGAATGGGTGATGTTTCGGGCCGAGACCCTTCTCCAGTTAGACAGGTACAGTGGATAGTGTGTAAGAAAGAACTGCAGATGCTGGTAAAATCGAAGGTAGACACAAAATACTGGAGTAACTCAGCGGGTGAGGCAGCATCTCTGGAGAGAAGGATTGGGTGACGTTTTGGATCGAGACCCTTCTTCAGACTGGAGAGAAGGAATGGGCGACGTTTTGGGTCGAGATCCTTCTTCAGACTGGAGAGAAGGAATGGGCGACGTTTTGGGTCGAGACCCTTCTTCAGACTGGAGAGAAGGAATGGGCGACGTTTTGGGTCAAGATCCTTCTTCAGACTGGAGAGAAGGAATGGGCGACGTTTTGGGTCGAGATCCTTCTTCAGACTGGAGAGAAGGAATGGGCGACGTTTCGGGTCGAGACCCTTCTTCAGACTGGAGAGAAGGAATGGGCGACATTTCGGGTCGAGACCTCTCTTCCGACTGTCTCTTGGAGAGAAGGAATGGGCGACATTTCAGGTCGAGACCCTTCTTCAGACTGGAGAGCTGGAATGGGCGACGTTTCGGGTCGAGACCCTTCTTCAGGTACATGGCTAGGTCGGGTTTGGAGGGATATGGACCAAACGCGTGCAGGTGGGAGTAATGCAGATGGGGCCTGTTGGCCGGTGTGGGCAAGTCGGGCTGAAGCTGTGTGACTCTACGACACGAGCGGGTGGGCGCTGGACTGGCTCACCTGGAACTCACGCCACTCTGGCACAGGAGCGAGGAAGAACGTTATGATTTATTTCCGAGTTAGGCAGAACTTTTCCAATTAACCTTTCTTGTCTTGTTGAGAGCTTTACAGCCGTCATTACCTGCGGGCTATAATCACCCTGCTGTCACCGTCTGATAAGACATAAATGGCTGCCCTCAGATTAATGGATTAATCTATAAGAAGCCTTGAGAAAGATTGATTGTTAAAGACAAGCCTTTGTGGTAGGCTTGGCTTGGCTTGGCTTGGCTTGTCGGTGTATTTGTCATGGACTTGCGGTAAGGTGTACAACAGGGTTTTGTGCAGGGGGCATTTAACAAGGACAGGGGCATGGCAGATGTGGGCAAATAGTCAGCATGTGTGGACAAACACTATTGTCCGCTTCAGAGAGTAACTCAGCGGGCCAGGCAGCCCCTCGGGAGAGAAGGAATGGGTGACGTTTCTGGGCGAGACCTTCCTTCAAAGCGATGGCAGTTCTTCTCGGCAATTGCGTTCAGTTCTGGGCCGCGGGAAATATGCTGTCAAGGGTGCAGGGAAGATGTTGCCAGGACTCGAGGGGCAGAGCTGTCGGGAAAGGTTGAGCAGGCTGGATGTTTTCAAGAGAGAGTTAGATTAGCTCTTGGGGCTAACGGAATCGAGGGTTATGGGGAGAAAGCAGGAACAGTGTACTGATCCTGGATGATCAGCCGTGATCACATCGAATGGCGGTGCTGGCTCGAAGGGCCGAATGGCCTACTCTGTGTTTCTAGGTTGGGACTCTATTCCTTGGAGCGCAGGAGGATGAGGGGTGATCTTATGGAGGTGCATAAAACGATGAGAGGAATAGATCGGGTAGACGCACAGTCTCTTGCCCAGAGCAGGGGAATCGAGGACCAGAGGGCACAGGTTTAATATGAGGGGGGGGGAAATTTCATAGGAACCTGAGGGGCAATGTTTTCACACAGAGGGTGGTGGGTGTACGGAATGAGCTGTCAGAGGAGGTAGTTGAGGCAGGGGCTATGGTTTGGAGGGATATGAGCCAAAGGCTGGCAGGTGGGACTGGTGTAGAATGGGGCATGTTGGTCGGCGTGGATTCCGCATTGCTGCCTTGGATTAAAATGGACACACAAGGAACTGCTAAACACAGTAGTACATGGATGGGCCAAACGGGGGCAGGTGGGACTAGTGTAGATGGGACATCTTGGGCGGCATGGACAGGTAGGGCCATTTTCTGTGGTGTGTGACTCGATTACTTTTGGTTTGGTTTAGTTTAGAAATTCAGAGCGGAAACAGGCCCTTCGGCCCACCGAGTCCGTGCCGACCAGCGATCCCCGCACACTAACACTACCTACACACATGTTTAATGGATAGGTTTATTGGCCATGCATTCACATACAAGGAATTTGCCTTGGTGCTCCGCCCGCAAGTGTTCGGCCAGCGGTAGAGTTTCTCCCTTGCAGCGCCAGCGATCCAGGATCGATCCCGACCATGGGCGCTTGTCCGTATGGAGTTTGCACGTTCTCCCCGTGACCTGCGTGGGTTTTCTCCGAGATCTTCGGTTTCCTCCCACACTCCAAAGACGGGCAGGTCTGTAGGTTAATTGGCTTGGTGTAAATGTAAAATTGTCCATAGTGTGTGTAGGTTGGTGTTAGTGTGCGGGGATCGCTGGTCGGCGCGGACACGGTGGGCCGGAGGGCCTGTTTCCGCGCTGTATTGCTAAACTAAACCACTGGAGGAACTCAGCGGTTCCAGGCAGCATCTGTGGAGTGAATAAACAGGATTAGATTATTGTCACGTGTACCGAGGTACAGGGAAAAGCTTTTGTTGCGAGCTAACCAGTCAGCGGAAAGACAATACATGGTTACAATCGAGCCGTTGACAGATACAGGATAAGGGAATAACGTTCAGTGCAAGGTAAAGTCAGCAAAGTCCGATCAACGACAGTCCGAGGGTCACTAAAGAGGTAGATAGTAGTTCAGCACCGCTCTCTGGTTGTGGTAGGATGGTTCAGTTGCCTGATAACAGCTGGGAAGAAACTGCCCCCAAATCTGGAGGTGTGTGTGCGTTCATTTTCACACTTCTGTATCTCTTGCCCGATGGGAGAGGGGAGAAGAGGGAGTGGCCGCGGTGGGTGAGACTGGTCCTTGATGATGCTGCCGGCCTTGCCGAGGCAACGTGAGGTGTAGATGGAGTCGATGGGAGGGAGGTTGGTCTGTGCGCGTGACGGTCTGGGCTGCCTTTCAGGTTGGGACTCTTCTTGAGAGTCCAACGTCAAACAATATCGTCCAATGAGTCGGCCTACGCTGCTCACAGGCAGAGGTCTGCATCTTCTCGGTCTATTTGGACACAGTTCATAGAGTAATAGAGAGATACACTGTGGAAACAGGCCCTTCGGCCGAACTTGCCCGCACCGGCCAACACGTCCCAGCTACACTAGTCCCACCTGCCTATGCTTGGTCCATATCCCTCCAAACCTGTCCTATCCATGTACCTGTCCCACTGTTTCTTAAACGTTGGGATAGTCCCAGCCTCAACCACCTCTCCGGCAGCTCGTTCCATACACCCACCACCCTCTGTGTGAAAATGTTACCCCTCAGATTCCTATTAAATCTTTTCCCCTTCACCTTGAACCTAAGAGAATATTCCTGACCATACCATATGAGAATATACCAGACTGTTTCCTGGGATGTCAGGACTGTCTTATGAACAAAGACTGCATAGACTCGGTTTATACTCTCTAGAATTTAGGAGATTGAGAGGGGATCTTATAGAAACTTACAAAATTCTTATGGGGTTGGACAGGCTAGATGCAGGAAGATTGTTCCCGATGTTGGGGAGGTCCAGGACAAGGGGTCACAGCTTAAGGATAAGGGGGAAATCCTTTAGGACCGAGATGAGACGGACTTTTTTCACACAGAGAGTGGTGGGTCTCTGGAACTCTCTGCCACAGAGGGTAGTTGAGGCCAGTTCATTGGATATATTTAAGAGGGAGTTAGATGTGGCCCTTGTGGCTAAGGGGATCAGAGGGTATGGAGAGAAGGCAGGTGCGGGATACTGAGTTGGATGATCAGCGGTGATCATATTGAATGGCGGTGCAGGCTCAAAGGGCCGAATGGCCTCTACACCTGCACCTAATTTCTATGTTTCTATGTTTCTAAGTCCTCTGGTGCTCGATGCTCCTACTCTGGGCAAGAGACTCTGTGCGTCTGTCTACCCGGTCTATTAATCTCATGATCAGATCTCCCCTCAACGTAATAGTTCCAGGGAGTTGTTGGGTAGACTTGGATTGTTGTCTCTGGAACGCGAGAGGTTGAGGGGAGACCTGGGAGAAGTGTATAAAATGATCCGAGGCATAGACAGGGTAGACACTCAGAACCTTTTTCCCCAGGGTGGAAATGTACAATACCTAGAAGGTGAGAGGGGGGAAAGGCTAATGGAGATGTGCGGGGCAGGTTTTGTGTACAGAGGGAGGGTGGGGGGGTGCCTGGAACACGCTGCCAGGGGTGGTGGAGGCTGATACCATCGTGGCGTTTAAGAGGCTTTTGGAAAGCGTGGTGCAGCGGTAGAGTTGCTGCCTTGCAGCACCAGGGAACCAGGTTCGATCCTGGCCACGGACGTTGGCTGTGTGTGTGTGTGTGGAGTTTGCACGTTCTCCCTGTGGCCACGTGGGTTTTCTCCGGGTGCCCTGGCTTCCTCCCACACCCCCAAAGACGTGCCATTGGCTTCTGTAAATTGTAATTTGTCCCGAGGATAAACAGTGTTTATCCACGAGTAGTTGCTCTGCTCAACAGCCACAAATCTGTAGCCTCCCTTTGCTCTGGTATTGTGTTGGTTCACCTGCCTGATCGATGGTGGTTTATCATTAATGTTTTATTGTTAAAGTTCAGTTTTTTTCTGAGTCATTCGTATGTCATGTTGTCACTTGCGGGCGGAGCACCAAGGCAAATTCCTTGTATGTGAATACTTAGCAATAAACTTAAACTTAAAGGATAGCATGTGGGTGGTCGCTGGTCGGCATGGACCAAAGGGCCTGTTTCCATGCTGTATCTCTAATCTAGTTTCGTTTAGTGAGGAGATACAGCATGGAATCAGGCCCTTCAGCTCACACGCCTGTGCCGACCAACCATCACCCCATACACCAGCTCTATCCTACACTCAGCGGAAAGCCAGTGGAGAACATGCAAACTCCACACAGACAGCACCTGTAGTCAAAGTCTAAAGTCTAAAGTTAGGTACGTGAAGGTGCAGGGAGTAGATGGACATGGATCATGTACAGGCAGATCCCACCATTGGCCACTTCTTCCCATCTCCTCCCCTGTCTGCTTTCCCCAGAGACCGCTCCCTCTGTAACTCCCTGGCCAATTCATCCCTTCCCACTCGGGCCACCCCCTCCCCGGGCACTTTCCCTTGCATCCGCAAGAAATGCTACACTTGTCGCTTTACCTCCCCCCTCCACTCCATCCAAGGACCCAAGCAGTCGTTCCAGGTGAGGCAGAGGTTCACCTGCACCTCCTCCAACCTCATCTACTGCATCCGCTGCTCTAGGTGTCAGCTGCTCTACATCGGTGAGACCAAGCGCAGGCTTGGCGATCGCTTCGCCCAACACCTCCGCTCGGTCCGCAATAACCAACCCGATCTCCCGGTGGCTCAGCACTTCAACTCCCCCTCCCATTCCGTATCCGACCTCTCTGCCCTGGGCCTCCTCCATGGCCAGAGTGAGGCCCACCGTAAATTGGAGGAGCAGCACCTCGTATTTCGCTTGGGCAGTTTGGTACGAACATTGACTTCTCCAATTTCAGGTAGTCCCTGCTTTCTCCCTCATTCCCCTACCCTTCCCAGCTCTCCCACAGCCCACTGTCTCTGCCTCTTCCTTTCCTCCCCCGCCCCCCCCCCCCCCCCCCGACATCAGTCTGAAGAAGGATCTCGACCCGAAACGTCGCCTATTCCTCCCCTCCATCGATGCTGCCTCACCCGGCTGAGTTCCTCCAGCATTTGTGTCGACCTAAATGAGATCAGTTGAACTTGCCATCACGTTCGGCACGAGCATTGAGGGCCGAAGGGCCTGCTCCTCCGCTGAACTGTTTGATAAGCCATCCATTACTCAGTGGCATTTCATTCTCTCAAAGATTACATTGCCCGGGGCGGTGAATATGAGATGTATCCAGGATCGCTGTAGTTTTGCGGCGGCTGTCAGCCTTTGTGAGCCTGCCTATTGTCATTCTTCAACCGAACGCATGAAATATTGATTCTGTGGGCCATGAAATCGCCATTGACAGCGGTGGGATGTAGATCGTTACTGCAAGACCGGCAAGTCTGAAGTCAGACGGCCCTTGTACCACAGCGGAACACGATGCAGCGCGGAAAACACCCTGTGTTTTTTTTTTATCAGTATTTTCTGATTTACGATGTAAATGATACAGAGACACTGAGCCTTGGCTGGGAGTAGCTGTACTTACAGTCCAGTAACAGCAGCAGTGTACTCTGTAGCATGCAGTCATACAGTGTGGAAACAGGCCCTTCGGCCCGACTTGCCCACGCCGACCAACATGCCCCGTCTACGCTTGTCCCACCTGCCCGCGTTTGGCCCACGTCGCTCTAAACCTGCGGTGCTCTGGTTCCCTCCCGCACTCCAAATACGCGCTGGTTCAAAGGCTGATTGGCTTCGGTGAGACGGGTAAATTGTCCCCAAGTGTGTGTGTGTGGGATGGTGCTGGCGTACGGGGTGATCGCTGGTCGGCAGGGACTCGGTGGGCCGAAGGGCTGCATCTCGACGCTAAACGCTCCATGTAACTGTCCAAACGTTGCGATAGCCTCAACTACCTCACCTGGCAGCTCGTTCCACACACCCACCACCCTTTTGTGTTAAAAAGTTCCTATAATATCTCCCACCCCCCACCCCCCACACCTTAAATCTGTCCCCTGGGTCTCGATTCCCCTACTCTGGGCAAAGGATTGTGCATCTACCCAATCTATTCCTCTCATGATTTTGTACACCTTCTAGCGGACTTATCACATCAGGATATGGTCAAATTGCATTAGCGTGCGGGGATCGTTGGTTGGCATGGCCTCTGTGGGCCGAAGGGCCTGTTTCCGCGCTGTGACTCTAAACTGAACTGAACTAAATCAGTCTCTTCCCATCTTAAACTTATGTCCTCTGATTCTTGGCTGCCCTACCCAAGCTGAGCGTTCATCCTATCTATTCTCGTGATTTTGTACACCCATCAGCCTCTTGTGACTGATTCCTGGGATGTCAGGACTGTCTTATGAACAAAGACTGCATAGACTCGGTTTATACTCTCTGGAATTTAGAAGATTGAGAGGGGATCTTATAGAAACTTACAAAATTCTTAAGGGGTTGGACAGGCTAGATGCAGGAAGATTGTTCCCGATGTTGGGGAGGTCCAGGACAAGGGGTCACAGCTTAAGGATAAGGGGGAAATCCTTTAGGACCGAGATGAGAAGGACTTTTTTCACACAGAGAGTGGTGGGTCTCTGGAACTCTCTGCCACAGAGGGTAGTTGAGGCCAGTTCATTGGCTATATTTAAGAGGGAGTTAGATGTGGCCCTTGTGGCTAAGGGGATCAGAGGGTATGGAGAGAAGGCAGGTACGGGATACTGAGTTGGATGATCAGCCACGATCATATTGAATGGCGGTGCAGGCTCGAAGGGCCGAATGGCCTACTCCTGCACCTAATTTCTATGTTTCTATGTTTCTATGTTGTGCTCCAAGGAATAAAGTCCTAGCCTGTCGAACCTCTCATAAGGTCATTAGGAATAGGCCATTCGGCCCATCAAGTCTACTCCACCATTCAATCACGGCTGATCTATCTCTCCCTCCTAACCCCATTCTCCTGCCTTCTCCCCATAACCCCTGACATCCGTACTAATCAAGACTCTATCTATCTCTGCCTTAAAAATATCCACTGACTTGGCCTCCACAGCTGTCTGTGGCAAGGAATCGCACAGATTCTCCCTGTAGCTCAGGAACCTCGAGTGCAGGCAACATCCTCATAAATCTTCCCTGCACCCCTTCCAGCTTCACGACTATAGCAAGATGGCCGAAACTGAACAGAATACTCCAAATGCGGCCTCACCAACGTCTTGTGCAACAGAATAATCACATCAGTGTGAAGAAGGGTCTCGACCCGAAACGTCACCCATTCCTTCTCTCCAGAGATGCTGCCTGTCCCGCTGAGTTACTCCAGCATTTTGGGTCCCTCCCAACTTCTATACTCAATACACTGACGGATGGAAGGCCACAGTGTGCGGATACAGGATGAAGGGGCATGACGTTTAGTGCAAGTCCAGTAAAGTCCAATCGAAGGTAGTCCGGGGGTCTCCAATGAGGTAGGAGGCAGCTCAGGACCGCTCTCTAGTTGGTGAGAGGACGGTTCAGTTGCCCGATAACAGCCGGGAAGAAACTGTCCCTGAATCTGGAGGTGTGTGTGCGTTCGTTTACACACTTCTGTACCTCTTGCCCGATGGGAGAGGGGGAGAAGAGGGAGTGGGGGAGACTGGTCCTTGATGATGCTGCCGGCCTTGATGTTGGTGTACACCAGCATCAAGGACACATATAGAGCCTTCCCCTGCCCATCCCTGGGAAAACCCGATCACCTCTCACTGCTTCTACTGCCTGCATTCAAACCCCTCATCCGCAAGACCAAACCTGCAATAAAGACGGTCAAAATATGGCCCGAGGACGCCACCCTACAACTCCAGGACCGCTTTGATCGTACCGACTGGGACCTGTTTGCACAACGGGCTACCAGTGGTACAGAGGTAGACTTGGAGGGAGTACACATCCACTGGGCTCTCCTACGTCAACTGCTGTGTGGAGACTGTCACAGTGGACAAGCAAATAAAGATGTTCCCAAACCGCAAACCGTGGATGAACAAGGAGGTTCAGAACCTGCTGAGGGCACGCAACAATGCCTTTAAATCCAGGGACACTTCTGCCGACAGTGCTGCCAGGTCGAACCTGAACAAAGGCCTAAAAGAGGCCAAAGACATCCACAGGCAAAGGGTGGAAGACCACTTCAGAAGCATGTGGCAGGGTGTCAGGGACATCACTGACTACAAGAGCAGCCCCGTCTGCCCCACAGTGATATCACACTGGCCAATGAGTTAAACACCTTTGAAACTGGCAGCACCACCAGGAGAGGAATAACCCCGGCCATGGTGGAGGGACAGGCCTTAACACTGAGCACCCAGGAGATACAGAGCGCTCTGCGTAGGATCAATCCACGCAAGGCTGCAGGCTCGGATGGAGTCCAAGGAAGGGTACTGAAGGACTGTGCTGTACAGCTGGCGGTGGTATTTACGAGGATCTTCAACCTGTCTCTATCTCTGGCAACGGTCCCCCAGTGCCTGAAGGCAGCTACCATAGTGCTGGTGCCGATAAAGTCCAAAGTCACCAATCTGAATGACTACCGCCCGGTTGCCCTAACTCCAATACCAATGAAGTGCTTTGAAAGGCTGGTCCTCTCCCACATCAAATCCAGCATCCTTGCATCATTGGACTCTCATCAATTTGCATACAGGGCAAATAGATCCACAGAGGATGCATCTCTGTGGCTCTTCACACTGTCCTGACCCACCTGGAAAGACAGGGCACCTACGTGAGGATGCTCTTCATTGACTATAGCTCTGCCTTCAATACGGTCATCCCCACCAAGCTCACCACCAAACTCCACCAGCTAGGCCTCAGCTCACTGATATGCGATTGGATCCTGAATTTTCTGACGGAGCGACTGCAGGCAGTGAGACTGAGGCCGAACCTGTCCTCCACTATCACCCTGAGCACCGGCACACCACAGGGCTGTGTACTGAGCCCCATGCTCTACTCCCTCTTCACCCACGACTGTGTCCCTGCATTCGACAACAACACCATTGTCAAGTTTGCAGACGACACAACGGTGATTGGGCTGATCACCAACGGTGATGAACCAAACTATAGAGCGGAGGTGCAGAACCTGGCGGACTGGTGCTCACGGAACAACTTGTCGCTAAACACCTCCAAGACCAAGGAGCTGATTATCCACTTCAGGAGGTCACAGAATGGGGAATACGCCCCAATCTCCATCTACGGGGACAGTGTGGAGAGAGTGTCCAGCTTCAAGTTTCTGGGCACTCACATCTCAGAGGACCTCACATGGTCCACCAACACCGCTGCGCTGGTCAAAAAGGCACAGCAACGACTGTTCTTCCTGAGAACATTGAAACGGACTGGTCTGCCCCAACAGCTGCTGACGACCTTCTACCGCTGCACACAGAGAGCGTACTAACGTGTGGCATCTCTGTGTGGTATCTCAGCTGCACGGAGGCGGAGAGGAGAGCTCTTGTTCACAGAGCGCAACAGATTATTGGGACACCGCTACCAGCCTTGGAGGGCATCTACCACACACGGTGCCTCAGGAAGGCCGTCAGCATCCATAAAGACTCCTCTCACCCTGGTAATGGACTGTTCGAACTACTCCCTTCCGGCAGACGTTACAAGGCCTTCTACGCGCGCACCACCAGACACAGGAACAGCTTCATTCCCAGAGCTATAGTGGCTCTGAACCGCCCCCACCCCCCCATGGACTGTCTCCCTCGGCCTCGCACTTTAGTCTGTGTCGATGTTACTGGTCAAATGTTCGTTTTTAACAAACCCTGTTCTCGGGGGTTGCAAAACGAAATCTCGAAGTTGCAAACCAAATCTCGTTGCACTGATGCGTAATGACAATAAACGATATTGTTATTATTGTCGAGGCAGCGTGAGGTGTAGATGGGGTTGCCGACTTTCCCGCTCCCAAATAAGGGGCGGAAGGTCAAAATACGGGACAAAATCGCCACGACTCGGCCGACCGACGGGGCCACGGGCGAGACGCTGCTGCTGCTGCTGCACTCCACGGGCTGCACTACGTCGGGATGGGTGGTGCGCGGGGCCGGACGACCCGACAGCCCCCTCGACCCGAGTAGTAGCGGTCAAATTCAGGACACGGGCAGTCCAATTTAGCCCAATATACGGGATGACCCGGCTAATATGGGACAGTTGGCGACTCTAGGTGTCGATGGGGTCGATGGATGGGAGGTTGGTCTGGGCTGATTATGTGTGCCACGATGTGCTTCGTTATTTTAATTGTTGACCTCATTGGCAATCGTGTTAAGTGCTCCCTGCTGTTTTGCGACTTTAATGTACACGGGAATTGACTGTAACTACCTTGGAAATAGTTCAACTCCATCCATCTTCGGGACGGAAAATCCATCAGAATTAGGGTGAGCACTCGTTCACTTCTATCCATTGGGAAGTGCTTCGAGCAGTCAGTTTGTTTAGCTTTATTTGGCTTAATCTAGAGATACTGACCTCACACTGATACCGACTTAGAGCGGCTGGGCGGGCACGGTGGCGCAGCGGTAGAGTCGCTGCCTTACAGCGCTTGCAGCCCCGGAGACGCGGGTTCGATCCCGACTACGGGCGCTTGTCTGTACGGAGTTTGTACGTTCTCCGAGATCTTCGGTTTCCTCCCACACTCCACAGGTTTGCCGGCTCATCGGCTTGGAGCAAGTGTACATTGTCCCCAGTGTGTGTCGGGTAGTGGCGGTGTGCGGGGATCGCTGGTCGGCGCGGGCGCAGTGGGCCGTAGGGCCTGTTTCCGCACTGTATCTCCAAACTAAACCAAGCGAAACAGAGAGATTTTCTACCTGCCTCAACTGCCTCCTCTGGCAGCCAGAGGCCCACCGCCCCCTGTGTGGCAAAAAGTTGCCTCAGAAACGTTTGGAAAATTAATAAACCGGACTTATTCATGTTCCTCCATCTTGATGGTGCAGCGGGTAGGGCTGCTGCCTCACAACGGCAAGACCCGTCACAGTGGGGAACGTGGGGAATCACACTGTGGTGGATGTTGATGGTAACTTTTAGCCGACAATCCCGCACGTCTTTGGGGCGTGGGAGGAAATCCGACGATATCGGAGAAAACCCACGCATGTCACCAGACTGATTCCTGGGATGTCAGGACTTTCATATGAGGAAAGATTGGATAGACTCGGCTTGTACTCGCTGGAATTTAGAAGATTGAGGGGGGATCTTATAGAAACTTACAAAATTCTTAAGGGGTTGGACAAGCTAGATGCTGGAAGATTGTTCCCGATGTTGGGGGAGTCCAGAACAAGGGGTCACAGTCTAAGGATAAGGGGGAATTCCTTTAGGACCGAGATGAGGAAAACATTCTTTACACAGAGAGTGGTGGGTCTCTGGAACTCTCTGCCACAGAAGGTAGTTGAGGCCAGTTCATTGGCTATATTTAAGAGGGCGTTAGATGTGGCACTTGTGGCTAAAGGGATCAGGGAGTATGGAGAGAAGGCAGGTACGGGATACTGAGTTGGATGATCAGCCATGATCATATTGAATGGCGGTGCAGGCTGGAAGGGCCGAATGGCCTACTCCTGCACCTATTTTTCTATGTTTCTATGTTTCACGGGGAGAATATACAAACTCCGTATAGACAGCGCCGGTAGTCAGGATCGACCCCGGATCTCCGGCGCTGCAAGCATTACAAGGCATTTTCCAGATCCCAGGAATTGTAGATGCGAGAAGTCGTGCCAGCAAAGCGCACCAAGACTGCTTAAGTATAAAGAACCCAAGATAGACACCAAAAGCTGGAGTAACTCAGCGGGACGGGCAGCGTCTCTGGGGAGAAGGAACGGGCGACGTTTCGGGTCGAGACCCTACCTTCAGTGTGGGAATGGGCCATTCTGTCCCAGGCCTCCTCCAGTGTCAGAGTGAGGCTAAACGCAATTTGGAGGAACAGCATCTCGTAGTTCGCTTGAGCAGCTTATGAATTTTTGATCTCTCTAACTCCAAGTGACCCCACCACTCCCTCTCTCTCCATCCCTCCCCCAGCCAAGTCGCACCAACCTCTCGTTCTCACCCGGCTAACAGCTTCTCCCCTCTCCCACCGGGCAAGGGGTTACAGAAGTGTGAAAACGCACAGCTCCACATTCAGGGGACAGTTTCTTCCCGGCTGTTATCGGGCAACTGAACCGTTCCTCTCACCAACTAGAGAGCGGTCCTGACCTCCCATCCACCTCATTGGAGACCCTAGGGCTACCTTTAACCTTGCACCAAACATCATACCCGCTATCCTGTATCTGTGGGCTGTGGACGGCTCGATTGTAATCCGGCATAACCCCTCCGCTGACCAGATAGCACGCAACAGAGAAAGCTCCCCACTCCACCTCAGTACACATGGCATTAATAAAATGAACCAATGTTTCGTTGGCGGCACGGTGGCACAGCGGTAGAGGGACAATGGCCGGTTTCTGAGCCTTTCACTAAACTAATCTGAACGACATTCGGACAGGTGCATGGACAGCAAAGATTTAGAGGGATACTAGACTAAGCATCACACGGGAGGGCTGGTCCCCCAACGTAATATTCTATCTCTCCACCAATTCCAATATTGGTGGCCAGTGGGGGGAGGGGGGGCTTTCTGGAGCACTAGTATGGGCGTTGTGGGCTGAAGGGACAGGTTTCCAGAGGGCTAGAATGGACATTGTGGGCCGAATGGATTCCTGGGCTGGCGGCTCACTCACTCACGGCTGGTGGGCTGGCAGTTGACTCACGGCTATTCCTTGAAATTCCATTTCAAGCCGGGGGGCACCGGCCACCGAATTCAAATGCAGTTTCATACCATTTCAAGCAGGGTGCAAGGCCACTAAAGACAGCGAGTCGTGACCTCTCCCCTCCTCCATCTTGCAGAGACTGAGCCACGCCCACACTTCTGGGTTTTATAGTCCCTCCCCCCCCCCTTGCACCAGAAGGGGTGTGGCCTTAATGGCGTGATTTACAGGAGAGCGAATCTCAACATTTTTTAACCATTAACTCTTTTGGTTTTATCGATGGGAAAAATCCTCAGCACCTGATGAGCGGAGGGGGACTCTGAGTAAGATGGCCAAAAATCGCAGCCGTACGTGGTAGCGTTTAAAAAAAAATCAATATAAAGCGCAAACAGGAAGTGGTCAAGATTAGACTTTTAATTATATAGAAGGCAAGGCAACTTTAATTAGGCAAGGCAACTTTAATTAGGCAAGGCAACTTTAATTAGGCATGGCAACTTTAATTAGGCATGGCAACTTTAATTAGGCATGGCAACTTTAATTAGGCAAGGCAACTTTAATTAGGCAAGGCAACTTTAATTAGGCATGGCAACTTTAATTGGGCAACACAGCTTTAGCATTTCCAAACCAAAGGCAACACAGCTTTAGCATTTCCAAACTAGATTTTCAAACCACATTAAGGGCACTGACAGGTCAGTAAAACCACTCACAGTTTAGTAGACATGTGTTCAGTGTCATTCACAGCTCAGACTGAGAGACGTGACCCTCTCGCTCCCCCATCTTGCAGAGACTGACTGAGGCACTCAAAACTTCCGGGTTTTATAGTCCCGCCGGAAGGTGCGTGGTCTGAAGGAGAGAGCACCTCAACATGTTTTAAACACAAATAACTCTTTTATTTTTCATCGATGGGAGAAATCCTCTTGTCCTGCGCAGCGGAGGGGGACTAGGAGTAAGATGATCACAAATCACAGCCGTAAGGGGCAGCATTTTTTCTAAAATCAATACACAGAACAACAGGAAATGGTCAAGATCAGACTTTTAGTAATATAGATATGATGGGCCAAACGAGGATCAATGGGACGCAATTGAAAGTGGTCTCCCCCACCATCCTGTGTGAATAATTTGCCCCTCAGATTCCTATTAAATCTTTTCCCCTTCACCCTAAACCTCTGTCGTCTGGTCCTCGATTCCCCTACTCTGGGCAAGAGACTCTGCGTCTACCCGATCTATTCCTCTCATGATATTGTGCACCTGTATACGGTCACCCCCTCATCCTCCTGCGCTCCAAGGAATAGAGACCCAGCCCGGAAACATCCTCATAAATCTCTGCTTCTTTTCCAACGTGGCAACATCTTTCCTACAATCCGTAATCTTTCCACTGACTGGATAGCACGCAACAAAAAAAAGCTTTCCACCCCGGTGGCCGGTTCTCTGAAAACTTACAAGAGAGAGCTAGATAGGGCTCTGAAAGATAGCGGAGTCAGGGGATATGGGGAGAAGGCAGGAACGGGGAACTGATTGGGGATGATCAGCCATGATCACATTGAAGGGCCGAATGGGCTACTCCTGCACCTATTGTCTATTGTCTATTGTCTACAACACGATGCCCAGAACTGAACACAATACTCTGACTGCGGCTTCACCGACGTCTTATACAACTGCAACATGACCTCACAATGCCTACACTCAGAGCTCGGACTGATGAAGGCTGATGTGCCACAAGCTTTGCTCTACCTGTCACCCCACTTTTAACAAACAATGCACCTGCACTCCCGGATCCCCTCTGCTCTGCAACGCTGGCTGTTCGCACAGGGTGTGCACGTTCGCCCCGTTGGTGGACCACGTGGGTTTTCTCCGGGTGCTCCGGTTTCCACCCACACTCCAAAGACATGCAGGTTTGCCAGTTAACTGGCTTTGGTAAAACTTGTAAGTCATCCCTGGCACTTTGGCGTTTGCTGTAGATTCCAGCATCTGCAGTTCCCCGTTTAGTTTAGACATACAGCGTGGAAACAGGCCCTTCGGCCCGCCGGGTCCGTGCTGACCAGCGGTCCCCGCACACTAACACTATCCTACACACACTAGGGACAGTTTTTTTTTACATTTACTAAGCCAATTTGCCTACACACCTGTACGCCTTTGGAAACATAGAAAAATAGGTGCAGGTGTAGGCCATTCGGCCCTTCACCGCCATTCAATATGATCATGGCTGATCATGCAACATCAGTACCCTGTTCCTGGTTTTTTCCCCATAATTTGATCTCCAAATCTGAGGATTTCCCAAATCTGAGGAAAGACATCCTTGCCATAGAGGGGGTACAGAGAAGATTCACCAGACTGATTCCTGGGATGTCAGGACTTTCATATGAGGAAAGATTGGATAGACTCGGCTTGTACTCGCTGGAATTTAGAAGATTGAGGGGGGATCTTATAGAAACTTACAAAATTGTTAAGGGGTTGGACAGGCTAGATGCTGGAAGATTGTTCCCGATGTTGGGGGAGTCCAGAACAAGGGGTCACAGTCTAAGGATAAGGGGGAATTCCTTTAGGACCGAAATGAGGAAAACATTCTTTACACAGAGAGTGGTGAGTCTCTGGAACTCTCTGCCACAGAGGGTAGTTGAGGCCAGTTCATTGGCTATATTTTAGAGGGAGTTAGATGTGGCACTTGTGGCTGAAGGGATCAGAGGGTATGGAGAGAAGGCAGGTACGGGATACTGAGTTGGATGATCAGCCATGATCACATTGAATGGCGGTGCAGGCTCGAAGGGCCGAATGGCCTACTCCTGCACCTATTTTCTATGTTTCTATGTAATTCCGTGGGTTGTGGGAGGAAACCGAAGATCTCGGAGAAAACCCGTAGTCAGGATCGAACCAGGGGTCTCCGGCGGCGACTCTACCGCTGCGCCACCGGGACCGCCCCAAAGTTGCTTCCTCTCTGCGCTTGGGCAGAGCGGTCCCCAAACCAGGTGGTGATGCCCCCCCCCCCCCCCCCCCCCCCCGCCCCCGACAGTATGCTCGACAGAAGACAGCTGGAGTAACTCAGCGGGACGGGCAGCGTCTCTGGAGAGAGGGAATGGGTGACGTTTCGGGGTATAGAGACCCTTCTTCATCCTTGGACCACAGATGAGCACCAGGCCTGAATCGCACGTCCCATTTCTGACCTCATCGCTTCTGGCAGCCCCCAACAGTATCATTTCCCTGCCCCGCACAGCCCTGGATTTTACCGTCTCCCCAAAACCCATCAACGCAACTGCCCTGGCGGGCCCATTGCCTCAGAAGCAGCCTGAAGAAGGGTCTCGACCCGAAACGTCACCCATTCCATTTCCCCAGTGGCGCTGCCTGTCCCGCTGAGTTACTCCAGCATTTTGTGTCTATCCTCGGTTTGAACCTGTTCCTTCCTGCACGTTATGCTTAACAGTATGTTAACAAACTGCAGACTCGCTTGTATATGACCCACGAGGCCAGTAGGCCGAGCCTTGTGTCACAATCTTCTGTTTAAAGTTTCGTGGATGCTCATCATCAATATTTAAAACCCGTCCAAGCCCGCTCTTTATTGGTAACACTGTGATCCGGATAACAATGTTATTCCTCGAGCAAAGACACATCCCTTGTAAATTATAAATGATTCTTCTAAATGTTTAATCATGCCACCATGCCTGACCAACTCATTAGCCAATCGAGTGTAGTTGGAATTCTTTAAGCGTGGAGGCATGGAATGATACTGCGTGGAAACAGGCCCTTCGGCCCAACATGCCCACGTCAACCAACATGTCCCCTTCTGCGCTAGTCCCACCTGCCTACGTTCGGCCCATATCCCTCCAAACCTGTCCTATCCCCCTGCACCTGTCCAAATTGTTCTTGAAACGTTGGGATAGTCCCTGCCTCGACTACCTCCTCCGACAGCTCGTTCCATACACCCACCACCCTCTGTGTGGAAAAGTTTCCCCTCAGATTCCTATTAAATCTTCCTGCCCCCCCCCCCCCCCCCCCCACCCGCTGAGTTACTCCAGCATTTTGTGTCTATCTTCGGTTTAAACCAACACCTGCAGTTCCTTGCTGGGTCGGGAACGTCTGCTGTGTCACTAGGACTCTTGGCACCATGGCGGGATTCTATCGGGATTGAGTTTGTGTCCGACCAGGATTTTGACGCCAAATGGAGACCTTTGATGCCAACACTGGCCCGGTCAGAGAAGAAAATCTCCCTCATGTCACAAGCTCACAAGTTTTAGGCCATTCGGCCCATCCAGTCTATTCCGCCATTCAATCATGGCTGATCTCTGCTGCTGAATCCCATTTTCCTGCCTTCTCCCCGTAACCCTTGGCACCCGAGTTTGTCTACCTCTGCCTTACAAATATCCACAGACTTGTCCATTTAACGGCCAGCATTTTGTTCTGTCATGTGGGGAGAGTGTAGACTTGACAGGAGGACATTTTGAGGAAATGTCACAGCACAAGTAACGCGACCAGTGGGCTTGAAGTTGCTGCCGTATTAATTATTTACTCACCTTGCGGCTCCTTCTATCTATTTTTATCATTTGGGCGAGAAAGTTAATCATTGTGGCTTGTGTCTGGATCATGAGGTGATTTGAGATGATCCGGATGCCCTGTTGGAGAGGAACTGGAGAACATGGACCACAGGGCAGTGCAGAGCAGGAACAGGCCCTTCGGCCCACAGTGTCTGTGCTGGGCATGGTGCCAAGTTCACCAAGAAACCAGCGTGGGTTTCCTCCGGGTGCTCTGGTTTCCTCCCAAAGACCTGCGGGTTTGTAGGTGAATGGACCCTGTGTAGGATAGTGTCAGCGTACAGCGTACAGCTGGTCGGCGTGGACTCGGTGGGCCGAAGCAGTTGTATCTCTGAACTCTAAAGTGTACAGACAAGTCTAAATTGGCCTCTGTGCATTACTGCCTGTGTGTGTGTGCATGTGCGTGTGTGTGTGAGTGTGTGTGAGTGCATGTGTGTGTGTGTGTGCATGTGCGTGTGTGTGTGAGTGCATGTGTGTGTGCGTGTGCGTGTGTGTGAGTGAGTGTGCGTGTGTGTGTGTACGTGTGTGTGCGTGTGTGTACGTGTGTGTGCGTGTGTGTGTGCATGTGCGTGTGTGTGTGAGTGTGTGTGAGTGCATGTGTGTGTGTGTGTGCATGTGCGTGTGTGTGTGAGTGCATGTGTGTGTGCGTGTGTGTGTGAGTGCGTGTGTGTGTGTGCATGCATGTGCGTGTGTGTGAGTGAATGTGTGTGTGCATGTGTAAGTGTGCGTGTGTGTGTGTGTGCATGTGTGTGTACGTGTGTGTGTGAGTGCGTGTGTGTGTACATGCATGTGTGTGCATAGCAAAAGGATGTGAGTATAGGAGCAGGGAGGTCCTACTGCTGTTGTACAGGGTCTTGGTGAGGCCACACCTGGAGTATTGCGTACAGTTCTGGTCTCCAAATCTGAGGAAGGACATTATTGCCATAGAGGGAGTGCAGAGAAGGTTCACCAGACTAATTCCTGGGATGTCAGGACTGTCTTATGAAGAAAGACTGGATAGACTCGGTTTATACTCTCTAGAATTTAGGAGATTGAGAGGGGATCTTATAGAAACTTACAAGGGGTTGGACAGGCTAGATGCAGGAAGATTGTTCCCGATGTTGGGGAGGCCCAGGACCAGGGGTCACGGCTTAAGGATAAGGGGGAAATCCTTTAGGACCGAGATGAGAAGGAATTTTTTCACACAGAGAGTGGTGGGTCTCTGGAACTCTCTGCCACAGAGGGTAGTTGAGGCCAGTTCATTGGCTATATTTAAGAGGGAGTTAGATGTGGCCCTTGTGGCTAAGGGGATCAGAGGGTATGGAGAGAAGGCAGGTACGGGATACTGAGTTGGATGACCAGCCATGATCATATTGAATGGCGGTGCAGGCTTGAAGGGCCGAATGGCCTACTCCTGCACCTAATTTCTATGTTTCTATGTGCGTGTGAGTGTGTGTGTGTGCGTGTGAGCGTGTGCGTGTGAGCGTGTGCGTGTGTGTGTGTGCGTGTGTGTGTGCGTGTGAGTGTGTGCGTGTGGGCAGAAGGAGGGAATGTTTTTCTGACTGAGGTGAATAAAGTGGGATTAGTGCCAGTCTGAAGAAGGGTCTAGAACTGAAACGTCACCCATCCCTTCTCTCCAGAGATGCTGCCTGTCCCGCTGAGTTACTCCAGCATTTTGTGTCTATCTTCGTGTTAGAATTCTTGAATGAGGGTGATGACATGATGGGCTGAGCGGCCTGTTTTCATGTTATAATGTCTCCACAATCCATCATAATATACAGTCCGCCATTTTCTACCAGCCAAAGGTCTGGCTTTGGAGCTGAGAGTTCAGTTTATTGTCACGTCTACCGAGGTTCAGTTAAAAGCTTTTGTTGCGAGCTAACCAGTCAGCAGATAGACAACATGTGATTACAATCGACCCGTCCACAGTGTATAACATGATAAAGGGAATAGTGTGAATAGCATTTAGTGCAAGGTAAAATCCAATCAAGGATAGTCCGAGGGTCTCCAATGAGGTAGATAGTAGTTCAGGACCGCTCTCTGGTTGTGGTAGGATGGTTCAGTGGTCTGATAACAGCTGGGAAGAAACTGTCTCCGAATCTGGAGGTGTGTGTGCGTTCGTTTTCACACTTCTGTACCTGTTCTGTACCCGATGGGAGAGGGGAGAAGAGGGAGTGGCCGCGGTGGGTGAGACTAGTCCTTGATGACGCTGCCGGCCTTGCCGAGGCAGCGCGAGGTGTAGATGGACTCGGTGGAAGGGAAGGTAGACACAAAACTCTGGTGTAACTCAGCAGGACTGGCGGCGGCTCTGGGGAGGAGAGACGGGCGACGTTTGCGGCTCGAGGCCCTTTCTTTCCTTCTCCCCAGGGATGTCCCGCAGAGCGCCCCCAGCACTTTGTGTCTTACTGCCTGCATCTGCACACCAGGGCGACGGAAGGGAGGTTGGTTCGTGCGTCCACAGTTCTCGCGCTCTTGGATGGATGCATCCGGGCAAAACGCTTCCTGCGACGCACCTGTAGAAGTTGGCAAGAGTTGCCGGTGACGAGCTGGGCTACCGAAGCCATCGTGATTTCTTGGCCATCGCTTCCTCGGCCCGTGCGGGACATGCTTCAAAAAATGAATTACCTGCGGTGTGTCTGAAAGTTTAATTGCCTGCGTTCCTGTGCTGCCTCCGGAGAAAGGCATGAAAACGTAATGAAACCACTGCCGCCACTGAGCAAGAATCTTTTTTTAGTCGGTGGAAGGCCAGCACAAGTCAGGTATCAATGGAGAGACAAGAAAGCGCAGGTGCTGGAACCCGCAGCAAACACACAAAGTGCCGGAGGAACTCGGCGGGCCTGGGGTGGCGAACGGACAGGCGACGTTTAGATCCGTTTCATTTACTGTCACGTGTACCGAGGTACAGTGAAAAGCTTTTTGTCCCGTGCCAACCAGTCCAAACATGATCACAGTCGAGCCATTTACAGGGGACAGGTACATGATTCCTGGGATGTCAGGACTGTCTTATGAACAAAGACTGCATAGACTCGGTTTATACTCTCTAGAATTTAGGAGATTGAGAGGGGATCTTATAGAAACTTACAAAATTCTTAAGGGGTTGGACAGGCTAGATGCAGGAAGATTGTTCCCGATGTCGGGGAGGTCCAGGACAAGGGGTCACAGCTTAAGGATAAGGCGGAAATCCTTTAGGACCGAGATGAGAAGGACTTTTTTCACAAAGAGAGTGGTGGGTCTCTGGAACTCTCTGCCACAGAGGGTAGTTGAGGCCAGTTCATTGGCTATATTTAAGAAGGAGTTAGATGTGGCCCTTGTGGCTAAGGGGATCAGAGGGTATGGAGAGAAGGCAGGTACGGGATACTGAGTTGGATGATCAGCCATGATCATATTGAATGGCGGTGCAGGCTTGAAGGGCCGAATGGCCTACTCCTGCACCTAATTTCTATGTTTCTATGATAAGGGAATAACGTTTAGTGCAAGGTAAAGCCAGCAAAGTCCGATCAAGGATAGTCCGAGGGTCACCAACGAGGTAGATGGTACCATCTACCACCCACTCGTGCGGTTTGCTGCACGCAGCTTCTCACTGAAGCAGCAGCCATCGCTGCGCCCCTGCACCGCTGCCCACCGCATGTCCTGCACAAGCGCTGGTGCAGTTTATCCAGAGCAGTGGCGTTTCTGTACGTTTGTGTAACTCTCTCACACATATACTCACACATATGTACTCACACGCCACACATGCACTTACATATAGACATATGCACAAATACAACACATTCACACACGCCATACACATGCACACGTGCACATGGCAGACACACGCACATGCACACACACATGGCAGACACACGCACACACACACACGCACCCAGAAACACTCGCGCACACACACAAACACACACATTATACACACACTCACACATATACACACATTCACACGGACACGCACACAAACGCACACTCACACGGACATATACGCACACTCACTCACACGCACGCATATACGCACACTCACACACAGACACACACACACATATACACACACTCACAAACCCACATATACACACACTCACACTCACACATAATATACGCACTTATATACACACACACATACACAGTCACACACACACACATACGCGTACACACACATACACTCACACACACACATATATGCACAGCACACACACACACATATGCACACGCACACATACGCACACATATACGCACACACTCACACACATACACACACTCGTACGCACACTCACACACGCATATGCACACACACACCTACACACACACACCTACACACACACACACACCTACACACACACACCTAAACACACACACCTACACACCTACACACACACACACACACACACACACCTACACACACACACACACACACACACACACCTACACACACACACACACACCTACACACACACACACACACACACACACACCTACACACACACACACACACAGATACACACACCAACACACACACACACACACACACACCTACACACACACAGATACACACACACAGACACACACACACACACACACACTCACACACACACACACACCTACACACACACACACACACACACACAGATACACACACACACACACACACACACACACACACACACACACACACACACACACACACACCTACACACACACACACACACACACACACACACACACCTACACACACTCACACACACACACATTTCCAGTACACTGCCTGGTCTAAAGTGGACATTGAGTGCAAAGGGTGACGTGACTGGGGACGGGCATGTGAGCCGCTGCCTGCAGGAGATCTCTTTAAACAAACTGCACTCTGAGCTAGAACCTGGCATTTACTGGAATCTCTTTTTTCACCTTTTGTAACCCTTATCACATTTTTACGTGGGTAAAATATCAGCCTGTGGGTTGTGTGTGTTGTGTGTGTTGTGCTTGTGTGTGAGAGTTTAACATCCTCCAGTTAAGGAAGGAGGGATTGGTGTCGCTTTGTGGGAGTCTGTGTCACTGGGTGGCCGTGTGGTGCCGTGCTTCATACATGGAGCGGCCAAGCGCGTGCGTGTGTGTGTGCGTGCGTGTGTGTGTGCGTGTGCGTGTGTGTGTCCTTGTGTGTGTGTGCATGTGCGTGTGTGTGCATGCATGTGTGTGTGCGTGTTTGTGTGTGTGTGTGTGCATGTGCGTGTGTGTGTGCATGCATGTGTGTGTGCGTGTGTGTGTGTTTGTGTGTGTGCATATGTGTGTGTGTGCATGCATGTGTGTGTGCGTGTGTGTGTGTTTGTGTGTGTGTGTGTGTGCATGCGCGTGTGTGTGTGCATGCATGTGTGTGTGTGTGCGTGTGTGTGTGTTTGTGCGTGTGTGCGTGCGTGTGTGTGTGTGTGTGCGCGTGCATGTGTGTGTACATGCATGTGTGTGTGCGTGTGTGTGTTTGCGTGTGTGTGTGCGTGTGCATGTGTGTGTGTGTGTGTATGTGTGTGTGTGTGTGTGTGTGGCTGCGCGTGTGTGTGTCTGCGCGTGTGTGTCTGCGTGTGCGCGCGCATGTGTGTGCGCATGTGTGTGCGTGTGTCTGCATGTGTGTGTGTGTTTGTGTGTGTGTATGTGTGTGCGTACGTGCGTGTGTGCATGCGCGTGTGTGTGTGTGCGTGTGTGTGTGCATGTGTGAGTGCGTGCAGGAAGGAACCGCAGATGCTGGTTTACGCCAAAGATCGACCCAAACGTCTGGGCTAACTCAGCGGGTCAGGCGGCATCTCTGGGGAATGAGGAACAGGTGGGTTTTCGGGTCGGGACCCTGCTTCAGAGTGACTACAGATGTACCACCCTTCTCCTGACCTCTCTGTTCATTATACTCGGCAGCCAGTTTCCCCATCCGTCCATTTGTGGATGAGCGACAATTCCCTCCAACTAAACACGAGGCAGATAAAGGCCTCAGGTTGAATACCCCGTCTCAAATCCATTTCCTTGGCCATCGACTGAGTCCCTCACCATGGCAACTCAGCACCCGCACCAGATTATCTGCAGTGTGGCTGTTAAACCTGATCCAAGGTGAGTTGCAGACCTTGGACCAGTATTCCACCACTAAGTGCTGCTCTATAAAGCTTAATGTACGTATGATGAGCGCTTGTCAGCACTCGGCCTGTACTCGCTGGGGTTTAGAAGGATGAGGGGGAACCTCATTGAAACGTACAGAATAGTGAAAGGCCTGGATAGAGTGGATGTGGAGAGGATGTTTCCGCTAGTGGGAGAGTCTAGGACCAGAGGGCACAGCCTCAGAATTAAAGGGCGCTTCTTTAGAAAGGGGATGAGGAGTGCGGGTGTCAGAGAAGGCAGGAGAATGACGTTAGGAGGGAGACAGATTGAAAGGCGGACTAGACTTGAGGGGGCGAATGGCCTAATTCTACTCCTATTACTCATGGCCCGTATGAGATGGGGAGGAATTTCTTCAGCCAGAGGGCGGTGAATCTGTGGAATTCTTTGCCACAGAAGGCGGCGGAGGCCAAGTCAGTGGATATTTTTTACAGCGGAGATTTACAGATTCCTGGTTAGCGCGGTTGTCGGGGGTTACGGGGGGAAAGGCAGGAGAATGGGGTTGGGAGGGAGAGACAGATCAGCCATGATAGAGAGGCGGAGGAGACTCGATGGGCCGAATGGCCGAAGAACTGATGAATCAATGAGATCTTTGTGTGCAGAGTGCGGCATGGTGGCGCGTCGTTAGAGTTGCTGCCTCACAGCGCCAGAGTCCCTGGTTCGATCCCAAACACGGGCGCTGTCTGTACTGGAAGGACAAGGACAAGACAATACAGGAAAATTAAAGAGGCCAAACAGCAATCAATGCAAGGGAATTGTCCGCTAATGGTGACTGGTCTACATACAAGCACACCTCGGATTACGATGGATTGTCATGGCCAGTTTAAAAGGTTGGATTTAAAATGGTCGACCGGGCTTGTCTTCACTGGAATGAGAGGAGATCTTAACAAAACATATACAATTCTTAAAGGATTGGACAGGCTAGATGCAGGAAGAATGTTCCTCATGTTGGGGGAGTCCAGAACCTGGGGGTCACACAGTTTAAGAATCAGGGGTCGGCCATTTAGGACTGGGACGAGGAAAAACCCTTTTCACCCAGAGAGTTGTGAATCTGTGGAATTCTCTGCCACAGAAGGCAGTGGAGGCCGATTCACTGGATGGTTTCAAGAGAGAGTTAGATTTAACTCACGGGGCTAACGGAATCAAGGGATATGGGGAGAAAGCAGGAACGGGGTACTGATTGTGGATGATCAGCCATGATCATATTGAATATTGGCTCGAAGGGCCGAATGGCCTTCGCTTGCACCGATTTGCTATGTTTCTACGGATTGATGTGGAGGAAGATATAGAATGGCCTAATTCTGCTCCTAACGCTTATGACCTTATGACCTAAGCCAGGACCTGCAGATCTTTCCTATACATTTGATCAGACGTGTTAGCACGCAACGAAAGCTTTTCACCGTACCTCGGTACACGTGACAATAAGCGACACTAAAAAATTTAAAACTTGAACGCCCCGGAGCGAAGGAGAGAATGGCGGACACTGCCCGGTCCATCGCGGGTACTGACCTCCCCACCATCGAAGGGATCTACAGAAGTCGCTGCCTCACAAAATGGCAGCCAGCATCGTCAGATGCTGGCTGCCATTTTGTGATGCAGCGACTCCAGGCCACGCTCTCATTTCACCCCTGCCATCGGGAAGAAGGTACAGGAACCTGAAAACTGTAACGTCCAGGTCCAGGAGCAGCTTCTTCCCCACAGCCATCAGGCTATTGAGCGCCACGAACCTCAACTAAACCCTGAACCAGTGCTGCACCACCATGCTGCCCAAGGAAGATTTCCTGGGATTAGGTCCCTGGATGCATGGTGAATGGTAGGGAATTGAAGAATACAGTTGATCAGAGGGATCTGGGAATAACCGTGCATAGTTCCTTGAAGGTGGAATCTCATATAGATAGGGTGGTAAAGAAAGCTTTTGGTATGCTAGCCTTTATAAATCAGAGCATTGAGTATAGAAGCTGGGATGTAATGTTAAAATTGTACAAGGCATTGGTGAGACCAAATCTGGAGTATGGTGTACAATTTTGGTCGCTCAATTATAGGAAGGATGTCAACAAAATAGAGAGGGTACAGAGGAGATTTAGTAGAATGTTGCCTGGGTTTCAACAGCTAAGTTACAGAGATAGGTTGAATAAGTTAGGTCTTTATTCTCTGGAGCGCAGAAGGTTAAGGGGGGACTTGATAGAGGTCTTTAAAATGATGAGAGGGATAGACAGAGTTGATGTGGACAAGCTTTTCCCTTTGAGAATAGGGAAGATTCAAACAAGAGGACATGACTTTAGAATTAAGGGACAGAAGTTTAGGGGTAACATGAGGGGGAACTTCTTTACTCAGAGAGTGGTGGCTGTGTGGAATGAGCTTCCAGTGGAAGTGGTGGCGGCAGGATCGTTGGTATCATTTAAAAATAAATTGGATAGGCATATGGATGAGAAGGGTATGGAGGGTTATGGTATGAGTGCAGGCAGGTGGGACTAAGGGAAAAAAGTTGTTCGGCACGGACTTGAAGGGCCGAGATGGCCTGTTTCCGTGCTGTAATTGTTATATGATTATACGGTTATATGATGCTTCCCTTCTGAACCTCGACAAGGGCGGCCCCAGTGGCGCAGCGGTAGAGTTGCTGCCTCACAGCGCCATCCCGACTACAGGCGCTGTCTGTACAGAGTTTGCACGTTCTCCCCGTGACCTGCGTGGGTTTTCTCCGGGTGCACCGGTCTCCTCCCACAGACGTGCACGTTTGTAGGTTAATTGGCTTCGGTGCCAGTGCATCGCTGGTCGGCACAGACCCGGTGGGCCGAAGGGCCTGTTTCCGCGCTGTCACTCTAAACTAAGTCTGAAGGAGGGTCTCGACCTGAAACGTCACCCATTCCTTCTCTCCAGAGACGCTGCCTGTCCCGCTGAGTTACTCCAGCTTTTTGTGTCTATCGAAGCTAAACAAGGTGCAGGGATCTGAGCCCAGATCAGCTTTCAATTCGATAATGAGCGTTAAGTAGTCGACATCCCAGGCTACCTTCATCACCTCCTCACTCATTACAAGTCAGGAGCGGTGGGGTGAAACATGGAGAAGTCAAGATCAAATGCAAGGGAGATGCTTTTCATTTGCTTTCAAATTTAAATTGATCACCAATTTGGCTCTAATTGGACTCAAAATGGAGCAAGGCAGGTGAGGTGAGAACTTTGAATATGTTCCCGACTAATTTGAAAGTCCAGTTTCCTTTGACAACTTTTTGCATCCCCGCTAGCACTTTGCGCCACTCAACGGCCAATCATTTCAGTTTAGTTTAGTTTGGTGTAGTTTCGTTTAGTTGACTTTTGTTTTTTCCACTTTTAGTGTTAGAGAGACAGCGGGGGAAACGGGCCCTTCGGCCCACCGGGTCCGCGCTGACCAGCGACCTGCGCACACTAACACTATCCGACAATTTTTGCATCTACCAAACCAATTAACCTACAGATCTGTAGGTCTTTGGAGTGTGGGAGGAAACCGAAGATCTCGGAGAAAACCCACGCGGGTCACGGGGAGAACGTGCAAACTCCGTACAGACAGCGCCCGTAGTCAGGATCGAACCCGGGTCTCCGGCGCTGTAAGGCAGCGACTCCAGCACTGCGCCACCGTGACCGCCCTTATCGTTTAGTTCAGTGTTCAATATGGTTTAGTTTAGTATAGTATAGTTTAATTTAGCTTAGTGTAGTTTAGTATAGTTCAGTTAGGTTTCATTTAGTATTATTTAAGGGGCTATCCCACTTGGGCGGCCTAATCCGCGAGTTCTGGCGAGTTTGCCCTCGACTCGTACTCGCAGCACGGTCAACACGAGATCCTAGGAGGTCTTTGTAACTCTCTCTCATGCCCGAGAGTGGTCTCCGCGTACCTCAAGGCCTCAGCTAGGTCGCGGCGTTTTTTCCAACATGTTAAAAAATGCACGCAAGTAAAAAAAAGGTCGCCCGCCGTGGAAAAAATCAATACTTTTTTTACTCGTAGGTTTAGTCGTAGTAGGTCGGCATGTTAGTCGTAGGTAATCGAGGGTAGTCGTAGATAGTCTTCATCATAGTCGAAGGAGATCGAAGGAGGTCCTCTTCACTCTTCATTATCCGGTGTCCAATTTTCCCGAAGTTAGTCTTCAACATGTCATTTTTTCCAACTCTCCTAAACTCTCCAATTAGGTCACCCAAGTTGGACAGCCCCTTCAGTTTGCTATAGTATTGTTTAGTATAGAATAATTAATGGCCCTGTCCCACGGTACGAGTTCATTCCAAGAGCTCTACCGAGTTTAATAAAAATCAAACTCGTGGTAAGCACGGAGAATGAACGTAGCGGGTACGTCGGAGCTCGGGGATGTCTCTTAGCGGCTCGTAACGCTAACGGCAGGTACCCGGGAAGGCTCGCTAACGGCAGGTAAGCTCAGGAACACTCGTGAAGATTTTTCAACTTGTTGAAAAATGTCCACGAGAGCCCCGAGTACCGACGAGTGGCCATTACCGTAAATCTCGGCCATTACCGTAAACCGTGGCCCATTCCTTCTCTCCAGAGATGCTGCCTGCCCCGCTGAGCTACTCCAGCATTTTGTGTCCATCTTGTAGCTCGTGAGCGTGGCCTGGGGCTCGGCAGCTCCATCCAAGACGGTGAAGATATTGTAGTGAATTGGGAATCGCAGCCCAGACCATCAGGCAAAGCAACCTCCCTTCCATCGACTCCACCTGCACCTCACGCTGCCTCGGCAAGGCCAGCAGAACAATCATGGACCAGTCTCACCCCCGGCCAACCCCCCTTCTCCCAGACAAACGGAATCAGAAGTGTGAAAAAACACTTGGTGGCCATCTTCACACTGACTAACAACGGGGTGGTAAGCTGTCCAAGTGAAATACCAGGCGAGATTCTAAGCCTCGAAAGGGCCAGTCCCACTTAGCGATTTTTTCAGCGACCGCTGGCATCATTGACTGACGTATTAGGTCACCGAAACATTCGGGGCGTGATGACGCATGATGCGGCGCGGTGTTTTTTCAAGTGTCGCAACGTTTTTATTTTGTCGCCGCTGAATTTTGAAATGTTCAAAACTCTAAAGACGGGTTTCGGCCCCGAAACGTCGCCTATCTCCTTCGCTCCATAGATGCTGCTGCACCCGCTGAGTTTCCCCAGCATTTTTGTCCACCTTTGAAATGTTCAAAATCTTTTGGCGACACTGATATGACTCTGGCAGTTGCCGAAAAAATCTCCAAGTGGGACAGGCCCTTGAGACTGTGTGACTGTACCAGCGCCCAATACAGCATCCGCACTATATCCTTACTTTGGTATTTTAGTCCTCTCAAAATGGGAGCCAGCATTGCCCTTGTCTTCATCTCTGGATCTGAGGAGCCGGCTTTCTTTCACAGGGTGTAGTGGGGGGAATAGAAGCACAGAGCCACATGGTGGGGGGAGGACATTCAGCCCTTCCTGCCCAAGGCTACCCTTTGAAGGAGCTCTCCAATTAATCCCATCTCTTGTGTTCTTCGCCCACTGCCCTGCAGCTTCCCCCACTTCAAGTTAGCGTCCGATTCCCTTTGAAAAAACTCCCGACTGAGATTTTCTTCCCACTGTCCTTATGAAGCAGAGGACTGCCAGCCACGAGATCCCATGTCAGTAAAGCATCCTGTCTCTCCGGAATCGTTTCCCGGATACTTTGTTGTTCTGGCCTTCTTGGTCGTGTTTTTATATACACACACATACACTCACTCACGCACGCGCATACACACGCGCGCACGCACGCATGCGCACACACACACGCGCGCACGCACACACACACACATGAACGCACACGCACACACACGCCCACACACACACGCACACACACACACACCCACACGCACGCAAACACACACACACAAGCACGCAAACTCACACACACACGCATGCACACACACGCACACACACATGCATGCACACACACACGTACACACATGAACGCACACACACACGTGCACACACACACACGAACGCACACACACGTGCACACACACACACGAACGCACACACGCGCACGCACACACACACGCACACACACACGCAAACACACACGCGCGCACGCACACACACACACACGCAAACACACACACATGCGCACGCACGCACACACACACATACATGCACACACGCACACACACATACATGCACACACGCACACACACCCACACGTGCACGCACACACACGCGCACACACACGTACATACACACGCATGACACGCCCGCCCCCTGTTCTGTAATCCGGATTTTAAAACTCGGTGAAATCTCCGCTTCCCGCGAGACAGTGGGGGTGGGACTGATGATCGAGGGAGAGCGCCGATTGGACGAGAGAGACGTCGATCAGCAGGCAATGAGGGCGGGACCGTGGTAATTCAGCGCGATGATTAGAGGAGGGAGGTGTCGGTCAGAGGCAGAAGTAGGGGGGGTTGGACTGAGTATAGAGCGCGGCAATTGCAGGAGGGAGATGTCCGTGGAGCAAAGATCATAGAGCGGAGCTTGAATTCCATGCCCAGGTCAAGCGAAAAACACTCTCGGCAGCCCTGGACACAGACCTGAACCTCATCCGCAGCCAGGATCGATCCCGGGTCTCCGGCGCTGCAATCGCTGCCGAACCGCCACTGGGCCGTCTCCGTCCCCACCTGAGTGCCCCCCCTCCCCCCCCTCAACGCCCGGGGATGTACAGAGACGCCGGGCGTCAGACAACAGTGGTGCCCCCAGGTCCACTGCCAGCGCAGAGAAGTAGCGCTAAACCCAGCTCAACTCTGCCTCTCCCGCCAGGTTAACCTACAGCCCTGCCTGGGCTTGCTGGAAATATGGCCCAGGCTTACAGCCAGGGATGGCCGCCATCCGGGCCGTGCCCTCTTCTCACTGCCACCGTCGGGCGGGCGGGCGGGACGGACAGAAGCCTGACGTCCCACACCGCCAGGTTCAGGAGCAGCGATCGTCAGCTTCTTGAACCGACCCAGAACACGATAGACCACCCCCTGCTCTGCTGCGCACTCCGAGTCAGAGGGTCGGACAGCGTGGAACACCCAGGGTGAGACTGGTCCTCCACTGGCCTTGCCGAGGCAGCGTGAGGTATAGATGAAATCACCAGCGTGCAAAAAAAAAACGGGCCCTTCGGCCCGACTTGGAGTATTGTGTGCAGTTTTGTCCCCTAATTTGAGGAAGGACATTCTTGCTATTGAGGGAGTGCAGCGTAGGTTTACAAGGTTAATTCCCGGGATGGCGGGACTGTCATATGCTGAGAGAATGGAGCGGCTGGGCTTGTACACTCTGGAGTTTAGAAGGATGAGGGGGTATCTCATTGAAACATATAAGATTGTTAAGGGTTTGGACACGCTAGAGGCAGGAAACATGTTCCCCTTGTTGGGGGAGTCCAGAACCAGGGGCCACACACAGTTTAAGAATAAGGGGTAAGCCATTTAGAACGGAGACGAGGAAACACTTTTTCTCACAGAGAGTGGTGAGTCTGTGGAATTCTCTGTGAGAAAAATTCTCGGTGGAGGCCGGTTCTCTGGATACTTTCAAGAGAGAGCTGGATAGGGCTCCTAAAGATAGCGGAGTCAGGGGATAGGGGGAGAAGGCAGGAACGGGGTACTGATTGGGGATGATCAGCCGTGATCACATTGAATGGCGGTGCTGAGTCGACGGGCCGAATGGCCTTCTCCTGCACCTGTTGACTATTGACTTGCCCACACCGGCACAACATGGATTATGACTGTTGACCAACAAATTTGCCTCCTGGGATAAGTAAAGTTCTACCGTATCTTATCTAAAACTCAACGTAACACTAATCCAAGTTACAGGGGAACTGGATTCAGGCCAATTGGTTATGGACATCTTGTACTCTGCATTTGAGATCTAACCCTCGTTACAAGTTAGGTGATTATCCGACCTCAACCAATGTTCCTTGGGGGAGAATTAAAAGATAAGGAACACTTTGGTGTGCATGTTAGGATTATCATTCAAGACTCTCAAGGAAGTTCCGTTGTATTCCTAGACTTAGAATTAGTATTGAATTGTAGCGAATTGGCAGACACAGCATGGAAAGAGGCTCTTCGGCCCATCGAGCTGATGCTGACCATCGATCGCCTGTTCGATGTTATCCAATTTCCCTCCTGGGATAAATAAAGGTCTATTGAATCACATGTCCCGTCCACACTGCCTGCGTTTGGCCAATATCCCTCTGAACCTGTCCTATCCAAGTACCTGTCTATATGTTTCTTCAAGTCACTGATTGCGATGTAACAGACAAAGCGGGTCAGGTAGCAAGTCTGGTGAACTGGGATAGACAATAGGCAATAGGTGCAGGAGTAGGCCATTTGGCCCTTCGAGCCAGCACCGCCATTCAATGTGATCATGGCTGATCATCCCCAATCAGTACCCCGTTCCTGCCTTCTCCCCAGGTGAAGTTTCACCACTCCATCTTCTCCAGAGATGCTGCCTGACCTGCTGAGGAACAGCTACACCTTCAGCCCCACCTCGCCCGCGCCGACCAGCGATCCCCGCACACTAACACTATCCAACACACACGACTAGGGACAATGTTCCCTTTACACCAAGCCAATGGACAATGGTGGGCTCCACCTCCCCTTGCTTCATTTGTCACCGCAAATCTAGATCTCTCGTTTACCACCCCCCCGACCCTCGGTCTGAAGAAGGGTCTCGACCCGAAATGTGCCCCTCCATTTTGGACCAGGTGTTGGACCAGGGAGAGCGTGCAAACTCCACACTGGCAGCAGCCCAGGGTGCGATCGAACCTGGATTTGCTGGCAATGTCAAGTCAAGTCACTTTTATTTCTATAGTACATTTAAAAAACAACTCTCGTTGGCCAAAGTGCTTCACATTGGTGGAGGTACTAACGTTATACAACAGTGGTTCATAGATTAAGCACAGACATCACTACATACATATAGCCCTCACTCAGAGGATGTCAAGAAAGGCTTGGGAGTAGAGTTGAGTTTTTAGTCTGGACTTAGAGTTGATGGAGGGGGCAGTTCTGATGGGAAGAGGGACGCTGCTGTTCCACAGTCTAGGAGCTGCAACCACAAAGGCGCGGTCGGTCGGTCGCCCCTGAGCTTACGTCTAGACCGCGAGATGTTCAGTAACCCCAAGTCGGCCGATGTGTGCTGGGGAAACCGCCCTCAGTCCAATGGTGAACACAAAGTGCCGGAGTAACTCAGCGGGACAGGCATAGAAACATAGAAATTAGGTGCAGGAGTAGGCCATTCGGCCCTTCGAGCCTGCACTGCCATTCAATGTGATCATGGCTGATCATCCAACTCAGTATCCCGTACCTGCCTTCTCTCCATACCCTCTGATCCCCTTAGCCACAAGGGCCACATCTAACTCCCTCTTAAATATAGCCAATGAACTGGCCTCAACTACCCTCTGTGGCAGAGAGTTCCAGAGACCCACCACTCTCTGTGTGAAAAAAGTCCTTCTCATCTCGGTCCTAAAGGATTTCCCCCTTATCCTTAAGCTGTGACCCCTTGTCCTGGACTCCCCAACATCGGGAACAATCTTCCTGCATCTAGCCTGTCCAACCCCTTGAGAATTTTGTACGTTTCTATAAGATCCCCTCTCAATCTCCTAAATTCTAGAGAGTATAAACCGAGTCTATGCAGTCTTTGTTCATAAGACAGTCCTGACATTCTAGGAATCAGTCTGGTGAACCTTCTCTGTACTCCCTCTATGGCAATAATGTCCTTCCTCAGATTTGGAGACCAAAACTGCACGCAATACTCCAGGTGTGGCCTCACCAAGACCCTGTACAACTGAAGTAGAACCTCCCTGCTTCTATAGGAAGGAATGGGTGACGTTTCAGGCCAAGACCCTTCAGTCCTTCTCTCCAAAGATGCTGCCCATCCCGCTGAGTTTCCCCAGCTTTTTGTGTCTATCTTCAGTCTAACCCAGCTACTGCAGTTCCTTCCTACATCCGTTTGACTTGGCGTCCCAGGTCGGCACAGACATTGTGGGCCGAAGGGCCTGTTCCCGTGCCGTGGCTTCCTCTGCTGCGTGAGTTAACTGGGCCGATGGCTCCTTCCCACGGCTAAAACCTCCTGGGGCCAATTAGCCCGGCTAATGTGAAGCCCCGCGCAGCCCGCTCATGCACCAAGCTTGTGTCGCCTGCAATCATCCGGAGTTATTTTTAGGTTCAGCTCCAGTATTCTTGCACCGCTCCGCAAGATCGAGGAACAAGGTGACTGCAACGCCGTGCCCGCACGTCTTTTAGCGAAGCACGAACGTGAATGATCGCTGGAGGCCTTCTCCGCTGTGGAGTTTGTGGCCCTGCTTTCACACGGACTCACTGTGTGTGTGTGTGTGTGTACGGGGATCGCTGGTCGGCGCGGACCCGGTGGGCCGAACGGCCTTTTACCGCGCTGTACCTCTAAACTAAACTCCAAAGACGTGCAGGTTTGTAAGTTAATTGGCTTGCGTATAACGGTTAAATCGTCCCTAATGTGTCGGATAATGTCCCGTGTTACAAGTGCTGCCGTTGAAAGGCATGGAGAATTATCCCCACCTAATCAGGTGTACACGGTCTTGGTGAGGCCACACCTGGAGTATTGCGTACAGTTCTGGTCTCCAAATCTGAGGAAGGACATTCTTGCCATAGAGGGGGTTCAGAGAAGATTCACCAGACTGATTCCTGGGATGGCAGGACTTTCATACGAAGAAAGATTGGATAGACTCGGCTTGTACTCGCTGGAATTGAGAAGATTGAGGGGGGATCTTATAGAAACTTACAAAATTCTTAAGGGGTTGGACAAGCTAGATGCTGGAAGATTGTTCCCGATGTTGGGGGAATCCAGAACAAGGAGTCACAGTCTAAGGATAAGGGGGAATTCCTTTAGGACCAAGATGAGGAAAACATTCTTTACACAGAGAGTGGTGAGTCTCTGGAATTCTCTGCCACAGAAGGTAGTTGAGGCCAGTTCATTGGCTATATTCAAGAGGGAGTTAGATGTGGCCCTTGTGGCTAAAGGGATCAGAGGGTATGGAGAGAAGGCAGGTACGGGATACCGAGTTGGATGATCAGCCATGATCATATTGAATGGCGGTGCAGGCTCGAAGGGCCGAATGGCCTACTCCTGCACCTATTATTCTATGATAGTGCTGCTGTACGGGCTGGTCAGTGCGGACTCGGTGGGCCGAAGGGCCTGTTTCCGTGCTGTATCTCTGAACTAAACTAAGCTGGGAAATGGTCACCCTGCCGGAAAGACTTTTGTTGAGTCCACACGCTCCTCTGCATGAAACAGGAATGCATGTGTACGGGTAGCTGTTCGAGGTACAGGTAAGCTGTTTTTTCACCCCTAAGGTGGAACTATCAAAGACCAGAGGGCTCGGTGTGAAGGTCGGAGAGGCATCTTGGCCTGCATGGACGAATTGGGCCAAAGGGCCTGTGTCAGCGCTTGTGTGATTGTCCGCACAGCGCCGGTGGAGTTGCTGCCTCACAACCCCAGAGACCCGGGTTCGATCCTGACTAGGTGCGCTGCCTGTACGGAGTTTGCACGTTCTCCCCGAGACCCGCGTGGGTTTTCTCCGGGGCGCTCCGGTTTCCTGCCACACTCCAAAGACGTGCGGGTTTGTAGGTACATTGGCTTGGGTGAAAAAGGTTGCAATTTGTCATCTGGGGAGTGGGATAGTGCTAGTGATCACTGGTCGGTACAGACTCAGTGGGCCGATGGGCCTGTCTAGAATCTAAAGTGAAGAGCCAAAGGGAAGGATGTTGGTGGCAGGGGAAAGCAGAGGTGGGATAGCTGGATAGGCACAGGGACGAGAGATGTTTATTTAATTTAGTACTAAACGTGGAAACAGGCCCTTCGGCCCACCGAGTCCATACCGACCATTGATCCCCGCACACTAACTCTATCCTACCCACACCAGGGACAATTTACCGTTATACCAAGCCAATTAACGTACAAACCTGTACGCCTTTGGAGTGCGGGAGGAAACCGAAGATCCCGGAGAAAACCCACACAGGTCACGGGGAGAACGGGATAGTGTTAGTGTGCGGGGATCGGTGGGCCGAAGGGCCTGTTTCCGCGCTGTGTCTCTAAACTAAAAGGGGGGAGTTAGACTATCTCAGTTTTGCAAGCAAAAGAATGGGTGGTTCGTAAACAATTACAATGCATTCCTCCTCTAAGGAAACATAGAAACATAGAAACATAGGTGCAGGAGGAGGCCATTCAGCCCTTCGAGCCTGCACCGCCATTCAATATGATCATGGCTGATCATTCAACTCAGTATCCTGTACCTGCCTTCTCTCCATACCCTCTGATCCCTTTAGCCACAAGGGCCACATCTAACTCCCTCTTAAATATAGCCAATGAACTGGCCTCAACTACCCTCTGTGGCAGAGAATTCCAGAGACTCACCACTCTCTGTGTAAAGAATGTTTTCCTCATCTCGGTCCTAAAGGAATTCCCCCTTATCCTTAGACTGTGACCCCTTGTTCTGGACTCCCCCAACATCGGGAACAATCTTCCAGCATCTAGCCTGTCCAACCCCTTAAGAATTTTGTAGGTTTCTAAAAGATCCCCCCTCAATCTTCTAAGTTCCAGCGAGTACAAGCCGAGTCTATCCAATCTTTCCTCATATGAAAGTCCTGACATCCCAGGAATCAGTCTGGTACGATGCTCTCCACAATAGTTTGATCTGTGTTTAGTGGGTGAGGTCACAGCCCCTGTCACCTTTGGAAACTCTACAATCTGACTCTGCTGGCTGGTTAACCTGCTTATTATTGTCCTGACGCGCAGGCCCAGGAACCGCTCCTCCCCAGGGACCATCACGCTCCCGAACACCACAAAACACTCACCTCAGCAACTCTGATGTCCCCAGGGAACGCAGCGTTGGCAGCAGCTCCGCAGTTTGAGGAGACCAAACTCCCGTCAATCAAACCCCAACCCCAACTCCAACTCCCGCCCCCCCCAGGCCGGAGCCGGCCTTCCCCGATGAGTTGTGTCGATCCTGTTGGCGTCCGCGACCTTCGCCCCCCCCCCCCCCCCCGCTGCCCCGGCTCACGGCAGCGGAGAAGATGGCACTTGCCACCACCGACTGGTAGAACATCTGCAGCATCTCACTGCAGATGTTGAAGGCGCGGAGCCTCCTCACACAGTACGGGCGGCTCTGTCCCTTCTTGTACAGGGCCTCAGCGTTCCCGGACCAGTCCGGTTCACCGTCCAGCTACACTCCAAGGGATTTGTACTCCCTGGTAAACTGCCCATCCGCTCCATTGATGGAGACAGGGGACAGGGGTGTTCCTCTCCTCCTAAAGTCCATCACTAACTCCTTAGTCATGTTGGTGTTGAGCTGCAGGTGATTCAGTCCACACCACTCAACAAAGTCGTTGAGTAGCATTCGATGACAGAACAAAGAACATAGATCGTCGTAAGATCATATGTGATTGGAGCAGAATTAGGCCATTCGGCCCATCAAGTCTACTCCGCCATTCAATCATGTCTGATCTATCTGTCTCCCTCCTACCCCATTCTGCTGCTTCTCCCCATAACCCCTGACACCCGCACTAATCAAGAATCTATCTATCTCAGCCTTAAAAATATCCACTGACTTGTGGCCTCCACAGCCGTCTGTGGCAAAGAATTCCACAGATTCACCGCCCTCTGACTAAAGAAATTCCTCCTCATCTCCTTCCAAAAAAAACATCCTTTAATTCTGAGGCTGTGCCCTCTGGTCCTAGACTCTCCCACTAGTGGAAACATCCTTTCCACATCCACTCTATCCAGGCCTTTCACTATTCTGTACGTTTCAATGAGACCCAATCGAAACTAAACGAAGGCCCTCCAGGTATAGGAAGGAACTGCAGATGCTGGTTTAAACCAAAGATAAGACACAAAATGCTGGAGTAACTCCGTGGGACAGGCAGCATCTTAGTCTAGCTTTGTTTAGAGGTACAGCGTGGAAACAGGCCCTTCGGCCCACCGGGTCCGTGCCGACCAGCGATCCCCGTACACTAACACTATCCTGCACACATTAGAGGCAATTTTTACATTTACCAAGCCAATTATCCGATATCATACACTCAATACTAAGTGCTTCCCACTGGTATTCAAGAGAGAGTTAGATTTAGCTCTTGGGGCTAACGGAATCAAGGATATGGGGAGAAGGCAGGAACTGGGCACTGATTCTGGATCATATTGAATGGCGGTGCTGGCTCGAAGGGCCGAATGGCCTACTCCTGCACCTATTTACTACGT
The DNA here is from genome assembly GCA_963514005.1 of Raja brachyura. Next base: position 3,445,259 of record OY740822.1, on the reverse strand, counting down.
TCCGTGATATGTGACTTGCTTTCGCATTATTGAGCGCAGTTCCCTTGAAAACAGCCTTGAGGAGAGTGATTTGCTTTTGATATTTGGCCGGGAGTGGTAAAATAACGAGTGGCAGGCTGGGATTTATCAGAGCGGCCTGTCAGACATGCAGCGCTCGTTACAGCGAGGGAGGGATGCTGAATCCTGGCTGCACGACTGATCGGACACTGACGTCCACCAGATCGAGCCTCACAACGCCAAGGTCCCGGGTTCAGTCCAGACCACGGGCGCTGTCTGTACGGAGTTTACACGTTGACCCGCGTGGGTTTCCCCCGGGTGCTCCGGTTTCCTCCCACACTCCCAAGACGTGCGGGTCTGTGAGTGAAGTGGCGTTGTTAACTTTGTAAACTGTGAGTGTCGTATCTCCGCAGGCTAAAGGGCCTGTCCCACTTGCAGGCGGAAGCGAAGTTCGCGCTAAGTTCGTACGTGACGTAATTCACGTCACACTCACCAATCAGCTGGGCAGGAGGCGGGCCGACTGAATTTGGCGGCGGGCGGTGACGTCATCACGCAACGCCACGCACTAGGAGTACGCCGTCAAGATGCTGCGTACGTCCGCAATGCGCCTGCGGGCCGACAGGCCGTTGGCGTGTGAAGATCTCGGACACAGTCAGATTTTTGGAGCCGCGCGCGATGTCGGGACCAGCCACGCACAATTCCAGACGCCTCCACGTTTGCCCTCGCGAGGCCCGTACGCCTCAAGCGACCCGCGAGGTTCCGGAATTTTAGCGCACCAACGTCGCGTAAGCGGGACAGGCCCTTAACGGTTTAAATGCGATACGGTAAAACATTATCCAACCCCGTAGGGAAACTGGTCCAACAAGTCGCTGCATTAAGGTGAAATTAAGAAATTAAAGGTGAAAACAAAGGGGAACAGGCAAGCGACTGTTAGATGGCGGCCGCGCGCTCCTCGCCTACGAACTAACAAACAAACGCAGGCGTACCCCATGGGCAGAGGATTCTAAACTAAAGTGCCCCACCCCCACACACCAGCCCCCCCTTTGTTCCCCACCGTCCCCAGTGGATGTCCCCCCCCACGCCGGGCCCTTCATTGTCTCCCCCGCCCCCCGCCCCCCGCCCCCAAAATAAAGGCTCCTCCACATCTCGAACAGTGAGGGACTGGAATGGACAGAGTGCAGAATAGTGAAAGGCCTGGGTAGAGTGGATGTGGAGAGGATGTTTCCACTGGTGGGGGAGAGAGTCCAGAACCAGAGGGCACAGCCTCAGAATTAAAGGGTGAACTTTGAGAAAGGAGATGAGGTCAAGACCTCTTGAGTCTTGACCTCTTGTCTGAGCGCATCAGTTGTGAGTTTGGTCAAACCTAGATTGCTTTTTCTGGAATGCCAAAGACTGACAAGTATATATTAAGTCATAAGAAGCGTAGATGTATGTGTTAGACAGTCAGAGCCGTTTTTTCCCTTGGGGTGGAAGCATCAAAGACTAGAGGGTATTGCTTGAATAGACAATAGACAATAGGTGCAGGAGTAGCCCTTCGAGCCAGCACCGCCATTCAATGTGGTCATGGCTGATCATCCCCAAACAGTACCCCGTTCCTGACCTCTCCCCATATCCACTAACTCCGCAATCTTTCCAGCTCTCTCTTGAAAGTATCCAGAGAACCGGCCTCCACCGCCCTCTGAGGCAGAGAATTCCACACTCACCACTCCCTGTGAGAAAAAGTGTTTCCTGGTCTCCGTTCTAAATGCCTTACCCCTTATTCTTAAACTGTGTGTGTGTGGCCCCTGGTTCTGGACTCCCCCAACATCGGGAACATGTTTCCTGCCTCTAGCGTGGCCAAACCCTCAATAATCATCATATGTTACGATGAGATCCCCTCTCATCCTTCTAAAACAGAAAGGGGCAAAGATTGAAGGAGATGTGCGGGGCAAATGTTTCTCACACAGAGGGTGGTGGGTGCCTGGAATGCACTGCCAAGGGGTGGTGGCGGAGGCAGATGCGAAAGTGGTGTTTAAGAGGCTTTTAGACGGGCACCTGGATATGCAGGGAATGGAGGGATATGGATCAAGTGAAGTTTCTCTAGATGTATTCAAGAGAGAGTTAGATATAGCTCTTCGGTCCACACCCAGCCCTTGGGTCAAATGTAGCTCTTGGGGCTAACGGAATCAGGAACGGGGAACTGATTCTGGATGATCAGCCACGGCCATTTTGAATGGCGATGCTGCCTCGATGGGCAGAACGGCCTCCCCCAGATCCTATTCCTGTTCCTGTCCCGTGGTGCAATACGCAGTTGTACAGGGTCTTGGTGAGACCACACCTGGAGTATTGCGTACAGTTTTGGTCTCCTAATCTGAGGAAAGACATTCTTGCCATAGAGGGAGTGCAGAGAAGGTTCACCAGACTGGTTCCTGGGATGGCAGGGCTTTCATATGAAGAAAGACCGGATGGACTCGGCTTGTATGATCTGGATTAATGATCTGGATGAGGACATTAATGATCTGGACGAGGGAATTGAAGGCAACATCTCCAAGTTTGCAGATGACACGAAGCTGGGGGGCAGTGTTAGCTGTGAGGTGGATGCTAGGAGACTGCAAGGTGACTTGGATAGGCTGGGTGATGGGCAAATGTTTGGCAGATGCAGTATAATGTGGATAAATGTGAGGTTATCCACTTTGGTGGCAAAAATAGGAAAGTAGACTATTATCTAAATGGTGGCCGATTAGGAAAATGGGAGATGCAGCGCGACCTGGGTGTCATGGTACACCAGTCATTGAAAGTAGGCATGCAGGTGCAGCAGGCAGTGGAGAAAGCGAATGGTATGTTAGCATTCAGAGCAAAAGGATTTGAGTATAGGAGCAGGGAGGTTCGACTGCAGATGTACAGGGTCTTGGTGAGACCACACCTGGAGTATTGCGTACAGTTCTGGTCTCCAAATCTGAGGAAGGACATTATTGCCATAGAGGGAGTGCAGCGAAGGTTCACCAGACTGATTCCTGGGATGTCAGGACTGTCTTATGAAGAAAGACTGCATAGACTCGGTTTATACTCTCTAGAATTTAGGAGATTGAGAGGGGATCTTATAGAAACGTACAAAATTCTTAAGGGGTTGGACAGGCTAGATGCAGGAAGATTGTTCCCGATGTTGGGGAGGTCCAGGACAAGGGGTCACAGTCTAAGGATAAGGGGGAAATCCTTTAGGACCGAGATGAGAAGGACTTTTTTCACACAGAGAGTGGTGGGTCTCTGGAACTCTCTGCCACAGAGGGTAGTTGAGGCCAGTTCATTGGCTATATTTAAGAGGGAGTTAGATGTGGCCCTTGTGGCTAAGGGGATCAGAGGGTATGGAGAGAAGGCAGGTACGGGATACTGAGTTGGATGATCAGCCATGACCATATTGAATGGCAGTGCAGGCTCGAAGGGCCGAATGGCCTCTACTCCTGCACCTATTTTTCTATGTTTCTATGTTTCTACGCTCTTGGAGCCAGGGCCCTGATGCAGGAAAGCACCAGGAGAAGAGCTCGGGAGACGAGGGATTAGGAAACTCTGCGGGGAACGTTGCAAGCTGTATTGTTTGGAGTAACGAGGGGAAGAGGGAGATTTAGTCGAAGCATTCAAAAACCAGGAAGCTATTTGCAGAAGCGGGAGGGCAACTGTTTGGGGAATGGTCTGCGGAAGCAAAGAAGCTGAGGAAATTAGTTGTCGGAAGGAATTGCAGACGCCGGTTTCAACCGGAGATAGACACAAAGTGCTGGAGCAACTCAGCGGCACAGGCAGCATTTATGGAGCGAAGGAAATAGGCAACGTTTCTACAAGATCCCCTCTCGTTGCCTATTTCCTTCAAGGTTTCGGCCCGAAACGTTGCCTATTTCCTTCAGGGTTTCGGCCCGAAACGTTGCCTATTTCCTTCAGGGTTTCGGCCCGAAACATCGCCTATTTCCTTCAGGGTTTCGGCCCGAAACGTTGCCTATTTCCTTCAGGGTTTCGGCCCGAAACGTTGCCTATTTCCTTCAGGGTTTCGGCCCGAAACGTTGCCTATTTCCTTCAGGGTTTCGGCCCGAAACATCGCCTATTTCCTTCGCTCCATAGATGCTGCCACACCCGCTGAGTTTCTCTGCAAATTTGGAGATACAGTGTGGAAACAGGCCCACCCAGACCGCACCGACCAGCGATCCCCGCACACTAACACTATCCCACTCCACGGACGGAGTTTGCACGTTCTCCCCGTGACCTGCATTGGGTTTTCCCCGAGATCTTTGGTTTCCTCCCACACTCCAAAGACGTACATGTTTGTAGGTTAATTGATTTGGTAAATGTAAAAAATTGGTCCAAAAGTGGGTGTCGGATAGCGTTGATGTGTGCAGGGGATCGCTGGTCGGCGCGGACCCGGTGGGCCGAAGGGCCTGAATCCGCGCTTTCTCTCTAAACTAAACCAAACCGAACTGAACCTACGTCCCCCTCTCCTCTGCTCTTTGTGACTTTGCCTCCGCCCTTTACGTGGCCCCCCTTTGCATACTCTGCGTGTGGTATGTATTGCAAAGAATTTCCCTGTGACAGAGAATGGAGGGTACGGAGAATATTTACAGAGAGGATGTTGCCCGGACTAGAGGGCCTGAGCGGCAGGGAGAGGTTGAGCAGGCTGGGAATCTATTCCCTGGAGCGCAGGAGGATGAGGGGCGATCTTATAGAGCTGTATAAAATTGTGAGATGGACACAAAGTACTGGAGTAACGGGCCTGTCTCGACTGCCGGCGTCATATCAGGGTCGGCAAAAGATTTGGAGCATTTCAAAATCCAGCGTCGACAAAAAAAATGTTGCGACGCTTGAAAAACCACCGCGCGTCTTACGTCAACACGGCGCGTCACGCTACGGATGTTTCGGTGACCCTGATACGTCAGTCAATGATGCCGGCAGTCGGCAAGTGGGACAGGCCCTTAACTCAGCGGGACAGGCAGTATCTCTGGAGAGAAGGAACAGGTGATGTTCAAGCAGTTTCAGAATAAGGGGTCGGCCATTTAAGGACTGAGACGAGGAAAAACGTTTCCACCCAGAGAGTTGTGAATCTGTGGAATTCTCCGCCACAGAAGGCAGTGGAGGCCGATTCACTGGATGGTTTCCAGAGAGAGTTAGATTTAGCTTAGGGCTAACGGAATCAAGGGATGTGGGGAGAAGGCAGGAACGGGGTACTGATTTTGGATGATCAGCTATGATCATATTGAATGGCGGTGCTGGCTTGAAAGGGCGAAGGGCCTACTCCTGCACCTATTTTCGATGTCTCTATGAATCTCCGATCTAATCGGATATTCTATGCTTCCATGAAGCGAGGATGTTCGTGGCTCTGGGGCAAGATGGCAGGGGACCAGCCCTCGGTGCACTAACGTGTAATTGCAAACTTTGACATGAAGCCGACATCAAGCCGTTGGCGGATGCCTAATCACCGCAAACACAGTCATTGCAAAAAATCATCGTTGTTAGTGAATCGCACAGGTCTGGTCCTAGCGATAATGACACCTTCTGCGCTAAACATTCCCCCTCATCATTCCTGTGCTGAATGCCGCCTGTTCAGCGACAGCTACAAGATCGCCTTCTCAGCATCAACTTTAACATTCAGTCTGAAGAAGGGTCTCGACCCGAAACCTGGCTCGGACAAAACTAGGATCATTAATAACCCATTATCTGTTATTTGCACTTCATCAGTTTATTTATTCATGTGTGTATATATTTATATAATGATATACGGACACACTGATCTGTTCTGTAGTCAATGCCGTCTATGTTCTGGGGTACACAAAAGGCTGGAGAAACTCAGCGGGTGCAGCAGCATCTAAGGAGCGAAGGAGATAGGCGACGTTTCGGGTCGAGACCCTTCTTCAGACTGGTCAGGGATCAGGGAAACGAGAGATATAGACGGTGATGTGGAGAGATAAAGAACAACGAATGAAAGATATGCAAAAAAGTATCGATGATGAAGGAAACAGGCCATTGTAAGCTGTTTGTAGTGTGGAAATGAAACTTGGGTGGGGGAGAGATAGAGAGAGAGGGAATGCCAGGGCCCGAGGGCGGAGGGAGAGGTGGGAAGGGGAGGAGGCAGCCAGGGTTAACAGAATTGAGCAAATTCAATGTTTAAGCCCAGAGGATGCAGACTCCCCAAGCGGAATATGAGGTGCTGTTCCTCCAACTTGCGGTGTTGCTCACTCTGGCCGTGGAGGAGGCCCAGGGCCGAGAGGTCGGATACGGAATGGGAGGGGGAGTTGAAGTACGACAGCCGTCTATGTTCTGTTGTGCTGAAGCAAAGCAAGAATTTCATTGTCCTATCAGGGACACGTGACAATGAACGCACTAGAATTTGAACGTCACCTGTTCCTTCTCTCCAGAGATACTGCCTGTCCCGCTGAGTAAAGGGCCTGTCCCACTTGCCGACTGCCGGCATCATTGACTGACGTATCAGGGTCACCGAAACATCCGTAGCGTGACGCGCCGTGATGACGTAAGACGCGCGGTGGTTTTTCAAGCGTCGCAACATTTTTTTTGTCGACGCTGGATTTTGAAATGCTCCAAATCTTTTGCCGACCCTGATATGACGCCGGCAGTCGAGACAGGCCCTTTACTCCAGTACTTTGTGCCCATCTTTGGTTTAAACCAGCACCTGCAGTTCCTTCCGACACATTTACAGTCATCGAGTCGTACAGTGTGGGAACAGGCCCTTCGGCCCATCTTGCCCCTACTGACCAACATGCCCCATCTACACTAGTCCCACCTGCCCGCCTTTGGCCCACATCCCTCCAAACCTGTCCTGTCCATGTACCCGTCCAAATGTTTCTTAAACGTTGGGATAGTCCCAGCCTCAACTACCTCCTCTGGCAGCTCGTTCCATACACCCACCACCCTCTGTGTGAAAAAGTTACCCCTCAGATTCCTATTAAATCTTTCCCCCTTCACCTTCAATAGACAATAGACAACAGGAGCAGGAGGAGGCCATTCGACCCTTCGAGCCAGCACCACCATTCAATGTGATCATGGCTGATCATCCACAATCAGTACCCTGTTCCTGCCTTCTTCCTATATACCTTGACTCCGCTATCTTTAAGAGCCCTATCTAGCTCTCTCTTGAAAGTGTCCAGAGAACCAGCCTCCACCGTCCTCTGTGGCTGAGAATTCCACAGACTCACAACTCTCTGGGTGAAAAAGTGTTTACTCATCTCCGTTCTGAATGGCTTACTCCTTATTCTTAAACTGTGGCCCCTGGTTCTGGACTCCCCCAACATCGGGAACGTTTCCTGCCTCTAGCGTGTCCAAACCTTCAATAATCATATATGTTTCAGTAAGATTCCCTCTCATCCTATGTCCCCTAGTTCTCAATTCCCCTACTCTGGGCAAGAGACTCTGTCCGTCTACCCGATCTATTCCTCTCATGATTTTATACAGCTCTATAAGATCGCCCCTCATCCTCCTGCGCTCCAAGGAATAGATTCCCAGCATGCTCAACCTCTCCCTGCCGCTCAGGCCCTCTAGTCCGGGCAACATCCTCTCTGTAAATATTCTCCGTACCCTCCATTCTCTGTCACAGGGAAATTCTTTGCAATACATACCACACGCAGAGTATGCAAAGGGGGGCCACGTAAAGGGCGGAGACAAAGTCACAAAGAGCAGGGGAGAGGGGGACGTATGTTCAGTTCGGTTTAGTTTAGATAGACAGCGCGGATTCAGGCCCTTTGGCCCACCGGGTCCGCGCCGACCAGCGATCCCCACACATCAACGCTATCCGACACCCACTTTTGGACCAATTTTTTACGTTTAACAAATCGATTAACCTACAAACATGTACGTCTTTGGAGTGGGGGAGGAAACCAAAGATCTCAGGGAAAACCCAATGCAGAACGTGCAAACTCCGTATGGACAGCACCCGTAGTGGGGATGGAACCTGGGTCTCCGGCGCTGCATTCGCTGTAAGATAGCAACTCTCCCGCTGCGCCACCGTGACGGCGTGTGTAGGTGCGCGGGAACTGCTCCAGTACGTCGAGCGCGCCGGCCAAACTGCTCCTCGATTCCGCTACTCTCGATGAGAGACTCTGTGTGTCTATCCAAACGTTTCCTCTCGTGACTTTGAGCACCGCTGTCGGATCACCCCTCATCCTCCTGCGCTCCAAGGAATAGAATTCATAGGGCCCAAAGCTCTTGTTCAACAAGGCAGTGAACTGCAGACCAGTTAGTTTAAGCAGCGGGCTGTTGAGTTTTGAGGGGTGGCGCAACGGTAGAGACCCCGGTTCAATCCTGACCACGGGCGCTTGCCCGCACGGAGTTTTGCCCGCCTTCTCCACGTGACCCACGCGGGTTTTCTCCGGGTGCTCCGGTTTCAAAAGCTTCAGGAGTAGAATTAGGCCATTCAGCCCATCGAGTCCACTCCGCCATTCAATTGCAGCCCGACCTCTCTCTGCCTCCACACCCCATTTTCCTGCCTTCTCCCCGTAACCCTTGACACCCATTCCAATCAAGAATTTGTGGATCTCTGCCTTAATAAAATATCCATAGACTTGGCCTCCAATGAATTAACTATAGAAGTTCCACCTCACCTCCTTTCTAAAAGAACGGCCTTTAATTCTGACGTTGTGACCTCTAGTCCTAGACTCTCCCACCAGTGGAAGCATCCTCTCTATCCAGGCCTTTTGTCTTTCTGCAATGTTGCAATGAGGTCCCCCCTCATCCTTCTAAACGCCAGCGAGTACAGGCCCAGATCCAACAAACGCTCATCGTACGTTAACCCGCTCATTCCTGCGTAGATCCATCTCGTAGACCCCCTCTGGACCCTCTCCAGAGCCGGCACGTCCTTCCTCAGATATATGCAGAAATCTGGAGCAACTCAGCGGGACAGGCAGCATCTCTGGAGAGAAGGAACGAGACCCTTCTTCAGCCTTGTGGGGTCTCTCGTACGCCATGCGGGTGAAAATGAGACGGGCCTGGATTTGTACCGGACGCTGACAGGGGCAGGATCAGAGTCAGCCGCGCGGTTTGTTGAGGCTCATTGGCGCAGCACTCAGCTCCCCCGGCCCGGAACACCGGGCTCCCAGCTCCGCATGTTGTGGGCTGCCGGAGCTGGGTCGACCGGGCTTGTATTCGCTGGAATTTAGAAGGATGAGAGGGGATCTTATAGAAGTTTTCAGTTCTTGGAGGGATTGGACAGACTAGATGCAGGAAAAATGTTCTTGATGTTGCGGGAGTCCAAAACCAGGGGTCACACAGTTAAGAATAAGGGGTCGGCCATTTAGGACTGAGATGAGGAAAAGCTTTTTCACCCAGAGAGTTGTGAATCTGTGGAATTCTCTGCCACAGAAGGCAGTGGAGGCCAATTCACTGGATGTTTTCAAAGGAGAGTTAGATTTAGCTCTTAGGGCTAACGGAATCAAGGGATATGGGGAGAAAGCATGAACGGGGTACTGATTCTGGATGGGGGGTTACACAAAAAGCTGGAGAAACTCAGCGGGTGCAGCAGCATCTAAGGAGCGAAGGAGATAGGCGACGTTTCGGGTCGAGACCCTTCAGACTGATTGTGGATGATCAGCCGTGATCACATTGAATGGCGGTGCTGGCTCAAAGGGCCGAATGGCCTTTACTCCTGCACCTATTGACCATATTTCTAATAACGACACCAGGGACTGAAGATAACTGGTGTAGTTGGTGACTTAGCTTGGCTGCTCTTGTTGCCGTTCATGTATTAGTTGAAGAATGCAAGCAGCCGCTCGTGCAGCTGGCTTGAATAATTTATACCCCGAACATGTTGGCCCTTGCTGCCGTGGAATTACTAACCCACCTCTCTCTCCTTGTGCTTTCTGTGAAGATTTTCTCTCTTTAGATCAAGCCAGAGTCGTTTAAGTTCTAGCTTTAATTTATAGATACAGGCCCTTCAGCCCACCGGGTCCGTGCTGACCAGCGATCCCCGCACACTAACACTGCCCTGCACGTGGCAGGGACATTTTTCACACTTACACCAAGCCAATTAAGCCAATGAAACACAGAATAGTGAAAGGCCTGGAGAGAGTGGATGTGGAGAGGATGTTTCCACTGGTGGGAGAGTCTAGGATCAGAGGGCACAGCCTCAGAATTAAAGGGCGCTCTTTTAGAAAGGAGGTGAGGAGGAACTTCTTTAGTCAGAGGGTGGTGAATCTGTGGAACTCGTTGCCACAGAGGGCTGTGGAGGCCACAAGTCAGTGGATGAGGCAGAGGTAGACACATTACTGAGTAGACCGGGTGTCAAGGGTTGCGGGGAGAGGGCAGGAAAATGGGATTTGGGAGGCAGGGATCAGTGGCGGAGTGGACTGGATGGGCCGAATGGCCAAATTCTACCCCACTAACATGTGAACCTGCAAACCTGTACATCTGTGGAGCGCGGGGGGGGAAAAGCGAAGATCTCGGGGAAACCCCACGGGGAGAACGTGCAAACTCCGTACAGACAGCTCCCGTAGTCTCTGCGAGCGCTGCAAGGCAGCAACTCTACCGCTGCACCACCATGGCCTCTGTTTGTTCGTGCTCTCTGTGAAGATATTTCTCTTTTTCGGTCAAACCAGAGTCGTTCAGTTTAGTTCATAGGTGATAAGAGCAGAATTAGGCCATTCGGTCCGTCTAGTCTACTCCGTCATTGAATCGTGGCTGATCTATCTCTCCTAACCTCAGAGATACAGCGGGGAAACAGGCCCTTCGTCCCATCGAGTCCGCGCCGACCGGCGATTCTCCCCCCACACTGTCCTCCACACTAGCGGCAATTTTACAATTTCACCGGAAACCGTTAACCCACACGACACGGCGGCACAGTGGCGCAGCGGTAGAGTCGCTGCCTCACAGCGCCGGAGACCCGAGTTCGATGCTGACCAACGGGTGCTGTCTGTACGGAGTTTGCATCTTCTCCCCGTGACCTGCGTGGGTTTTCTCCGGGAGCTCCGGTTTCCTCCCACACTCCAAAGACGTGCGGGTTTGCGATTGGCTGTGGTGATATTGTAAATGTTCCCCAGTGTGTGTCGGGTAGTGTTGACGTGCGGGGCGATCGCTGGTCGGCGCGGACTCGGTGGGCCGAAGGGCCTGTTTCCATATAACCATATAACCATATAACAATTACAGCACGGAAACAGGCCATCTCGGCCCTTCAAGTCCGTGCCGAACAACTTTTTTCCCTTAGTCCCACCTGCCTGCACTCATACCATAACCCTCCATACCCTTCTCATCCATATGCCTATCCAATTTATTTTTAAATGATACCAACGAACCTGCCGCCACCACTTCCACTGGAAGCTCATTCCACACCGCTACCACTCTCTGAGTAAAGAAGTTCCCCCTCATGTTACCCCTAAACCTCTGTCCCTTAATTCTAAAGTCATGTCCTCTTGTTTGAATCTTCCCTATTCTCAAAGGGAAAAGCTTGTCCACATCAACTCTGTCTATCCCTCTCATCATTTTAAAGACCTCTATCAAGTCCCCCCTTAACCTTCTGCGCTCCAGAGAATAAAGACCTAACTTATTCAACCTATCTCTGTAACTTAGCTGTTGAAACCCAGGCAACATTCTAGTAAATCTCCTCTGTACCCTCTCTATTTTGTTGACATCCTTCCTATAATTGGGCGACCAAAATTGTACACCATACTCCAGATTTGGTCTCACAAATGCCTTGTACAATTTTAACATTACATCCCAGCTTCTATACTCAATGCTCTGATTTATAAAGGCTAGCATACCAAAAGCTTTCTTTACCACCCTATCTATATGAGATTCAACATTCAAGGAACTATGCACGGTTATTCCCAGATCCCTCTGTTCAACTGTATTCTTCAATTCCCTACCGTTTCCGTGCTGTATCTCCACAGTCTGAAGTTGGTGTGTTTAGATCAGCTTGGGAGGATGAAAGGACCGTGGCAACTGCGAGAAATTTATTGACCAGAATTTACGTGAGACAGTTAACTCCCTTGTGGTTGTGGCAATGTCTTATTGATTGGCTTGTAAACGGTCTCCCATGGATAGACCCATTTGGAGACAAGTCTACAACATTAGCTTTGAGCTCAACATGGGAAAGTGTCGTACACTGTGCAAAAATAACATTGGAACCCTGCCAGTGCAGCAGCAACGGGGCAAGGGCGGGTTAAAGAGGGGAGGGAGGGACGGAAAAGGAGTGAGGGAGGGAGAAAGGGAAGGGAAGAGAGAGGGAGGGAGGGAATGACCCACGACTGTTGTGCCAGGTTTAGTACAAACCACATCATGAAGTACGCAGATGACACAACAGTGGTGGGCCTCATCAGGGACGACAATGAGCTGGCTTACAGGGAGGAGGTGAAACAACTGGTGGACTGGTGCAATACGAACAACCTGATCCTGAATGTCGAAAAAACAAAGGAGGTCATCGTCGACTTCAGGAAAAACCGGCACAGTCCCACACCACTTCACATCAATGACAGCGATGTGGAGGTGGTCAGTAGCACTAAGTTCCTGGGGGTGCAGATCACTAACAGTCTGACCTGGTCGAATAACATCTCATCAACAGTTAAGAGAGCGCAGCAGCGGTTGCACTTTCTGCGCCGGATGAGAAGAGCTCACCTCCCCCATCCCATCCTCACCACTTTCTACAGGGGCACCATAGAGAGTATTTTGACCAGCTGTATCTCTGTCTGGTTTGGGGACTGTAAAGCCTCTGACTGGAAGTCCGTGCAGAGAGTGGTGAGGACAGCGGAAAAAATCATCGGGACCTCTCTCCCCTCAATCGGGGATATTGCGACCAAACGTTGCGTGTCTAAGGCCAGCAGTATTATAAAAGACCCCACACATCTCCATCACGGACTGTTCACTCTGCTGCCCTCGGGCAAAAGATATCGCAGCATAAGGAGCAGAACATCAAGGTTCTGCAACAGCTTCTTCCCACGAGCCATCAGACTCCTGAATGCCATGTAATGGGCTGCCACCATTGTCTATTTATCCATTTTATCCATGTTTATCCTTCTGTTAATTATCGTGTTGCACAGGGAGCCAAATGCAACGGAATTCCGTTTGGAACTGCATATATCAATGTATTTCTAAATGACAATAGAGTTTGTTTGACTTGACTTTGACTTTGACTTGAATGAAGGGAGAGAGAGAAGGGAAGGGAGGGGGAGGGAGGGAGAGAGGAAGAAAGCACTATCCCACACACACTAGGGACAATTTACAATTTTTACCAAAGTCAATTCATCTACACGCCCGCACGTCTTTGGAGTTTGGGAGGAAACCGGAGCACCCGGAGAAAACCCACGCGGGTCACGGGGAGAACGTGCAAACTCGAGCGATGTTACAATACTTACCTTCAGTTCTGCCACTGGCCGTGTGCGCGGCTTTGGCGCCTTTGAGAGGGGGGGGGGGGGAGCGGGATTAAAATCCAGTTTTCTACCGCCTGTCCGTGGCGGATTTCCTCGGGCTGCCAGCTGCGGCAGAAAAATCGTTCCGGCTTCCATTCCAGATTTATATATTTCTTTTAATCGCGAGACAATTTGACGATTATATTAAAATAAAAAGCGAGTTCTAACGCCGTCAACGCCTACAATGAGACGGGTCTCACGTACGGGACAAAACAAGATGTAAGTCGTTTATTTTACACATAAACTTCCTTCGTAGGATGACTTTAATCAAATTTTACGTTGGCGAAAATGTGATTTTGGCCCCATATACGAACCGGCAGTGTTTTTCCTGCCAATATGGGGTTCAACCTCTCCGCAAATGCAACGTTCCAATCGATCAAGATCCAGAAGGAAGATGATTAAAATGCCCTTTTTTTTTTGGGAGATAAGCCGTCTAAATTGTCTATAATTTGTGCTATTCTCTCTCTCCATGATCATTATTTTTAACTAAATATTCACAACAGTTTGAGCCACATGAATGGTGCAAAAAAACAATAATTTGATTATATTTTGTGGATGTTTCTGGATTAATTTATGGGAATTAAACCTGAAATTCCTTCGATCTGGCATATAAATTCATGACAGTGAGATTTAAAAATCATATTATATTGTGAATTCTTGTGTGACGGGGATTAGTTTGTTATTTGGATACTCAGGCTATTTAAAAAAAAATATCCTTTTCTTAAGAAATTGAAACTACAGGACATTCTTCATGAGAAAAGTAGTGACAGAAAGGCATGTCATGCCTGGTTTGAAGAGCAAGGACGTAGTTCCCTGAAGGTGGAATCGCACGTAGATAGGGTGGTAAAGAAAGCTTTTGGTGTGCTGGCCTTTATAAATCAGAGCATTGAATATAGGAGTAGGGAAGTAATGTTAAAATTGTACAAGGCATTGGTGAGACCAATTCTGGAGTATGGGGTACAATTTTGGTCTATTGCTAGAAATTGTAATGTATTTACCGCTCTGTTACGGACTTACAGAATATAATACAATAATATTAACGTTCTGATCTTGAGAAGATCACATTTTTGAATTTTCAAGGCAGACTTGACTTGATTCTCTGGCTGTTGTCCAACGGTCAAAAAACCAGTCTCACCTCATTATAACTATCATCGGTGCCGTCTCTGAATTATTCTGACCCTTTTTGTACCTTTAGTTTCACTTTCACAAGGTCATCGGAGCAGAATTAGGCCCTTCGGCCCATTCAGTCATGGCTGATCTATCTCTCCCTCCTAACCCCATTCTCCTGCCTTCTCCCCATAACCCCTGACACCCGCACTGATCAAGAATCTATCTATCTCTGCCTTAAAAATATCCACTGATTTGGCCTCCACAGCCTTCTGCGGCAAAGAATTCCACAGATTCCATTCGGCCCTTCGAGCCAGCACCACCATTCAATATGATCATGGCTGATCGTCCCCAATCAATAACCCGTGCCTGCCTTCTCCCCATGTCCCTTGACTCCACCAGCCCCTAGAGCTCTATCTAACCCTCTCTTAAATCCATCCAGTGATTTGGCCTCCACTGCCCTCTGTGGCAGGGAATTCCACAAATTCACAACTCTCTGGGTGAAAACGTTTTTTCTCACCTCAGTCTTAAATGACCTCCCCTTTATTCTAAAACTGTGTGGCCCCTGGTTCTGGACTCACCCAACATTGGGAACATTTTTCCTGCATCTAGCTTGTCCGGTCCTTTTATAATTTTATATGTTTCTATAAGATCCCCCTCTCATCCTTCTAAACTCCAGTGAATACAAGCCTAGTCTTTTCAATCTTTCCTCATATGACAGTCCCGCCATCCCAGGGATCAATCTGGTGAACCTACGCTGCACTGCCTCAATCACAAGGATGTCCTTCCTCAAATTCGGAGACCAAAACTGGACACAGTACTCCAGATGTGGTCTCACCAGAGCTCTAAACATACAAAGTTATATCGTATCGTATATTTAACCCCAAATGCCAAAATACAGATTGAAGCACCAGAGATGTTGCGAGATTACAAGATTCAGGAGCAGTATCTATGCCGTTAGTTATAAATATTCATGTGCACGCTTTGGATTTCAGATGTGCTTTGCACACAGTATGTCCTTTGCGTGGATTTGCATGAGATGTCTTTACATTTCAGTAGAGCATAGTTCCCTGGGACTCTCTAGCCATGCGCCGAGCTATCCTTATAGAGACTAGAGGGAGAGACAATCTTGTATTCCTGGGAACCAGACTGATTCCTGGGATGTCAGGACTTTCATATGAGGAAAGACTGGATAGACTCGGCTTGTACTCGCTGGAATTTAGAAGATTGAGGGGGGATCTTATAGAAACTTACAAAATTCTTAAGGGGTTGGACAAGCTAGATGCTGGAAGATTGTTCCCGATGTTGGGGGAGTCCAGAACAAGGGGTCACAGTCTAAGGATAAGGGGGAATTCCTTTAGGACCGAGATGAGGAAAACATTCTTTACACAGAGAGTGGTGAGTCTGTGGAATTCTGTGCCACAGAAGGTAGTTGAGGCCAGTTCATTGGCTATATTTAAGAGGGCATTAGATGTGGCCCTTGTGGCTAAAGGGATCAGCGGGTATGGAGAGAAGGCAGGTACGGGATACTGAGTTGGATGATCAGCCATGATCATATTGAATGGCGGTGCAGGCTTGAAGGGCCGAATGGCCTCTACTCCTGCACCTATTTTTCTACGTTTCTATGTATAGTCATATTCATAGAGTGATACAGTGTGGAAACAGACCCTTCAGCCCAACTTGCGCACACCGGCCATCACGTCCCAGCTACACTAGTCCCACCTGCCTGCACTTGGTCCATATCCCTCCAAACCTGTCCTATCCATGTACCTGTCTATTTGTTTCTTAAACATTGGGATAGCCCCAGCCTCAACTACCTCCTCCGGCAGCTCGTTCCATACACCCACCACCTTCTGCGTGAAAAAGTTACCCCTCAGATTCCTATTAAATCTTTTCCCCTTCACCTTGAACCCGTGCCCTCTGGTCCTCGATTCCCCTACTCTGGGCAAGAGATTTTGTACGTCTACCCGATCTATTCCTCTCATGATTTTAATTCTGGTGTAACACAGCAGGACAGGCAGCATCTCTGGAGAGAAGGAATGGGGGACGTTTCGAATGGGTCTCGGCCCAAAACGTCACCCATTGCTTTCCCTCAGGAGATGCTGCCCGTGCCGCCGAGTTACTCCAGCTTTTTGTGTCTATCTTGGGTTTAAACCAGCACCTGCAGTTCCTTCCTACTCATACCATAAGGTAGAAACAAAGAACTGCAGGTGCTGGTTAATACACTAAAGAAGGGCGCAAAGTGCTGGAGTAACTCAGCGGGTCAGGCAGCATCTCGGGAGAGAAGGAATGGGTAACGTTTCGGGTCGGGACCAGAGATGGGCCCCAACCTGAAAATCCACCCATCCTCTTTCTCTACAGATGCTGCCTGACCCGCTGAGTTACTCCAGCACTCTGTGTCTATCTGTGGTGTAACGTTCATAAGCTGATCAGTGATAGGAGCAGAATGAGGAGATTCGGCCCATCAAGGCTCCTCCGCCCATTCAATCATGGCCGATCTATCTCTCCCTCCTAATCCCATTCTCCTGCCTTCTCCCCAGAACTTCCGGGTGCTCCGGTTTCCCCTCAGATCCCAAACACACGCGGGTTTTTGAACATGCCATCTCCAGTCACCCCCACTTTCTCATCCACTCCCTATGCACTAGCGGGCACTTTTACAGATGGTCGATTGACCTGCAGGGGGAGGAAACCCACGCGGACACACACACACACACAAAGACAGCACCTGAGGCCAGGGTGGTACCAGGGTCCCTGGCACCGTGAGGTTCTCCACACAAGAACGCATCCACCGTGCGCCTAATCATCCCATCAGCCTCTCACCGTCTCCCTCACAGCTTTTTCCCGAGTTTTACGCCATCAGCAACAAAATGGCTGCCCAAAGTGGCTGCCCAAAATGGCTGCCGGCCCTGCCCTTCACTAACGAGGGGAGCGTCGCCCTTTCCCAGTCCCACATCAAAGGGATATTTTCCCATTGCCCGAGCCGCTTCTAAATCCACGCTGCCACTTCCAATACCGCTGAGAAACCTATTACTTGGCATTTCATTAAACGACTTTGAAAGGCGACATTTCTGACGCCAGGAATAATGCATTTTATCAGCATTCTGCACTCCTCGTCGAACCATTCAATTGTTGGTGCAGCACGACTTACTTTCATCAGATCCCAGCGACTTCCCCTTTATTAAGGCGTACACAAGCAAAGCAAGCCGGAGGAACAGGCACGATACAATACGATGGAACTTTATTTATCTCAGGAAGGAAATTGGTCTGTCAACACAACATGATGAGATACATGGACCATGAAATTAAAGTGACGCGTGGCAAGTCCAGGATTGGGGATGTGCAAAGATTGGGGAGGGGAGTGAGTCTCAGTCTACCCCACGGCAGAAGGGGGAGGGGTTGTCCAGTTTGATAGCCACAGGGAAGAAGGATCTCCTGTGGCGTTCTGTGCTGCATCTTGGTGGGACCAGTCTGTGGCTGAAGGTGCTCCTCAGGTTGACCAGTGCGTCACGGAGAGGGTGAGCTGTATTGTCCAACTGTGGAGCATCCTCCCCCTCCAAGACCAAACTCTCGTGAATCCAACTCCAAGTTGTCTCTGTACTGTACACTGACAATGACAATTAAAATTGAATCTGAATCTGAATCTGAATCTGAATCTGAATCTGAAGTGATACCAGACTGATTCCTGGGATGTCAGCAAAGGGGAGATGCAGCGCGACCTGGGTGTCATGGTAGACCAGTCATTGAAAGTAGGCATGCAGGTGCAGCAGGCAGTGAAGAAAGCGAATGGTATGTTAGCTTTCATAGCAAAAGGATTTGAGTATAGGAGCAGGGAGGTTCTACTTCAGTTGTATAGGGTCTTGGTGAGACCACACCTGGAGTATTGCGTACAGTTCTGGTCACCAAATCTGAGGAAGGACATTATTGCCATAGAGGGAGTGCAGAGAATGTTCACCAGACTGATTCCTGGGATGTCAGGACTGTCTCATGAAGAAAGACTGGATAGACTAGGTTTGTACTCTCTAGAATTTAGGAGATTGAGGGGGGATCTTATAGAAACTTACAAAATTCTTAAGGGGTTGGACAGGCTAGATGCAGGAAGATTGTTCCCGATGTTGGGGAGGTCCAGAACAAGGGGTCACAGCTTAAGGATAAGGGGGGAATCCTTTAGGACCGAGATGAGAAGGACTTTTTTCACACAGAGAGTGGTGGGTCTCTGGAACTCTCTGCCACAGAGGGTAGTTGAGGCCAGTTCATTGGCTATATTTAAGAGGGAGTTAGATGTGGCCCTTGTGGCTAAGGGGATCAGAGGGTATGGAGAGAAGGCAGGTACGGGATACTGAGTTGGATGATCAGCCATGAGCACATTGAATGGCGGTGCAGGCTCGAAGGGCCGAATGGCCTCCTCCTGCACCTAATTTCTATGTTTCTAACTCCAACTCCAAATCCACCTCCAGGACGGAGCCGGCCTTCCCGATGAGTTTGTCGATCCTGTTTGGCATCCACGGCCTTCGCCCCCCGCTACCCTAACGCACATACAGCGTGGAATCAGGCCCTTCGGCCCAACCTGCCCCTGCCGACCAAGGTGTCCCATCTACACTAGTCCCCGCACATGACCGATGCGAGATACAGAGACAATGAGAGACCTCAGACAAACATGCAAACGCAAACTGTGTACAAATCACACAGCATTTATAAATGAAAGAAGACTTTCTTGGGGCACAGTGGCGCAGTGAGAGAGCTCATCCGTGATCACAATGAATGGCGGTGCTGGCTCGAAGGGCCGAATGGTCTCCCCCTGTACCTGTTTTCTACGTTTCTATGTCGTTGCTGCCACACAGCACCAGAGACCCGGGTTCAATCCCGATTAAGGGTGATGTGTAGAGTTTGCACGTTTTCTCCCCGTGACCTGCGTGGGTTTCCTCCGGGTGCTCCGGTTTCCCCCCCACGCCCCACAGACATGCGGGTCTGTAGAGTCATTGGCTGTTGTAACCTGTCCCCGGTGTGGGTGGGATAAAACGAGTGTATCGGGGGGTCGCTGGTCGGCCCGGGCTCGATGGGCCGAAGGGCCTGTGCCTCCACACTACACTACATCACACTATTCTCGCAACCTGGCATGAATCTTGACCAATCACTAAGTCTTTCCCACGGGATTAGAGGATTCTAAAACTAGAGGACACAGACTTGAGGTGTGAGAGGAAAAATTTGAGAGGGACCTCAGGAATAATTCTCATCGCTCATATCTGGAACGAGCCACCAGAGAAGGTGCTGAGAATTGCTGTCTCACCTCGCCAGGGACCCAGTTTCGATTCTGACTATCAGCGCTGTCCATGTGGAGTCCGCTGCAACCAGCAATCACCCCGTACATACGTTCATAAGTGCTAGGAGCCATTCGGCCCATCAAGTGTTTACTCCGCCATTCAATCACGGCTGATCTATATAACCATATAACAATTACAGCACGGAAACAGGCCTTCCAGTCCGTGCCGACCATTTATTTTCCCCCAGTCCCATCTACCTGCACTCAGACCTTACCCCTCCATTCCCTTCCCGTCCATATACCTATCCACTTTACTTTTAAATGTTAAAATCGATCCTGCCTCCACCACTTCTGCTGGAAGATCATTCCACACAGCCACCACTCTCTGAGTAAAGAAGATCCCCCTCATGTTACCCCTAACTTCTGTCCCTTAATTCTCATGTCATGCCCTCTTGTTTGAATCTTCCCTACCCTCAATGGGAAAAGCTTATCCACTCTGTCAACTCTGTCTATCCCTTTCATCATTTTAAAGACCTCAATCAAGTCCCCCCTTAACCTTCTGCGCTCCTAAGAATAAAGACCTAACTTGTTCAACCTTTCTCTGTAACTTAGTTGCTGGAACCCAGGCAACATCTCTCCCTCCCAACCCCATTCTCCTGCCTTCTCCCCATAACCCCTGACACCCGCACTAATCAAGAATCTATCTATCTCTGCCTTAAGCATATCCACTGACTTGGCCTCCTGTGGCAAGGAATTCCACAGATTCACCACCCTCTGGCTAAAGAAATTCCTCTTCATCTCCTTCCGAAAAGAACGTCCTTTAATTCTGAGGCTGTGCCCTCTAGTCCTAGACTCTATGACCTTGAGTCCCAGCAGTATCCAACATACCAGGGATACCTTACAGAAGCCAAACCTGCACATCTTTGGAGTGTGGGAGGAAACCGGAGCACCCGGCAAAAACCCAGTCTACAGGTTAATTGGCTTGGTATAAATGTGTGTTGAGGTTCGTGTTCTTGTGCGGGGATCGCTGGTCAGGTGCGGACTCGGCGGGCCGAAGGGCCTGTTTCCACGCTGTAACTCTCGTCTAAGCCTCGAGGGTGTGAGCTACAGGGAGAGGTTGAGCAGGCTGGGCATCTATTCCTTGGAGCGCAGGAAGATGAGGGGTGATCTTATAGAGGTGTACAAAATCATGAGAGGAATAGATCGGGTAGACGCACAGAGTCTCTTGCCCAGAGTAGGGGAATCGAGGACCAGAGGACATAGGTTCAAGGTGAAGTTTAATAGGAATCTGAGGGGTAACTGTTTTTTACACAAATGGTGGTGGGTGTATGGAACGAGCTGCCAGAGGAGGTAGTTGAGGCTGGGACTATCCCAATGTTTAAGAAACATTTAGACAGGTACATGGATAGGACAGGTTTGGAGGGATATGGACCAAATGCAGGCAGGTGGGACTAGTGTAGCTGGGATGGGCAAGTTGGGCCGAAGGGCCTTTTTTCCCCCCTGTATCACTCTATCTCTCTATCTGTCCAAATATCTTGTAATTGTATCCAGCATGGCAACAGGCCCTTCACCCCATCTCACCCATGCTGACCAAGAAGGCCCATCTGAACAAGTCCCTATTGCCCACATTTGGCCCATATCCTTCAAAGTCTCTTGCCCAGAGTAGGGGAATCGAGGACCAGAGGACATGGGTTCAAGGTGAAGGAGAAAAGATTTAATAGGAATCTGAGGGGTAACATTTTCACACCAAGGGTGGTGGGTGTATGGAACGAGCTGCCAGAGGAGGTAATTGAGACTGGGACTATCCCAACGTTGAAGAAACAGTTAGACAGGTACATGGATAGGACAGGTTTGGAGGGATATGGGCCATAGAAACATAGACACATAGACAATAGGTGCAGGAGTAGGCCATTCGGCCCTTCGAGCCTGCACCGCCATTCAATGTGATCATGGCTGATCATCCAACTGAGTATCCCGTACCTGCCTTCTCTCCATACCCCCTGCTCCCTTTAGCCACAAGGGCCACATCTAACTCCCTCTTAAATATAGCCAATGAACTGGCCTCAACTACCTTCTGTGGCAGAGAGTTCCACAGATTCACCACTCTCTGTGTGAAAAATGTTGTTCTCATCTCGGTCCTGAAAGACCTCCCCCTTATCCTTAAACTGTGTGACCCCTTGTCCTGGACTTCCCCAACATCGGGAACAATCTTCCTGCATCTAGCTTGTCCAACCCTTTAAGAATTTTGTAAGTTTCTATAAGATCCCCCCTCAATCTTCTAAATTCCAGCGAGTACAAGCCGAGTCTATCCAGTCTTTCCTCATATGGAAGTCCTGCCATCCCAGGAATCAGTCTGGTGAACCTTCTCTGCACCCCCTCTGTGCCAAGAATGTCCTTCCTCAGATTTGGAGACCAGAACTGTACGCAATTCTCCAGGTGTGGCCTCACCAAGACCCTGTACATCCCAGGAATCAGTCTGGTGAACCTTCTCTGCACCCCCTCTATGGCAAGGATGTCCTTCCTCAGATTAGGAGACCAAAACTGTACGCAATACTCCAGGTGTGGTCTCACCAAGACCCTGCACATCCCAGGAATCAGTCTGGTGAACGTTCTCTGCACCCCCTCTATGGCAAGGATGTCCTTCCTCAGATTAGGAGACCAAAACTGTACGCAATACTCCAGGTGTGGTCTCACCAAGGCCCTGTACAACTGCAGTAGAACCTCCCTGCTCCTGTACTCAAATCCTTTTGCTATGAATGCTAACATGCCATTCCATCCAGTCTTTCCTCGTATGAAAGTCCTATGACTCGATGATGCTTAAGTTCCAGACAAACCTCCAACTTTTATAATCTTTTCCTTTCTGCATCACTAAAAAAGCTGAAAGACTTTGAATTCTACTTCACCTGTTCTGGTATTCTCTTTATTTGTGTTCCCCCCTCCCGCTCTGCTCCTTTCAGATCCGGCACCATTATATCCCTTTGATCTATTAATTTCCTCCCGCGCTCACCCCCTGCCGAACCTTTTCTCGTGCCAGCCCTCGCAAGCGAATGACGGAAGGCGCTGAGCAAAAAGCTGGGGTAACTCAGCGGGGACAGGCAGCATCTCTGGAGAGAAGGACTGGGCGACGTTTCGGGGTCCAATCCGAAGAAGTCTTCTGCAGTTGTATCGGGCTCTGGTGAGACCACATCTGGAGTATTGTGTCCGGTTTTGGTCTCCGAATTTGAGGAAGGACATCCTTGTGATTGAGGCAGTGCAGCGTAGGTTCACCAGATTGGTGAACAGACCATACATCACACGACACAATAGAACTTTATTTAATCCCAGGAGGGAACTTCATTTGCCGGCAGTCATAAAAAAAACAAGAGAGAGTTAGATTTAGCTCTTGGAGCTAACGAAATCAAGGGATATGGGGAGAAAACAGGAACGGGGTACTGATTGGGGATGATCAGCCATGAGGTCCTTCTGCAGTTGTACAGAGCCCTAGTGAGACCACACCTGGAGTATTGTGTGCAGTTTTGGTCCCCTAATTTCAGGAAGGACATTCTTGCTATTGAGGGAGTGCAGCGTAGGTTTACAAGATTAATTCCCGGGATGGCGGGACTGTCATATGAGGAAAGATTGAAAAGACTAGGCTTGTATTCACTGGAGTTTAGATGGATGAGGAGGGCATCTTGTAGAAACATATAAAATTATATAAAAGGACTGGACAAGCTAGATGCAGGAAAAATGTTCCCAATGTTGGGCGAGTCCAGAACCAGGGGCCACACAGTCTTAGAATAAAGGGGAGGTCATTTAAGACTGAGGTGAGAAAAAACTTTTTCTCCCAGAGAGTTGTGAATTTGTGGAATTCCCTGCCACAGAGGGCAGTGGAGGCCAAGTCACTGGATGGATTTAAGAGAGAGTTAGATAGAGCTCTAGGGGCTGGTGGAGTCAAGGGACATGGGGAGAAGGCAGGCACGGGTTATTGATAGGGGACGATCAGCCGTGATCACAATGAATGGTGGTGCTGGCTCGAAGGGCCGAATGGCCTCCTCCTGCACCTATTGTCTATGTTTCTATGTTTCTATGAGAGATATAGATGGTGATGTAGAGAGATAAAGAACAATGAATGAAAGATATGCAAAAAAGTAACGATGATGAAGGAAACAGGCGCATGTTTGCTGGGTGAGAACAAGAAGCTGGTGCGACTTGGGTGGGGGAGGGATGGAGAGAGAGGGAATGCCGGGGTGACAGATGAACCTTTTTGGAATCCTGCACCAGCGCTCCCAAGTCCCTTTTCACCTCCATTTTCTGAATTCTCCCCCCGGTTTGTAAAATAGTCTACATCCTTTGACTTACTAACACCTAGTTTCTCTGTCTTCTATGTCTATGTTCTCCCCGTGACCTGCGTGGGTTTTCCCCGGGTGCTCCAGTCCCCCCCCCCCCCCCCCCCACACTCCCCAAACACGTACAGATCTCGGCCCAAAACCTCACCCATCCCTTCTCTTCCGAGATGCTGCCTGACCCGCTGAGTTACTCCAGCATTTCGTGTCTGGTTTAGGTTTTGTAGGTTAATTGGCTTTGGTAAAAATCCTCAGCTATCCCTAGTGTGTGGGATAGTGCTAGCGTACGGGCATCGCTGGCTATGTGGGTGCGGACTTGGTGGGCCGAAGGGCCTGTTTCCCGAGCTGCATCTCCAAACTATACTAAACTAAACATGGAGCCTGACTCACTGAGTTCCTCCAGCGTATTTCATGAGGAGTCGTCTCCCCAAGACTCCAGTATTTACAGTCGCTCGTGTCTCCTTATGACCTGAGGAGTGAACACTGATTGCAGTCACTAGTGTAGTTTTGGGATACGACGTGGAAACAGGCCCTTCGGCCCACCGAGTCTGTGCCGACCAGCGATCCCCCTGGTCCTAGCTCGGGGGCAATTTACCGAAGCCAATTTAGCCGACAAACCCGCACGTCTTTGGAGTGTGGGAGGAAACCGGAGCACCCGGAGAAAACCCACGTGGTCACAGGGAGAACGTCTCGTTCGTTACATTTAGTTTAGTGTCGCGTGTACCGAGGTACGGTGAAAAGCTCTTTGTTGCGTGCGAGCCAGTCATGAGAAGATTGAGGGGGGGATCTTATAGAAACTTACAAAATTCTTAAGGGGTTGGACAAGCTAGATGCAGGAAGATTGTTCCCGATGTTGGGGGGGTCCAGGACAAGGGGTCACAGCTTAAGGATAAACATAGAAACATAGAAATTAGGTGCAGGAGTAGGCCATTCGGCCCTTCGAGCCTGCACCGCCATTCAATGTGATCATGGCTGATCATCCAACTCAGTATCCCGTACCTGCCTTCTCTCCGAACCCCCTGATCCCTTTAGCCACAAGTGCCACATCTAACGCCCTCTTAAATATAGCCAATGAACTGGCCTCAACTACCTTCTGTGGCAGAGAATTCCAGAGACTCACCACTCTCTGTGTAAAGAATGTTTTCCTCATTTCGGTCCTAAAGGAATTCCCCCTTATCCTTAGACTGTGACCCCTTGTTCTGGACTCCCCCAACATCGGGAACAATCTTCCAGCATCTAGCTTGTCCAACCCCTTAAGAATTTTGTAGGTTTCTATAAGATCCCCCCTCAATCTTCTAAATTCCATCGAGTACAAACCGAGTCTATCCAATCTTTCCTCATATGAAAGTCCTGACATCCCAGGAATCAGTCTGGTGAATCTTCTCTGTACCCCCTCTATGGCAAGGATGTCTTTCCTCAGATTTGGAGACCAAAACTGTACGCAGTACTCCAGGTGTGGCCTCACCAAAACCCTGTACAACTGCAGTAGAACCTCCCTGCTCCTATACTCAAATCCTTTCGCTATGAATGCTAACATACCATTTGCTTTCTTCACTGCCTGCTGCACCTGCATGCCTACTTTCAATGACTGGTGTACCATGACACCCAGGTCTCGTTGCATCTCCCCCTTACCTAATCTGCCACCATTCAGATAATAGTCTACCCTCATGTTTTTGCCACCAAAGTGGATAACCTCACATTTATCCACATTATACTGCATCTGCCATGCATCTGCCCATTCACTCAGCCTATCCAAATCACCCTGCAGCCTCCAAGCATCCTCCTCACACCTAACTATACCCCCCAGCTTGGTATCATCTGCAAATTTGGAGATGTTGCATTGAATTCCCTCGTCCAAATCATTAATATATATTGTAAATAGCTGGGGTCCCAGCACTGAGCCTTGCGGCACCCCACTAGTCACTGCCTGCCATTCTGAAAAGGACCCGTTTACTCCTACCCTTTGCCTCCTGTCTGCTAGCCAGTTCTCTATCCACATCAATACTGAACCCCCAATACCGTGTGCTTTAAGTTTGTATGCTAATCTCTTATGCGGGACCTTGTCGAAAGCCTTCTGAAAGTCTAGATATAACACATCCACTGGTTCTCCCTTATCCACTCTACTAGTTACATCCTCGAAAAATTCTATCAGATTTGTCAGACATGATTTACCTTTCGTAAATCCATGCTGACTTTGTCCAATGATTTCACCACTTTCCAAATGCGCTGCTATCCCATCTTTAATAACTGACTCTAGCAGTTTCCCCACTACCGATGTTAGACTAACTGGTCTGTAATTCCCCGCTTTCTCTCTCCCTCCTTTTTTAAAAAGTGGGGTTACATTAGCTACCCTCCAATCCTCAGGAACTACTCCAGAATCTAAGGAATTTTGAAAAATTATCACTAATGCATCCACTATTTCTGTGGCTACCTCCTTGAGTACTCTGGGATGCAGACTATCTGGCCCTGGGGATTTATCGGCCTTCAATCCGTTCAATTTACCCAACACCACCTCCCGGCTAAACTGGATTTCACTCAGTTCCTCCATCTTATTTGATGGAGGATCATGGCTGATCATCCAACTCAGTATCCCGTACCTGCCTTCTCTCCATACCCTCTGATCCCCTTAGCCACAAGGGCCACATCTAACTCCCTCTTAAATATAGCCAATGAACTGGCCTCAACTACCCTCTGTGGCAGAGAGTTCCAGACACCCACCACTCTCTGTGTGAAGAAAGTCCTTCTCATCTCGGTCCTAAAGGATTTCCCCCTTATCCTTAAGCTGTGACCCCTTGTCCTGGGCCTCCCCAACATCGGGAACAATCTTCCTGCATCTAGCCTGTCCAACCCCTTAAGAATTTTGTAAGTTAAAATAAGGGGGAAATCTTTTAGGACCGAGATGAGAACAACATTTTTCACACAGAGAGTGGTGGGTCTCCGGAACTCTCTGCCACAGAAGGTAGTTGAGGCCAGTTCATTGGCTATATTTAAGAGGGAGTTAGATGTGGCCCTTGTGGCTAAGGGGATCAGGGGGTATGGAGAGAAGGCAGGTACGGGATACTGAGTTGGCTGATCAGCCATGATCATATTGAATGGCGGTGCAGGCTCGAAGGGCCGAATGGCCTGCTCCTACTGTCTATGTTTCTATGTTTCAAGCCATCCACGTCTCTTGTGTCTGAATCTGAAGAAAGGTCCCGACCCGAGGCGTCATCTGAAGAAGGGCCTCGACCCGAAACGTCGCCTATCCCCTTCGCTCCTTAGATGCTGCTGCACCCGCTGAGTTTCTCCAGCTTTTTGTGTAACCCCCGAGGCATCATCTGTTCATTTCTCCTACAAAGATGGAGCCTGGCCCGCTGAGTTCCTCCAGCACTTGGTTTCTGCTCGAGATTCCAGCTTCTGCAGTTTCTCGTCTGAATCTGATGAAGGGTCATCCCATCCATTCCCTTCACAAAATCTATCTGACCCGCTGACTTGATCCTCTGTACTTTGTAACTAGAGTAGAGAATGTTCAGCTCTGGGCACCGTGTTACAAGAAAGATGGAAAGAAGATTGCAGTGAAGATTTACGAGGATGTTGCCGGGACTCGAGGGGCCTGAGCTACAGGGAGAGGTTGAGCAGGCTGGGTCTCTATTCCTTGGCGAGCAGGAGGATGAGAGGTGATCTTATAGAGGTGTGTAAAATCATGAGAGGAATAGATCTGGCACAGTCTCTTGCCCAGAGTAGGGGAATCGAGGACCAGAGGACATAGGTTCAAGGTGAAGGGGAAAAGATTTAATAGGAACCTGAGGGGTAACTTTTTCACACAGAGGGTGGTGGGTGTATGGAACGATCTGCCAGAGGGTTACACAAAAAGCTGGAGAAACTCAGCGGGTGCAGCAGCATCTAAGGAGCGAAGGAGATAGGCGACGTTTCGGGTCGAGACCCTTCCTCAGTGCATGGATAGGACAGGTTTGGAGGGATATGGACCAAGTGCAGGCAGGTGGGACTGGTGTAGATGGGGCATGTCGGGCCGAAGGGCCTGTTTCCACGCTGTATCACTCTGTGACTCTGCAGTTCTTTCCTGCACACATTAATCAGTCTCACCGGTGATGCGCTAACAGGGCATGACCTTCAAGGACTGCATTAACGTCGTCTGCCGTTTACCTGAGTGTGAGTCACGGCTTTTCATTCAATCACCAGAGGCAGACCAGAGCGCGTCTTTGTGAGGAGCAGCTGATAAGGAACAAGCGCGTCTCATCTCAAGGCTGCCGGAGAGAGTGTACGCTCTCCCTCACCACACACAAAATGGATTTCACAACCTTTTTGATTTGCCTGGGAGGAGAGAAGGCCCCACTATTCATTACGTCAGGCAGACCTGAGGACGACCATACAGCACACGACACAATAGAACTTTATTTAGTCCCAGGAGGGAACTTCATTTGCCGACACTCACAAAAAAAACAAGAGAGAGTTAGATTTAGCTCTTGGAGCTAACGAAACCCAGGGATATGGGGAGAAAACAGGAACGGGTACTGATTGGGGATGATCAGCCATGAGGTCCTTCAGCAGTTGTACAGAGCCCTAGCAAGACCACACCTGGAGTATTGTGTGCAGTTTTGGTCCCCTAATTTGAGGAAGGACATTCTTGCTATTGAGGTAGCCCAGCGTAGGTTCACCAGGTTAATTCCCGGGATGGCGGGACTGTCATACGCTGAGAGAATGGAGCGGCTGGGCTTGTACACTCTGGAGTTTGGAAGGATGAGAGGGAATCTCATTGGAATATATAAGATTGTTAAGGGTTTGGACACGCTAGAGGCAGGAAACATGTTCCCGATGTTGGGGGAGTCCAGAACCAGGGGCCACACACACAGTTTAAGAATAAGGGGTAAGCCATTTAGAACGGAGACGAGGAAACACTTTTTCTCATAGAGAGTGGTGAGTCTGTGGAATTCTCTGCCTCAGAGGGCGGTGGAGGCCGGTTCTCTGGATGCTTTCAAGAGAGAGTTAGATAGGGCTCTTAAAAATAGTGGAGTCAGGGGATATGGGGAGAAGGCAGGAACGGGGCACTGATTGGGGATGATCAGCCATGATCACATTGAATGGCGGTGCTGGCTCGAAGGGCCGAATGGCCTCTACTCCTGCACCTATTGTCTATTGTCTAAAGTGGCGAGTGCAGAGATTGGGGAGATGGAGGAGGAGGGGGGGGGGCAGTTTGAGTCTACCCCACGCCCTTCCTATCTGTGGCGAAGAAGGGTCTCGACCCGAAACGTCACTGTTCCTTCTCCCCAGAGATGCCGCCCGTCCCGCTGAGTTACTGCAGCTTACTGTGTCCCCCTCCGGCTCGTTTGGTTTCGAGACGCAGCGCGGAAACAGGCCCTTCGGCCCACCGTGCCCGTGCCGACCATCGATCCCCCCGCACGCTAACACCGCCGGACACACACACTGCGGG
>OY740822.1:3373290-3410790 GCA_963514005.1 Raja brachyura | reverse complement strand
CTGTGCCGTGGATGAGAGCGGAGGAAATCACTGCGACTTGCTGCTGCTGCAGCCCGCTAAGCAATGATACAGGGGGTTCAGGCACGCGGTACACGGGAGAACGCACCCACCGCCCGCAGCAGGATGGCACCCGGGTCTCCGGCGCTGTGAGGCAGCAGCTCTACCCGCTGTGCCACCGTTCCTGCACTGTAATTTAGTCATGGTAATCTTTATAGCCCCGTCCCACTGTTCGAGTTCATTCCAAGAGCTCTCCCCGAGTTTGCCCTGATTCACGGTAGTGGCCGCACGCCGGTACACGGGGCTCTCGTGGGCATGTTGAAAAATCTTCGCAGTGAGGGGCTATGGGTGCGTGGTGGAATGTTGCGTTGGGGGAACGGGTTGCGATGGGGGGGGGGGGACCAGGCCTCCCCTGTGACTGGGACCCAACGTGTCCCACTTAGTCTAGTGGAGTCAGACCGTTCCCTTCCCCCACCCCTCCCTTCCCCCACCCCCCCCTTTCCCCATACCTCCACTTCCCCGAAGCCCCCCTCCCTCCCTCAACCCCCTTCCCCCCACCACCCCTTCCCCCACTCCCCCGTCCCCTACCCCCCTTTCTCTCAACCCCCCTTCCCACACCCCTCCTTCCCCCACACACCCCGTCCCCCACACCCCACACCCCTGCCCGCACACACCCCCACACCCCTCCTCCCCTCCCACACATGAAGGGGAAAAGGGGGAGGGAGTGCTGGGGGATATGGGGAACTGAGCCGTGCCTGTGCAGTTAGGGGCTATGGGTGCGTGGTGGAATATTGCGTTGGGGGAACGGGTTGCGATGGGGGGGGGGGGCAGGCCTCCCGTGTGACTGGGACCCAACGTGCCCCACTCAGTCTAGTGGCCTCAATAAATGGGAAGTCCTTCTCCCTGTCGGTGGGGTTTCTCCGGATGCTCCTGGTGTGTACGGAGTGGGTGGGAAAGTGGGAAAACCTCGAGCTAGGTTACTCTGGTGGCTGTTATTTAGAACTATAAGAGACTAGCATACAAACTTAAAGCACACGGTATTGGGGGTTCAGTATTGATGTGGATAGAGAACTGGCTGGCAGACAGGAGGCAAAGGGTAGGAGTAAACGGGTCCTTTTCAGAATGGCAGGCAGTGACTAGTGGGGTGCCGCAAGGCTCAGTGCTGGGACCCCAGCTATTTACAATATATATTAATGATTTGGACGAGGGAATTCAATGCAACATCTCCAAATTTGCAGATGATACCAAGCTGGGGGGTATAGTTAGGTGTGAGGAGGATGCTTGGAGGCTGCAGGGTGATTTGGATAGGCTGAGTGAATGGGCAGATGCATGGCAGATGCAGTACAATGTGGATAAATGTGAGGTTATCCACTTTGGTGGCAAAAACATGAGGGTAGACTATTATCTGAATGGTGGCAGATTAGGAAAGGGGGAGATGCAACGAGACCTGGGTGTCATGGTACACCAGTCATTGAAAGTAGGCATGCAGGTGCAGCAGGCAGTGAAGAAAGCGAATGGTATGTTAGCATTCATAGCGAAAGGATTTGAGTATAGGAGCAGGGAGGTTCTACTGCAGTTGTACAGGGTCTTGGTGAGGCCACACCTGGAGTATTGCGTACAGTTTTGGTCTCCAAATCTGAGGAAAGACATCCTTGCCATAGAGGGGGTACAGAGAAGGTTCACCAGACTGATTCCTGGGATGTCAGGACTTTCATATGAGGAAAGACTGGATAGACTCGGCTTGTACTCGCTAGAATTTAGAAGATTGAGGGGGGATCTTATAGAAACTTACAAAATTCTTAAGGGGTTGGACAGGCTAGATGCTGGAAGATTGTTCCCGATGTTGGGGGAGTCCAGAACAAGGGGTCACAGTCTAAGGATAAGGGGGAATTCCTTTAGGACCGAGATGAGGAAAACATTCTTTACACAGAGAGTGGTGGGTCTCTGGAATTCTCTGCCACAGAGGGTAGTTGAGGCCAGTTCATTGGCTATATTTAAGAGGGCGTTAGATGTGGCCCTTGTGGCTAAAGGGATCAGGGGGTTCGGAGAGAAGGCAGGTACGGGATACTGAGTTGGATGATCAGCCATGATCATATTGAATGGCGGTGCAGGCTCGAAGGGCCGAATGGCCTACTCCTGCACCTAATTTTCTATGTTTCTATGTTTCTAACTACTTAGATCTCAGTAATCCACTTAGATTGGATAACTGATCTAATAATTAATTAGATTAGTTATCTAACAACTAGGCTATTATTAATATCCCAATAATATTGGATTTTTCTGAACAATAAATATCCAGTAAGGAGCTGGTTATAATTATGAGGAATAACCATTTTTGGGGTGATTGTGGACTCTGGATAACCCAGATCGAGACTACACCAGCAAATCGACTGGGCGATCGATGGTCGGCATGGATCTGGTGGGCCGAAGGGCCTGTTTCCACACCGAGTCCCTGGAAACCCCTTGCAGCTCGTTCAGCAAACAGAGTGTGCGATTCCTCGACATTCACCTTGAAATAATGTCAGCCGAACGCAGCAGCAATTTTGCAGACGATTAAGAGGCGATTTTCCTCGTCTAATGTGCCGCAAATGTCAAGCGACAAAACACACCACCGGCTTATAGACGTTGGCTCGTCTGTAACCGGTGGAAACGGATTAAATTATTAAAAGGCACTCACAGCCGCCTTTAAAATTAAAATGAATGCTGGATTCATGACGGTGAGCTTTGGTCTCAGCTGCGCCCAGCTCAGTGTTAAACAGGCTCCTCCACTGTCAGAGTGAGGCCCAGCGCACATTGGACCTGCCCGCGCTTGGTCCATATCCCTCCAAACCTGCCCTGTCCATGTACCTTACACGTCGGGATAGTCCCAGCCTCAACTACCTCCTCCAGCAGCTCGTTCCATACACCCACCTCCCTCTGTGTGGAAAATGTTGCCCCACTCAGATTCCTGTTCAATCTTTTCCCCTTCACCTTGAACCTGTGCCCTCTGGTCCTCGATTCCCCTACTCTGGGCAAGAGACTCCGTGCGTCTACCCGATCTATTCCTCTCGTGATTTTACACACCTCAATAAGATCCCCCCTCATCCTCCTGCCTCAAATCTTTTCCCCTTCACCTTAAACCTCTGAAAGTGGGGTGAGAGGCGGAGATATGGGAAGGGAGGGGGGGCGGGGGAGAGAGGTGGAGAGAGGGGGGCAGAGAGGAGGAGAGGGGGAGAGAGGTGGGGAGAGGGGGGGGAGAGAGGGGGGGGAGAGGAGGAGAGAGAGGGGGGAGAGAGAGGGGAGAGAGGAGAGATGGGGGGGGGGAGAGGGAGAGATGGGGAGAGGGGGGGGGGGGGGAGGGGAGGGAAGTCCTCTTGTTAGTAGCAGCCAGGGATGAGCATTTAGCCACTGACTTAATGGGCAGCAGTGTACACACAACGAGCACCATTTTCACAGCATTGCATGGACGATGCATGGAGTTGAACGCTTCTCAGTGATCGTTTGCAATGTTTTATATTCCTTTGTAAAATCAGGCACGCTCTCTCCCCCTCCCCCCTCTCTCCCCCTTCCCCTCCCTCTCACACACACAAATACTCCCTGCCCTCCTCCCCATCCCCCCACCTCTCTCTCTCTCATATCCACACTCGTTTGGTCCTCTTCCCCTCCCCATCTCTCTCTCCCTCCCTCCGCTCCTGCCTCTTCCTCCGCCCTGTCTGTCCGTCTCTCTATCGATCTCTACCTCATTCTCTCCCTCTCTCTCTCCCCCTCACCCATTCCTTCCCCTCTTCTTCCCAGTCTCTCCCCCTCTCCCTCTCTCAGTTTGTCACCCGTCCCTTCTCTCTCTCCCTCTCACTCCCTCCCTCTCCCTCCCTCAGTCTCTCTCTCTCTCTCTCTCTCTCTCTCTCCCTCCCTCTCCCTCCCTCAGTCTCTCCCCCTCTCTCTCCCCCCCTCTCTCTCTCCTCCCTCAGTCTCTCTCTCCTCAGTCTCTCTCCCTCCCTCAGTCTCTCTCACTCCCTCCCTCAGTCTCTCTCTCCTCTCTCTCCCTCCCTCTCCCTCCCTCAGTCTCTCCCTCTCTCTCCCTCCCTCTCCCTCCCTCAGTCTCTCCCTCTCACTCCCTCCCTCAGTCTCTCTCTCTCTCTCCCTCCCTCTCCCTCCCTCAGTCTCTCTGTCCCTCAGTCTCCCTCCCTCCCTCCCTCAGTCTCTCCCTCCCTCTCCCTCCCTCCCTCTCTCTCTCTCTCTCTCTCCCCCCCCCCAGCTAATATCCTTTCCCATCCTGGAGAAGGATTAGTTTAGCTTGAGGTTTCATTATATAAAGCATTCATTTTAAACAAGTGCGGGTTCGGGCAGCACGGTGGCGCAGCGGGTAGAGCTGCTGCCTCACGGCGCCAGAGACCCGGGTTCGATCCTGACCGCGGGCGCTGTCCTTACGGAGTTTGCACGCTCTCTCCCGTGACCTGCGCGGGTTTTCTCCGAGATCTCCGCTTTCCTCCCACACCCCAAAGTCCTGGTTAACTGGCCGGGTGTAAATGTGAAAAATGGTCCCTAGTGTGTGTGTAGGATGGTGTCGGTGTGTGGGGATCGCAGACTCGGTGGGCCGAAGGGCCTGTTTCCATGCTGTATCTCTGAACTAAACTATATGTGTCTACTGCACACTCCAAGCGGGACTGAATCCCCCTGTGTCTACTTCTACCTCAGTCTGTTAGCCATTGTCTCCAAAGCTGACATTAGTACTCCTGTATATCGACGAGACCAAGCGCAGCCTCAGCGATCGTTTCGCTGGACACCTCCGCTCATCCTGCCCAAACCTACCCGATCTCCCGGCTGCCAAGCACTTCAACTCCCCCTCCCATTCCCACACTGACCGTTCCGTCCTGGGCCTCCTCCACTGTCAGAGTGAGGCCCAGCGCAAAATGGAGGAACAGCACCTCATATATCGCTTGGGCAGCTCACACACCCCGGCGGTGCGAACGTTGACTTCTCTAACTTCAAGTAGCCCCGGCATTCCCCACTCTCTCCATCCCCTCCCCTTCCCAGTTCTCCCACCAGTCTGACTGTCTCCGACTACACGTGTTAAAGACGGAACTGCAGATGCTGGAGAATCGAGGGTTACACAAAAGGCTGGAGACACTCAGCGGGTGCAGCAGCATCTAAGGAGCGAAGGAGACAGGCGACGTTTCGGGTCGAGACCCTTCTGGAGAATCGACGATCGAGAATGCTGGGTTAACCCAGGCTGCCTCCTCCCCTCCCCACCTCTCCCTCAGCCCTCGGGCCCTGGCATTCCCTCTCTCTCTATCTCTCCCCCACCCAAGTCTCATTTTCACACCACAAACAGCCAACAACGGCCTGTTTCCTTCATCATCGATACTTTTTTGCATATCTTTCATTCGTTGTTCTTTATCTCTCCACATCACCGTCTATATCTCTCGTTTCCCTGATCCCTGACCAGTCTGAAGAAGGGTCTCGACCCGAAACGTCGCCTATCTCCTTCGCTCCTTAGATGCTGCCGCACCTGCTGAGTTTCTCCAGCTTTTTGCGTAACCCTTAGTACTCAAGAGCTTGGCTCCCGAAGCTGGCAGCCATCGGATGCTGCCTTCTTCACCGCAGCCACTTCCCTGCCCACATCCCACATCCCACGCCTCCCAACGTGTTGTGCTGCGGGAATTCCCATCGGGGAACTCTTGTCAGCAGAGCAATCTTAACGCTGAATTGGCGCAACGGTAGAGTTTCCAGACCCCGAGACCCCGATTCCATCCCGAGTACGGGCGCTGTTCTCCCCGTGCCCTGCGTGGATTTTCTCCGGGCGCTCCGGTTTCCTCCCACACTCCAAAGACGTGCGGGTTTGTCGGCTAATTGGCTTGGTGTGTGTGTGAATTGTCCCCAGTGTGTGTAGGGTAGTGTCAGTGTGGGCGGCGAGGACTCGGTGGGCCGAAGGGCCTGTTTCCATGCTGCATCCCTAAACCAAACCAACCCACGCTGAAGGGCCGCACAAGGCGCTGGCGTAGCTCAGCGGGTCGGGCAGCATCTGTGGAGGAAAGGAATAGGCGACGTTTCGGGTCGAGGCCCTTCGTCAGACTGAGAGTCGGGGGGGAGAGGGCGACCAGGGGCGTGAAAGGTGTGAATGGAAGGCGTGCAAAAGGACAAATCAAAAGCCGGCAACGGTGATGAAAGAATGGCCCAGTGTTGGAGAAAGACTTAGACGGTGAAACTCAGCGGAACGACAGCGAAACTAGTGCGAGGACTACGGTGGGACAACCCTGATACATGTTTTAATTGATCGATTAATTGATTGATCGATCAATCGACCAGCCGACAGACAGAATGACAGGCAGAGTAACTGGCGAATCGATTGATCGATGCACTGACTGGTCGATTAATCGATCAATCGATGGGTGGATTGAACGACTGATTGGACGATTGATTGAGAGAAAGATACAGCGACGAAACAGGCCCTTCGGCCCATCGAGTCCGTGCCGACCAGCGATCCCAGCACATCAAGCACCATCCTACACACCAGGGGCAATTTACAATTTTTACTGAAGCCAATTAAACGACAAAACCACACGTCTCTGTGGAGTGTGGGAGGAAACCAGAGCACCCGGAGAAAACCCACGCAGGCCACGGGGAGAACGTGCAAACTCCGTGCAGACAAGCGCCCGAGGCCAGGATCGAACAGTGGGTGCGGTGATGCTGGGGGGGGGTGAAGGGAGAAGGGTGTGGAGGGGAAAGGAGGGGGGGGGTGTATGGAACAAGCTGCCACAGGAAGTAGTTGAGGCAGGTACCATCACAATATTTAAAAAACAGTTGGACAGGGTCGTTAACAAGACAGATTTAGAGAAATCTGGGCCTGGAGTTTAGAAGGATGAGGGGGGGGGGCATCTTATAGAGACATATACAATTACAAAAGGACTGGACAAGCTAGATGCAGGAAAAATGTTCCCAATGTTGGGCGAGTCCAGAACCAGGGGCCACACAGTCTTAGAATAAAGGGGAGGCCATTTAAGACTGAGGTGAGAAAAAACGTTTTCACCCAGAGAGTTGTGAATTTGTGGAATTCCCTGCCACAGAGGGCAGTGGAGGCCAAGTCACTGGATGGATTTAAGAGAGAGTTAGATAGAGCTCTAGGGGCTGGTGGAGTCAAGGGATATGGGGTGAAGGCAGGCACGGGTTATTGATTGGGGATGATCAGCCACGATCGCAATGAATGGCGGTGCTGGCTCGAAGGGCCGAATGGCCTCCTCCCGCCCCTATTTTCTATGTATGTTTGAACGCAGGCAGGTACGACTAGTGTAGCTGGGGCATGTTGGTCATTGTGGCCATGTTGGGCCGAAGGGCCTGTTTCCACAATGTATGACTATGTTAGGACGGTTCCTTGATCTACAATAGACAATAGGTGCAGGAGTAGGCCATTCGGCCCTTCGAGCCAGCACCGCCATTCAATGTGATCATGGCTGATCATCCCCAATCAGTACCCCGTTCCTGCCTTCTCCCCATATCCCCTGACTCCGCTATCTTTAAGAGCCCTATCTAGCTCTCTCTTGAAAGCATCCAGAGAACCGGCCTCCACCGCCCTCTGAGGCAGAGAATTCCACAGACTCACCACTCTGTGAGAAAAAGTGTTTCCTCGTCTCCGTTCTAAATGGCCGACCCCTTATTCTTAAACTGTGTGTGTGTGGCCCCTGGTTCTGGGCTCCCCCAACATCGGGAACATGTTTTTTCACACAGAGAGTGGTGAGTCTCTGGAACTCTCTGCCACAGAGGGTAGTCGAGGCCATTGGCTATATTTAAGAGGGAGTTAGATGTGGCCCTTGTGGCTAAGGGGATCAGAGGGTATGGAGAGAAGGCAGGTACGGGATACTGAGTTGGATGATCAGCCATGATCATATTGAATGGCGGTGCTGGCTTGAAGGGCCGAATGGCCTACTCCTGCACCTAATTTCTATGTTTCTATGTTTCCTGCCTCTAGCGTGTCCAAACCCTTAACAATGTTATATGTTTCAATGAGATCCCCTCTCATCCGTCTAAACTCCAGCGTGTACTAGCCCACAAGTCTACTGTGGTCTATGAATGTTGAGCTTTCTATAATGAACTGTGTAGCTCCTTCACTCTATGTACTGACTTGAATCTTGTCTGAGGAAGGGTCTCGACCCGAAACGTCACCCATTCGTTCTCTCCAGAGACGCTGCCCGTCCCGCTGAATTACTCCAGCATTTTAATACGTTCCCCTTGCAGTCGATCACAGTGGCGCAGCTGGTAGAGTTGCTGCCTCACAGCGCCAGAGACCCGCGTTCGATCTCGGCTACGGGTGCTTGCCTGTGCGGAGTTTGCGCGTTCTCCCCGGGACCTGCGTGCGTTTTCTCCGGGCGCTCCGGCCTCCTCCCACACTCCAAAGACGCGCAGGTTTGCAGGTTCATTGGCGTCGGTTAAAAGAATTGTGGGTAGGATAGTGCGAGTGCACGGGGCGATCGCTGGTCGGCGCGGACTCTGGGCCGAAGGGCCTGTTTCCGTGCTGTATCTCGAAAGCGTAAAAGTCCACAATCTGTCTGAAGACCCACAACATCGCCTGTCCATTTAGTGTGGAAACAGGCCCTTCAGCCCACTCAGCCTGCAACCACCAGCGATCCCTAAAGGGGCCTGTTCCACTTGGGCGACCTAATCCGTGAGTTCTGGCGAGTTTGCCCTCGACTCGTACTCGCAGCACGGTCAACACGAGGTCCTAGCAGGTCTTCGCAACTCTCCTTCACGCTCGATGTGGTCCCCGCGTCCTCGAGGCCTCAGCTAAGTCGTGCCGTTTTTTTCCAACATGTTCAATTCTAGAATGGGACCGCAGCTATTTACAATGTACATTCATGATTTAGATGAAGGGATTAAGAGATGAAGGTAACATTAGATTTACTAGAATGTTGCCTGGGTTCCAGCAACTAAGTTACAGAGAAAGGTTGAACAAGTTAGGTCTTTATTCTTTGGAGCGCAGAAGGTTAAGGGGGGACTTGATTGAGGTCTTTAATATGATGAAAAGGATAGACAGAGTTGACGTGGATAAGCTTTTCCCATTGAGGGTAGGGAAGATTCAAACAAGAGGGCATGGCATGATAATTAAGGGACAGAAGTTTAGGGGTAACATGAGGGGGAACTTCTTTACTCAGAGAGTGGTGGCTGTGTGGAATTATCTTCCAGCAGAAGTGGTGGAGGCAGGATCGATTTTAACATTTAAAAGTAAAGTGGATAGGTATATGGACGGGAAGGGAATGGAGGGGTATGGTCTGAGTGCAGGTAGATGGGACTAGGGGAAAATAAATGGTCGGCACGGACTGGAAGGGCCGAGAAGGCCTGTTTCCGTGGAAAAAAGTCGTAGGCAATCGAGGGTGGTCGTAGATAGTCTTCATCATAGTCGAAGGGAGGTCGAGGGAGGTCGTCTTCACTCTCCACTATCCGGTGTCCAATTTTCTCAAAGTTAGTCGTAGCTAGTTGTAGGAGGTCTTCAACATAGTTGAAGGAGGTCTTCAACATGCCATTTTTTCAAACTCTTCTAAACTCGCCATTTAAGTCGCCCAAGTGGGACAGCCCCCAAAACACTACCCTACACACACACACACACACACACACTAGGAACAATTTTACATTTACATCAAGCCAATGGACCTACAAACCAGTACGTCTTTGGAGGGTTAATTCCCGGGATGGCGGGACTGTCATACGCTGAGAGAATGGAGCGGCTGGGCTTGTACACTCTGGAGTTTAGAAGGATGAGAGGGGATCTTATTGAAACATATAAGATTATTAAGGGTTTGGACACACTAGAGGCAGGAAACATGTTCCCGATGTTGGGGGAGTCCAGAAACAGGGGCCACACACAGTTTACGAATAAGGGGCAAGCCATTTAGAACGGAGATGAGGAAACACTTTTTCTCACAGAGAGTGGTGAGTCTGTGGAATTCTCTGCCTCAGAGGGCGGTGGAGGCCGGTTCTCTGGATGCTTTCAAGAGAGAGCTAGATAGGGCCCTTAAAGATAGCGGAGTCAGGGGATATGGGGAGAAGGCAGGAACGGGGTACTGATTGGGGACGATCAGCCGTGATCACATTGAATGGCGGTGCTGGCTCGAAGGGCCGAATGGCCTCTAATCCTGCACCTATTGTCTATTGTGGGAGGAAACTGAAGATCTTGAAGAAAACCCACGCGGGTCACTGGGAGAGCGTGCAAACTCCGTACAGACAGCACCCATAGTCAGGATTGAACCCGATCTCTGGCGCTGTAATGCCCCTGTCCCACTTAGGAAACCTGAACGGAAACCTCTGGAGACTTTGCGCCCCACCCAAGGTTTCCGTGCGGTTCCCGGAGGTTTTGGTCCTCCGGCAACCACCTTCAACCAGCATCGTAACCGGCATCGACTAAAAAAATTACCGATTTTGAAAATACAGAAACCACTTTCGACCATTAGGGAGACTGACGAAAACCTCCGGGAACCGCACGGAAACCTTGGGTGGGGCGCAAAGTCTCCAGAGGTTTCCGTGCGGGTTTCCTAAGTGGGACAGGGGCACAAGGCTGTGGTAGCTCTACCACTGCGCCACCGTGACTGACGCCCCCAGTGTTGTAATTAGGGACTTTAGTTTAGCGATTGGAGGGTCAAGTACCTGGGGAGGTGGGTGGGAAGGGATGAGTGGTGGAGGGAGGAGTCGCTAAAGTGTCTGCCCCACTTGCCGATTCTATTCGGCGACTTCCGCCATCTTTGGCCGATGTATCAGGTCACCGAAAATGTCGCGTCGTGATGCCGCGTGACGTGGCGGTGACAGGGCGCGACGGCGTTTTGGCGCACGGTGCTTCCTCAAGTCTCAAGCGTGGTTTCCACGCTGTATTGCTACGTGGAGCCGAAAATATGTCCTTCGGCCCACCGAGTCCGCGCCGACCAGCGACCCCCCTGGGGGACAATTGGCATTTCTTTTCAATACCAGGCCAGTTCACTCACAAACCCGCGCGTCTTTGGAGCGTGCGAGGAAACCGAGGGCCTCTGCGGAAACCTCGACGCGGGTCGCGGGGAGGAACGTGCGAACTCGGCGCAGGCCGGGATCGAACCCGGGTCCCTGGCGCTGTGAGGCGGCAACTCTACCGCTCATGAGCCATGTGTGGCGAGTGTGTGGAATTCTCTGCCACAGAAGGCAGTGGAGGCCGATTCACTGGATGTTTTCAAGAGAGAGTTAGATTTAGCTCTTGGGGCTAACGGAATCAAGGGATATGGGGAGAAAGCAGGAACGGGGTACTGATTCTGGATGATCAGCCGTGATCACATTGAATGGCAATGCTGGCTCAAAGGGGCTGAATGGCCTCCTCCTGCACCTATTGTTTATGTGTGTGTGTGTTGGTCCATTGACAGATCTAAAACCTCGCCTTCCTCTGCTCCCCGTTGCTGAAAAGTACTGGGTATACCCCCAGATGAATATAAATTCCATGCAAGCACAGATAGAGTGGATGTGGAGAGGATGTTTCCACTGCTGGGAGAGCCTAGGACCAGAGGGCACGGCCTCAGAATTAAAGGACGCTCTTTTAGGAAGGAGGTGAGGAGGAACTTGTTTAGCCAGAGGGCGGTGAATCTGTGGAACTCATTGCCACAGGCGGCTGTGGAGGCCACAAGTCAGTGGATATATTTAAGGCAGAGATCGACAAATTCTTGATTAGAACGGGTGTCAGGGGTTATGGGGAGAAGGCAGGAAAATGGGACTAGGAGGCGGAGATGGATCAGCCATGATTGAATGACAGAGTGGACTCGATGGGCCGAATGGTCTCATTCTGCTTATGAAAGGCAAACCTGATCGGCCATGATCAAGTGATGTTTTCAAGAGAGTGTTGGATTTAGTTCTTGGGGTGTCTGGAATCAGGGGATATGGGGAGAAAGCAGGAGCATAGAAACATAGAAACGTAGAAAATAGATGCAGGAGCAGGCCATTCGGGCCTTCGAGCCTGCACCGCCATTCAATATGACCATGGCTGATCATCCAACTCAGTATCCCGTACCTGCCTTCTCTCCATACCCCCCGATCCCCTTAGCCACAAGTGCCACATCTAACGCCCTCTTAAATATAGCCAATGAACTGGCCTCAACTACCTTCTGTGGCAGAGAATTCCAGAGACCCACCACTCTCTGTGTAAAGAATGTTTTCCTCATCTCGGTCCTAAAGGAATTCCCCCTTATCCTTAGATTGTGACCCCTTGTCCTGGACCTCCCCAACATCGGGAACAATCTTCCTGCATCCAGCCTGTCCAACCCCTCGAGAACGGGGTACTGATTCTGGACGATCAGCCATGATCGGAATGAATGGCGGTGCTGGCTCGCAGGGCCGAATGGCCTGAGTCGACCGCTATAACCCGTGCGCTCGTGAAAAGCTTGCAGACCGGACAACCATATATTTTGCACTTTTGTATTATATACATACAGGTCTGTTGTCTCCGCTGCGTCTGAATGTACAATGGTAAACTTTGGCAACTGGGTTCAAAACCAAAATCCCGCTCGAGGTTACAAACGTCAAAATCCGTCCTTCAAACATTCGCAACAATAACGACGGTGGTCCATCCGGTTTTTTTCAGTTCCCCAACGCGCGTCTCGACAAGGAACACAAATATGCTCAGCGGGACGGGCAGCATCTCTGGGGAGAAGGAATGGGTCGAGACCCTTCTTCAGACTGAGAACTGCTTAGCTCATCCCTTCCCACCCGAAACGCCCCCTTCCCCATGTAACCGCACCTGTCCCTATACCTCCCCCCCCCCCCCCCCCCGACTCTGTCCAGGGACCTCACCTGTCCTGTCAGGTGAGGCAGAGGTTCACTTGCACCTCCTCCAACCTCATCTGCTGTATCCGCTGTTCAAGATGTGGACCCTTATACGTCGGCGAGACCAAACGTAGACTGGGCGATCGTTTCGCTGAACACCTTCGCTCAGCCCGCCTGGACCTACCTGATCTCCCGGTTGCCAAACACTCTGATTCCCCTTTCTGACCTTTTAATTCCCACACTGGCCGTTCTGTCCTGGGCCTCCTCCACTGTCAGAGTGAGGCCCAGCACAAATTGGAGGAACAGCACCTCATATTTCGCTTGGGCAGCTCACACCCCCAGCGGTACGAACATTGACTTCTCCAACATCAGGTAGCCCCGGCATTCCCCCCTCCCTCTCTCTCTCTCTCTCTCTCTCCACCCCTCCCCCACCCAAGTTGCACCAGCTTCTTGTTCTCACCCAGCAAACGGCCAACAATGGCCCGTTTACCCTGCTTGCATATCTTTCGTTCCTTGTTTCGGCGTCTCTCTCCTTCCCCTTATCCCTTGACCAGTCTGACGAAGGGTCTCGACCCGAAACCCAGCCCATTCCTTCTCTCCAGAGGGAGATGCCGCCTGTCCCGCTGAGTTACTCCAGCATTTTTGTGTCGATCTTGCACTTCCTTCCCGCGCGGGTCGAATGGACCAGTTGTACACGACAGGATGGGGGGGGGGGCGCGGGCATAGGAGACCAGGCCCGGCTCCCGTTTTGATCCCGTCCACGCAGGCCTGTTTGGCGTCCGTGCTCTCCGAGGCGAGAGATCTGGGTTTATTAAAGCCGCCGTCAGCCACAGCGTGGCGTTTAGGACTGTTCTTCGCCTTAAGAGGCCTCGTCCGTCGAGCGTCCACCTTGAAGAAGGGTTTCGGCCCGAATCGTTGCCAATTTCCTTCGCCCCATAGATGCTGCCGAACCCGCTGAGTTTCTCCAGCACTTTTGTCTATCTTCCCATGGCGTCCATTTTAAGAGTGAAGGGCGCGCCAGTCCTCATTCCAACGGAAAACGACGGGGAAAGGCTGCAAAGCTTCCCCCTTTTCCCCCTCCACACGCAAGACCCCGACCCCCCACACCCAGAAAACATCCTCTTGTGTCCAAACTGTCGGCGGGCGGCCACAATATCCCGCAATATGTGGTGGAAGGGTATCCATGAACAAAATGGCGTCCACCTTCTTCTCTCCTCCAGGCTGAGGAGAAGATGGAGATGGGGTGGGGGGGGGGGGGCCGGCTTAGACGATGCTCTCCTCCATCTCGCCGGAGCTGCACAGGGTCGTTCGGTTGTCCACCAAGCCGTAGCCGTCGTCATCCGTGCTGCCGCCGCCGCCGGCCAGCTCCACCAGCGTGCCGTGGACCGACTGGCTGCGCTTAGTCCAAATGGCGCCGAAGCTCTTGGCGGTGTAGCCGTAGCAGGCGGCCGCCTCGCCCATGTCCAGCGAGCAGCTGCGCTTGGCTTTGGGCAGCAGGAGGAGCCGCGGCGGTGCTGGAGGCGGCGGCCGGGG
The DNA here is from genome assembly GCA_963514005.1 of Raja brachyura. The sequence goes on along the minus strand of OY740822.1, from coordinate 3,396,525 downwards.
TCGGGGGCGGTCCCTGTCGCGCCCGGGGGCCGATCCCTCGGCCGCCCCCCCTCGCTTCCCCCGGGCCCTGGATCGGAAACGCTTGCCGCGCTGATGGAGGGCGGAGGAGGAGGAGGGAGGTGTCGGTGCCATCTTGGTGTTCGCCGCGCCCACCGCTGCTGCCGCCGCGCCGTTAGTCTGCGAGTGGACGTCGGTGACTTTGGGCAGCCGCCCCGCGCCGCCGTTGCCGCACAGCCGGTACTTGACCATGGCGCCCACGGTGAAGAGCAGCAGGGCCACCACCACCACCCCGCCCGCCGCCACCGTCAGCGTCCCGCCCAGCAGGCGGGCGTGCAGCGGGTGGCAGTGCGGGTACTCCTCGCTGGTGCCGAAGCGGGCGCAGCCCACCACCGCCGTGGCCGCCAGCTGCGTGGCAGCGTCGCCGTGGATCGCCAGCACGCACAGGTCGTAGTCCACCCCCGAGATCAGGTTCCTCAGGGCAAACGCTCGGCTGCTCGACGGGATGATCCTGGAGCAGGAAGGGAGAGGGAGGGAGAGAGGGGGAGCGAGAGGGAGGGAGAGAGGGAGGGAGGGAGGGAGAGAGAGGGGGAGAGGGGGAGAGGGGGAGGGAGAGAGAGAGAAACTTTACCACTCCAGTCATCATGTGATGGAGCACAGCACAGGACAGGAACCAAGACATAGACAATAGGTGCAGGAGTAGGCCATTCGGCACTACGAGCCAGCACCGCCATTCAATATAATCACGGCTGATCATCCACAATCAGTACCCCGTTCCTGCTTTCTCCCCATATCCCTTGATTCCGTTAGCCACAAGAGCTAAATCTAACTCTCCCTTGAAAACATCCAGTGAATCGGCCTCCACTGCCTTCTGTGGCAGAGAATTCCACACATTCACAACTCTCTGGGCCTAGACCATAGACGATATGACAGTGTGCAGTTTTGAGGAAGGACTTCCTTGCTATTGAGGGACTGCAGCGAACTGAGATATGATTATGAAACATAAAAACATAGAAATTAGGTGCAGGAGTAGGCCATTCGGCCCTTCGAGCCTGCACCGCCATTCAATATGATCATGGCTGATCATCCAACTCAGTATCCCGTACCTGCCTTCTCTCCATACCCTCTGATCCCCTTAGCCACATCTAACTCCCTCTTAAATATAGCCAATGAACTGGCCTCAACTACCCTCTGTGGCAGAGAGTTCCAGAGACCCACCACTCTCTGTGTGAAAAAAGTCCTTCTCATCTCGGTCCTAAAGGATTTCCCCCTTATCCTTAAGCTGTGACCCCTTGTCCTGGACCTCCCCAACATCGGGAACAATCTTCCTGCATCTAGCCTGTCCAACCCCTTAAGAATTTTGTACGTTTCTATAAGATCCCCTCTCAATCTCCTAAATTCTAGAGAGTATAAACCGAGTCTATGCAGTCTTTGTTCATAAGACATTCCTGACATCCCAGGAATCAGTCTGGTGAACCTTCTCTGCACTCCCTCTATGGCAATTTCCTCAGATTTGGAGACCAGAACTGTACACAATACTCCAGGTGTGGTCTCACCAAGACCCTATACAACTGAAGTAGAACCTCCCTGCTCCTATACTCAAATCCTTTTGCTATGAATGCTAACATACCATTCGCTTTCTTCACTGCCTGCTGTACCTGCATGCCTACTTTCAATGACTGGTGTACCATGACACCCAGGTCGCGCTGCATCTCCCCTTTTCCTAATCGGCCACCATTTATGGAGCGGCTGGACTTTTATACACTGGAATTTAGAAGGATGAGAGGGGATCTTATTGAAACATATAAGATTATTAAAGGATTGGACACGTTTGAGGCAGAAAACATGTTCCCGATGTTGGGGGAGTCCAGAACCAGGGGCCCCAGTTTAGGAATAAAGGGTCGGCCATTTAGAACGGAGACGAGGAAAAACGTTTCCACCCAGAGAGTTGTGAATCTGTGGAATTCTCTGCCACAGAAGGCAGTGGAGGCCGATTCACTGGATGTTTTCAAGAGTTGGATAGAGCTTTTAGAGATAGCGGAGTCAGGGGATATGGGGAGAAGGCAGGAACAGGGTACTGATTGGGGATGATCAGCCATGATCACATTGAATGGTGGTGCTGGCTCGAAGGGCCGAATGGCCTACTCCTGCACCTATTGTCTATTGTCTATTGTCTATTGACATAGACCATGACCCGTCTTCATAGACTAGAGACCATAAGTCTTTATTCTTTAGAAACAGGCCCTTCGGCCCATCGAACCCGGACTGACTAGCGATCAGCCCGTACACCATCACTTATCCTACGCATTCGGGACAATTTACAATTTTACCTAGTCCAATTTAACCGACAAACCCGCACGTCTTTGGAGTGTGGGAGGGGACCAGAGAAGACAGACAAAACCCACAGGGAGAACGTGCAAACTCCGTACAGACAGCACCCGTAGTCAGGATCGATCCCGGGCCTCTGGTGCTGTGAGGCAGCGACTCTACCGGGAGCCGAGGCAGGGACTATCGCAACGTTTAAGAAACAATTGGACGGGTACATGGATAGGGCAGGTTTAACGGGATGTGGGCCAAACACAGGCAGGTGGGACTAGGGTAGATGGGGCATGTTGGTCGGTGCGGGCAAGTTGGGCCGAAGGGCCTGTTTCCACGCTGTGTAACTCTGTGAACCTCTGCCTCTAATGATCCATGCGAGGCAAAATCCATTTTTCAGTTTGTTAAATACTGTTACATTAATAATATCGGCAGCTCAGTATGATGAGATCAAACGGATAATCAAATCAGCGCGGAGTGCCATTCATCACAGCTGTAGGCTCGAATTGAAATAAGCCTTTCTCTCTCTCTCTCTCTCTCTGGCTCATTGCACTATTTAGCGGGAGAACTAGGGTAGCCGACTTTCTCACGCTCCCAAATACGGGACAAAGGGTCAAAATACGGGATAAATTCCCCGACGGCGGTTCGTTGACCGACTGGGCCGTGGCTGGGTGGATGATGAGTTGGGCCCGGGTGCTGGACTGCACACAAAGCCCAGCCAGCGGGCCAGCTGAGGAGTTTTGGCCGCGCGCAAAGTCCGGCGCCCCGTCCAGCCCGTGAACCGACGATCGGCCATGAGAAGGAGGGGGGGTGGTGGTGGTGTCGGAGGTCAGCGAAGGCCCGAAGGTCGGACGGCCGGCCGGGCTGCCGAGCGACCGACGGGGCCACGGGCGAGGCGCTGCTGCTGCTGCTGCTGCACTCCACGGGATGCACTACGTCGGGACGGACGACCCGACAGTCCCCTCGACCCGAGTAGCAGCGGTCAAATACGGGACAGGGGCGATCCCGTGCCAATTTAGCCCAAAATACGGGACGCCCCGGCTAATACGGGGCAGTTGGCGACCCTAATGAGAACACGGAATAGTCCAGCCCAGCACAGATACAGGCCCTTCAGCCCACAATATCTATGCCGCACCTGATGCCTAGCTCATCTGCCTGCATATCTCCCCCCCCCTAAATACCCCAGCTCTGGTCGCCCCACAGGAAGGGGGGACAGGCTTTGGAGGGGGTGCAGAGGGGAATTTGCAGGATATCCAAAAGCCTCTTAAACACCACTGTCGTATCTGCCTCCCCCCCCCCCCCCCCTCCGGCAGCGTGTTCCAGGCACCCACCCCCCTCTGTGTGTACAAAACCTGCCCCGCACATCTCCTTTAAACTTTGCCCCACCTCACCTTAACGGTGCGCCCTCGAGTTTAGTTTGATTGGGAGATAAAACGTTTAATTGAGAGATAGGCCCCTTCGGCCTACTGACCAGGTATCATCCTGCACACTACAACTATCCCGCACACTCAGGATAATTTATATATATATATATTTTAACCAAAGCCAATCCTTAACGGTGCGCCCTCGAGTTTAGTTTGATTGGGAGATAAAACGTTTAATTGAGAGATAGGCCCCTTCGGCCTACTGACCAGCTATCATCCTGCACACTACAACTATCCCGCACACTCAGGATAATTTATATATATATATATTTTAACCAAAGCCAATGAGCCTACAAACCTGCAAGTCTTTAGAGTGTGGGAGGAAACCCGCACGGTCACGTGCGAACTCCACGCAGGCAGCACCCGTGGTCAGGATGGAACGCGGGTCTCCGGCGCCGTGAGGCAGCAAGTCTTACGGCCGCGCTAGTCCACCCGTTGATATTCCGGCGTGGTGATATCCAAATACGGGCGGCACGGTGGGGCAGCGGTAGAGGTGCGCCAGCGGGCGCTGTCTGTGCGGAGTTGGCACGTCCTCCTCGTGGGTTTTTTCCCCCGGGACGCTCCGGTTTCCTCCCACTCCCCAAAGACCCGCGGGGCTTGTGGGGTTCCAATTGGCCTCGATGAGAAGTGTAAACCGCGCAGGGTGGTGTTAAAGTACGGGGATCGCTGGCCGGCGTGGACACGGTGGGCCGAGGGGCCTGGTCCTGCGCTGTGTCGCGAAACTAAACTGAAATCAAGGCGGCAGGCGGTATGTTTTTCACATCCAGTTCAGTTTGAAGAATGGGAGCTAATTTTTCACACGCCACTGCTCACTTGAAGTCCAAGCTGATTAAACCATTCAAAAATCTCTCAGGAGTGAAAACATGTCGACAGCGGAGACATCCAAACAGATGCTGTTGCCATCCGTAATGACTTGGCCTCGGTTGAATGATCAACTTCAGCAGCCCTTTTCAAACACATTGAACTTCACAATTCGATTGCCGTTAGACAAAAAAAAAAATTCAATCTAGAATTATCTTAAGGGTCAGGACGTCTCTGAAAGCAATCTCTAAAAGAGCGCTGGAGTTATGGAACGTGTTTTAGCAGTTCCGCCCATTTACTTCACGACTTTGTGTTTCGTTCAGTCTTTGGTTTGGAGATGGGGTGCGGGAAAACAGGCCCTTCGGCCCAACTTGCCCACGCCGGCCAACGTGCCCCATCTGCACTAGTCCTGCCTGCCCGCGTTTGGCCCACATCCCTCCAAACCCGTATTATCCATGTACCTGTCCAAATGTTTCTTAAACGTTGCAATAGTCCCAGCCTCAACTACCTCCTCCGGCAGCTCGATCCGTACACCCATCACCCTCTGTGTGGAAATAGTTTGGAGGCACGGCGTGGAAACAGGCCCTTCGGCCCAACTTGCCCACGACAACCAAAATGCCCCATCTACAGGCCCTCTCATAGATTAACTGAGGGCCCAGGCTAATTTCAATTTTAGGGGCCTCCAAACCAAGAGCAAGCAGAGGCCCCTCAATGTTAGACGCCCCAAATCAAGATCGCAGACAGGGATGAGGCCTACGGCAATTGGCACTCCGTACAAAATTCTTTAGGGGTTGGACAGGCTAGATGCAGGAAGATTGTTCCCGATGTTGGGGAGGTCCAGGACAAGGGGTCACAGCTTAAGGATAAGGGGGAAATCCTTTAGGACCGAGATGAGAAGGACTTTTTTCACACAGAGAGTGGTGGATCTCTGGAACTCTCTGCCACAGAGGGTAGTTGAGGCCAGTTCATTGGCTATATTTAAGAGGGAGTTAGATGTGGCCCTTGTGGGATCAGAGGGTATGGAGAGAAGGCAGGTACGGGATACTGAGTTGGATGATCAGCCATGATCATATTGAATGGCGGTGCAGGCTCGAAGGGCCGAATGGCCTCTACTCCTGCTCCTAATTTCTATGTTTCTATGAACCTACAACCCTGCACGTCTTTGTGGAGTGCGGGAGGAAACCGAAGATCGCGGATCAAAGGCGGGAACTCTACCGCAGCGCCACCGTGGTTTTTAAAACATTGTGATAGTACCGGCCCCAAATACCTTCTCTGGCACCTCGTTCCGTACACACCTGCCACCTTTTGTCTAAATAAATTGCCCCTCGGGCTCCTATTAAATCTTTCTTAAGCCTCTGTGCTCCAGTTCTTGGTTCCTCGATCCTGATGGAAGACATTCGCTTGTCTATCCCCCTCATGATCTTACACACCTCTGTAAGATCACCCCTCATCCTCCGAATTCGCTCTGAATCAAATCCTAGCCTCCCCAACTACCCCCCTCCTCCCTGTAGCTCAGGCACTCTAGTCCTGATAGCATCCTCGTGAATCTACTCTGCATGCTTTTCAAGGTACAGCGTGGAAACAGGCCCTTCAGCCCATCCAGACCGTACTGTCCGCCATCAAACCGTATCTGTGTATTATAAAACGATACGAAGCGCAGATAAGTCTAAGAAGGAACTGCAGATGCTGGAAAAATCGAAGGTTAGACCAAAAATGCTGGAGGAACTCAGCGGGTGAGGCAGCATCTGTGGAGCGAAGGAAATAGGTGACGTTTCGGGTCGAGACCCTTCTTCAGACTGGTGTGGGGGTGGGGGGGGGGGGGCGGGAGGAAGAAAGGAAGAGGCGGAGACAGTGGGCTGTGGGGAAGCTGGGAAGGGTAGGGAAGGGAGGGAGAAAGCAGGGACTACCTGAAATTGGCGAAGTCAGCGTTCACACCACTAGGGTGCAGACTGCCCAAGCGGGATATGAGGTGCAATTTACGGTGGGCCTCACCCTGTACAGCACGGACATCGTGGGCCGAAGGGCCTGCTCCTCCGCTGTACCGTTCTATGCTCCAGACTCCCTGTTCTGTAGGTGCGGGAAGGAACTGCAGATGCTGGTTTACACCGAGGATCGACACAAAACGCCGGAATAACTCAACGGGTCGGGCAGCATCCATTGAGGGGAATGGACAGGAGATGCTTTGGGGCCAGGATAAGATACTCAGCGGGTCAGGCAGCATCCCTGGAGAGAAGGAACGGTGACGTTTTTGGGTCGAGACCCTTCTTCAGACCTATTCGTGTTTTCCACAGATGCTGCCTGTCCCGCTGAGTTATGCCCCTGTCCCACTTAGGAAACCTGCACGGAAACCTCTGGAGACTTTGCGCCCCACCCAAGGTTTCCGTGCGGTTCCCGGAGGTTTTGGTCGTCCGGCAACCACCTTCAACTAGCATCGCAACCGGCTTCGACTAAAAAAAAATTACCGATTTTTAAAACGGAAACCACTTTCAACCATTAGGGAGACTGACGAAAACCTCCGGGAACCGCACGGAAACCTTGGGTGGGGCGCAAAGCCTCCAGAGGTTTCCGTCCAGGTTTCCTCAGTGGGACAGGGGCACAAGATATAGTTTTTCAAAAGAGAGTTCGATATAGCTTTTCAAGGGAGATATTCACTGGAATTTAGAGGAGTGTGTGTGTTTAATTTGTTGTGAAACGATGGTGGGGCCAAGCGATGGAGGCCGAGATAATGGATATCTTTGAGACGGAGATGGACAGATTCTTGATCAGTGCGGGTGTCAGGGGTTATGGGGAGAAGGGGGGAGAATGGGGTTAGGAGGGAGAGGCAGATCGTCCATGATCGAATGGCGGAGTAGACTTGACGGACCGAACGGCCTCACTGTGCTCCTATCACGTACAAACATAAACAACAGCTCCAGAGACCCCGGTTCGATCCTGACCACGGGTGCTCTCTGTGTGGAGTTTGTACGTCCTCCCCCTGGGTTTCCTCCGGGTGCTCCGGTTTCCTCCCACACTCCAAAGACGCACGGGTTTGCAGTTTAATTGCCTTTGGGGGAAATACTTCGTAAATTGCCCCCTGTGTGTGGGATAGTGCTAGCGGACAGGGCGATCGCTGGTCGGCGCGGGCTCGGTCGGACGAAGGGCCTGCTTTCCGCGCTTGCATCTCTGAAGTCTAACCTCTTTAAGACGAGGGAAATCAGGTCATGAACCAGCAACAATGATGAACAGGCAGACGCTAAGACCTCTTGCTGTGCCCTATCTAGCATTCGGCCCTACCAGCCAGCACCGCCATTCAATGTGATCACGGCTGATCATCCCCAATCAGTACCCCGTTCCTGCCTTCTCCCCATATCCCCTGACTCCGCTATCTTTAAGAGCCCTATCTAGCTCTTTGAAAGCATCCAGAGAACCGGCCTCCACCGCCCTCTGAGGCAGAGAATTCCACAGACTCACCACTCTCTGTGAGAAAAAGTGTTTCCTCGTCTCCAATCTAAATGGCCAATCCCTTATTCTTAAACTGTGTGGCCCCTGGTTCTGGTCTCCCCCAACATCAGGAACATGTTTCCTGCCTCTAGCGTGTCCAAACCCTTAACAATCTTATATAACCATATAACAATTACAGCACGGAAACAGACCTTCTCGGCCCTTCCAGTCCGTGCCGACCATTTATTTTCCCCTAGTCCCATCTACCTGCACTCAGACCATACCCCTCCATTCCCTTCCCGTCCATATACCTATCCACTTTACTTTTAAATGTTAAAATCGATCCTGCCTCCACCACTTCTGCAGGAAGATCATTCCACACAGCCACCACTGTTTCATATGTTTCAATGAGATCCCCTCTCATCCTTCTAATCTCCAGAGCGTACAAGCCCAGCCGCTCCATTCTCTCAGCATATGACAGTCCCGCCATCCCGGGAATTAACCTGGTGAACCTACGCTGGGCTCCCTCAATAGCAAGAATGTCCTTCCTCAAATTAGGGGACCAAAACTGCACACAATACTCCAGGAGCGTGGGAGACGAAACGCCATCACAATTGGTCTTCGCCGATCTCCGATTGGCGGTCCCGCCCCACCCCACCCCCACCCCCACCCCGCCTTCTCCCCGTCCCCACCCTTACCTGTAGACCAGGGTGTCGTCCACGGAGGAGTTGTACTGGATCTGGTACATCCACACGGCGTGCCGCGATGCAGGGGCCGTCCAGCGCACCAGGGCGCCGGTCCCCGTCACGTCGCCCACCGACACGGCCCCCTGCCGCTCCCGCCGCCCCTCCGTGCCGTTGACCAGGGGCCGGGTGGAGGTGCTGATGTCCGAGGACCCGGGGGTGCGTCCGGGGCCGGGGCCGGGGCCGGCGTGCGGGAGCCGGGGCGGCGCGCTGCCGTTGCCATTACCGTTGCCGTCGCCCCGGTGGGGGAGGGGGATGATCCTCAGCTCGGCCCGGGCGGTCGACTCGCCGGCCGCGTTGGCGGCGAAGCAGGTGTAGGCGCCGTCGTCCCCGGCCGTGGCCACCAGGATGTCCAGGGTCCCGTTGCCGTAGGAGGTCACCCGGGAGGAGTTGGCGACCATGCGGTCCCGGGGCGACACCCAGTGGATCTCCGGCTCGGGGTCGCCTATCGCCCGGCACTTCAGCGTGGCCCGCTGCCCCTCCAACACCCACACCTTGTGCGTGTGCCGGGTGATCAGGGGGGGCTCGCACACGAACTCCTCCTCCGCCACCCGCCAGAAGTAGCGGCCCGCCAGGGGGGCGGGGGTGGCGCAGGTCTCCATGTCATCGTCCCGCGCCAGGCGGCGCAGCCACAGCAGCTGGCAGTTGCAGTGGAGGGGGTTCCCCCCGAAGTTGAGGGAGACCGGCGGGGGGCGGGGGGTGGGGGGGGCCAGCCCGGCCTGGGAGCGGGCAAAGAGCGGGTCGGGGGGCAGGGTCTGCAGGCGGTTGGAGGTCATGTCCAGGCGGGCCAGCTTGAGCAGCTCGCCAAAGGTGCCCGCGGCCACGTGCTCGATCAGGTTGTGGTCCAGGTTGAGGGTGTGCAAGTTGCCCATGCCCCCGATGGCCCCCCAGGGCACCCGCTGCAGGTTGTTGAAGGACAGGTCCAGGTCCTCCAGCGTGGCCTGGAAGTGGTCGAAGGCGCTGGCCACGATGCTGGCCAGCTGGTTGTTGTTGACGATCAGGTGCTGCAGGTTGACCAGGCCGCTCAGGTTGTCCTCCCGCAGGGCCACCAGCCGGTTGCCGTCCAGGTGGAGCGAGCGCAGGCTCTCCAGGTCGCCGAAGGAGAAGGGCTGGATGAAGCCAATGGTGTTGCGCGAGAGGGTGAGGTCCACCAGGCCCGACATGTTGAGGAAGTCCTGCTGCTCCACTGTGCGGATGAAGTTGTCCGCCAGTCGCAGTTCCACCGTGCGCCGGTCGATGTTCACCGGCACGAAGAGCAGCCCCTTGTCTGCGCACAGCGTGCTGAGCGACTCCGACAGGTTCTGGCAAGTGCAGTGGAAGGGGCAGCCCTGGGCCCCGGCAACCAGCCCTCCCAGCAGCACCAGGCCCAACAATAGCTTATCCATCGCCCGTCCGCCCGTCCGTCCGTCCGCCAACAGCCGCTCCAAGCGAGATCTGTACGGGGGCAGAGAAATACTTTCACTCTCAGTGTCATAATCAGACCACAAAATCACAAGTGATGAGGGCAGAGTTAGGCCAATCGAAGCCATCGGGCCTACTCGCAGAGCCTGTGGAATTCGCTGCCTCAGAGGGCGGTGGAGGCCGGTTCTCTTTTTCATCATCGATTTTTTTGCATATCTTTCATTCATTGTTCTCTATCTCTCCACATCACCGTCTATATCTCTCGTTTCCCTGATCCCTGACCAGTCTGAAGAAGGGTCTCGACCCGAAACGTCGCCTATCTCCTTCGCTCCTTAGATGCTGCTGCACCCGCTGAGTTTCTCCAGCTTTTTGCGTAAACGCCGGTTCTCTGGATGCTTTCAAGAGAGAGCTAGACAGGGCTCTTAAAGATAGCGGAGTTTTGGTCCCCTAATTTGAGGAAGGACATTCTTGCTATTGAACTGCAGATGCTGGTCTAAACCAAAGATAAGACACAAAATGCTGGAGTAACTCAGTGGGACAGGCAGCGTCTCTGGAGAGATGGAATGGGTGACATCTCGGGTGGTCCCCTAATTTGAGGAAGGACATTCTTGCTATTGAGGGAGTGCAGCGTAGGTTTACAAGGTTAATTCCCGGGATGGCGGGACTGTCATACGCTGAGAGAATGGAGCGGCTGGGCTTGTATACTCTGGAATTTAGAAGGATGAGAGGGGATCTTATTGAAACATATAAGATTGTTAAGGGCTTGGACAACCTAGAGGCAGGAAACATGTTCCCGATGTTGGGGGAGTCCAGAACCAGGGGCCACACACACACAGTTTAAGAATAAGGGGTAGGACACAAGGAAACACTTTTTCTCACAGAGAGTGGTGAGTCTGTGGAATTCTCTGCCTCAGAGGGCGGTGGAGGCCGGTTCTCTGGATGCTTTCAAGAGAGAGCTAGATAGGGCTCTTAAAGATAGCGGGAGTCAGGGGATATGGGGAGAAGGCAGGAACGGGGTACTGATTGGGGATGATCAGCCATAATCACATTGAATGGCGGTGCTGGCTCGAAGGGCCAAATGGCCTCTACTCCTGCACCTATTGCCTATTGTCTCTAGTTACTCATCTCAATGCTGTTGGCAGAGGCAGAGAGGCCCCGCACAGCACACGTTGTTGTGGAAGTCCTTTTTCGTATTTTCCTTCTCTCTCCGAGCCGTTCCTTCATACATGAGTAATTCGTGGAATCTGCTATTAGTGTCAAGTGAGACGGCTAAAACACACCGCCTAACGCAGTAATGGCAGTCCCGCTGACTGATCGCTTAAAATGGCGAATTATCAGCACTCCCCTTTGCAACTGAGAACCTCACCCACCATCAGTGCGTAAATTCCAAGAGCTGTGGTGGTTTGGCTGAGAGACGCAGCGCAGAGACAGGCCATTAGGCCCACCGGGTCCGCACCCACCAGCAGAGTGTTCCCTTCTGGGCTCCATGTTCGACGACAGACAATAGGTGCAGGTCCCTCTCACCCTAAACCCCCTCTGGACCCTCTCCAGAGCCAGCACATCCTTCCTCAGATGTAGAATCACAGGCCCTTCGGCCCAACTTGCCCACACTAGCCCACAGTGTCCCAACTACATTGGCCTAATTTCCCTCCAAACCTGTCCTATCCATGGTCACACAAAAGGCTGGAGAAACTCAGCGGGTGCAGCAGCATCTAAGGAGCGAAGGAGATAGGCGACGTTTCGGGTCGAGACCCCTATCCATGTGCCTGTCTAACTGTTTCTTAAACGTTGGGATAGTCCCAGCCTCAACCACCTCCTCCGGCAGCTCGTTCCATACACCCACCACCCTCTGTGTGGAAAAAGTTACCCCTCAGATTCCTATCAAATCTTTCCCCCGCCCCTCTTCACCTTAAACCTATTAAGAGTGTTTTTATTAGTTAGCGGAAGATGTCTTTGTCTAAAGGAATGTTTAAGAAGGAACTGCAGATGCTGGAAAAATCGAAGGTGGACAAAAATGCTGGAGAAACTCAGCGGGTGCGGCAGCATCTATGGAGCGATGGAAATAGGCGACGTTTCGGGGCCGAAACCCTTTTTCAGACTGATGCAGGGTGGGAGGGGGGGCGGTAAGTAGAAAGGGAGAGGAGGAGGGCTGAGGGAGAGCTGAGAAGGGGGGGAGACAGCAAGGAGAAGTCAATGTTTACGCCACTAGGGTGCAGGCTGCCCAAGCGGAATATGAGCCGCTGCTCCCCCAATTTACGGTGGGCCTCACTCTGGCCGTGGAGGAGGCCCAGGACCGAAAGGAATGGGAGGGGGAGTTGAAGTGCTGAGCCACCGGGAGGTCGGGTTGGTTATCTGCGGACCGAGCGGAGGTGTTGGGCGAAGCGATCGCCCAGCCTGCGCTTGGTCTCACCGATGTAGAGCAGCTGACACCTGGAGCAGCGGATGCAGTAGATGAGGTTGGAGGAGGTGCAGGTGAACCTCTGCCCCACCTGGAACGACTGCTTGGGTCCTTGGATGGAGTCGAGTGGGGGCGGGGAGGGGAGGTAAAGCGACAAGTGTAGCATCTCGTGCGTCTGCGAGGGAAAAGTGCCCGGGGAAGGGGTCCGCTTTCTCCAGCGTTTTTCTCATTGTACCGTTGCCGTTCGTTCGGCTGCATGCTGGCCTGCGTGCCCCGGATGTGCAGGGCCCGCGTGTGAGCGTTCCAGCACAATCAGTCGCAAGCGCTGTGATTGCTGTGGGAGTTCACAACAGCGCTGCAGAATGTGAGGCTGATTGGACACAGACTGCCGAGACACCGCTACAAATTGGGACCACGCAATTATCAGGCAAATTGTGTCAAATTTAATACACTATTGACAGAGCTCGGGGATCAGTGCAAGCGCCCGACAGTGATGTCCTTTGTAGTTCCATTTGTGATCTATTACATTCTGCGTCTACCCGGAAACATTGGCTCTTTCACAAAGGGAGGGACCGGACCCGTCTCCAGGAGGCCGTGTGCCCCCTGTCCCACTTAGGAAACCCGCACGGAGACTTTGCGCCCCGCCCGCGGTTCCCGGAGGTTTTGGTCCCTCCGGCAACCACCTTCAACCGGCATCGCAACCTATTATTCCGACTGAATAATCACCGATTTTTAAAACGGAAACCACTTTCGACCATTAGGGAGACTGACCAAAACCTCCGGGAACCGCACGGAAACCTTGGGTGGGGCGCAAAGTCTCCAGGGGTTTCCTAAGTGGGACAGATTTCAACCGTTTTCCTACTCCACCTTTTTGGTGTCTATCTCCGGTTTAAACCAGCATCTGCAGTTCCATCCTACTCGGTTTCCCGCTCCCCAGACTCTCAGTGTCTCGACCCGAAACGTGACCAATTCCTCTCTGGCCTGCTGAGTTTCTCCAGCTTTTTGTGCCCATACACAATATATGACTCCATCCTAGGGCCCAAGGTGCGGCAGAGGTTCACCTGCACCTCCTCCAACCTCATCTACTGCATCCGCTGCTCCAGGTGTCAGCTGATCTACATCGGTGAGACCAAACGCAGGCTTGGCGATCGTTTCGCCGAACACCTCCGCTCGGTCCGCAATAACCAACCCGACCTCCCGGTGGCTCAGCACTTCAACTCCCCCTCCCATTCCCAATCGGACCTCTCGGTCCTGGGCCTCCTCCACGGCCAGAGTGAGCAACACCGCAAATTGGAGGAGCAGCACCTCATATTTTACCGCACCCCAGCGGTACGAACATTGACTTCTCCAATTTCAGGTAGTCCCTGCTTTCTCCCTCCTTCCCCTACCCTTCACAGCTCCCCCACAGCCCACTGCCTCCGCCTCTTCCTTTCTTCTTCCCGCCCCCCCCCCCCCCCCCCCCCCCAGTCTGAAGAAGGGTCTCGACACGAAACGTCACCTATTCCTTCGCTCCATAGATGCTGCCTCACCCGCTGAGTTTCTCTGGCGTTTTTGTCCGCCCACAATTTATAAGTTTAGTTTAGCTTGGAGAAAGGCTCTTCGGCCCGACGAGTCCGTGCCGTCCAGCGATAGACTAGCACTATCCCCCTCACTGGGGAGGGGGAGCAATTTACAAATTTTTGCCCGGAGCCAATTAAACTACAAACCTGCACGCCCCGTAACCTGCGTGGGTTTTCTCCGGGTGCTCCGGGTTCCTCCCACGCTCCAAAGACGTGCAGGTTTGCTGAGCTAACTGGTTTCGGTAACAATTGCAAAATGGCCCTCGTGTTAGGATCGGGCAAATGGTACGGAACGAGCTGCCGGAGGAGGCCGCTGGGGCTGGGGACTATCCCAACGTTTAGGACACACTTAGACAGGTACATGGATAGGACAGGATTGGAGGGATATGGGCCAAATGCAGGCAGGTGGGACTAGTGTAGCTGGGGCATGTTGGCCGGTGTGGGCATGTTGGGCCGAAAGGCCTGTTTCCCCACACTGTAGCCCTCTGTGACTCTAACACAGGCAGGTGGGACTAGTGTAGCTGGGGCATGTTGGCCGGTGTGGGCATGTTGGGCCGAAGGGCCTGTTTCCATGCTGTATCACTCTATAACACTTGGAGCTGAAACTAAACGAAATGGCATTGAAGATATTTGGACAGGTACGCAGATAGGAAAGGTTCAGATGTGGGACTAGCATAGATGTGGGTCAGCATGGACAAGTTGGGCCGAAGGGCCTGTTTCCATGCTGTATGCCTGTATATCTATGGCTGTTAAATCTGAAATCAAAAACTGATTATTATGTCTATGATTATATTTATGTTTGGCCGGCTGCCTCACAGCGCCAGAGACCCGGGTTCCATCCTGACCACGGGCGCTGTCTGTACGGAGTTTGCACGTTTACCCCCCCCCCCCCGTGACCGCATGTGCTTTCCCCGGGAGCTCGGGGTTTCCTCCCGCACTCCAAAGACGCACACTGTGATTGGCTGCGGTGAAATTGGCGTGCAGGATACCGCTTGTGTGGCTAGCGCCGTCGGGCTCTGATCTCGAGACTCCCTCTCCCCCTCCCCGACTCCCAGTCCGAAGAAGGGCCTCCACCCAAAACGTCACCCCTTCCTCCTCTCCAGGGACGCTGCCCGTCCCGCTGAGTTCCTCCAGCATTTTGTGCCTGTCTCCGGGGTAAACCAGCGCCTGCAGTTCCTTCCTGCACTGTAACGACTCGCGTCCTTATCGGAGCCAGCGCGTTTGTTCCTCCGCTTGCATTTCCTCCTTCGTTTCATGAATGAAAAGGGTTTGAATGAAATTCCTTTACTGCCACTGTCACAAGTGATTTTGACCTTCAAATGTATCCTCGGCAAATGAGAGTAATCCACGCCAATTTGCAATAATTTAAACACATTTCAGCGCTAGAAACCGCGGGGGACATTGTCCTGCAAATTATTTCACCATTTGTTGTTCTCGAGATTTCTCCCCATGTCCCCTGGTGATCAGTTTAACCCGTTGGGGCAGAGAGAGGGATGGGAGGGGTGATGTTATAGAGGCGTATAAAATCATCGCACAGAGGACCTTCCACGAGGATGTTGCCGGGACTCGAGGGTGTGAGCTACAGGGAGAGGTTGAGCAGGCTGGGTCTCTATTCCCTGGAGCGCAGGAGGATGACGGGTGGTCTCATAGACGTGTACAAAATCATAGAAACATAGAAACTAGGTGCAGGAGTAGGCCATTCGGCCCTTCGAGCCTGCACCGCCATTCAATATGATCATGGCTGATCATCCAACTCAGTATCCCGTACCTGCCTTCTCTCCATACCCCCTGATCCCCTTAGCCACAAGGGCCACATCTAACTCCCTCTGATGAGAGGAATCATGAGAGGAACAGATCGGGCAGAGTCTCTTGCCCAGAGTAGGGGAATCGAGGACCAGAGGGCACGGGTTCAGGGTGAAGGGAAAAAGATTTAATAGGAATCTGACTGGTAACCTTTCCACACGGAGGGAGGTGGGTGTATGGAACGAGCTGCCGGAGGAGGCAGTTGAGGCTGGGACTGTCCCAACGTTTAAGAAACATTTAGACAGGTACATGGATAGGACAGGTTTGGAGGGCAAACGCGGGCAGGTGGGACTGGTGTAGATGGGGCATATTGGCCGGTGTGGGCAAGATGGGCCGAAGGGCCAGTTTCCCCACGCTGTATCGCTGGATGACTGTACGAATCTAATAGGCAGATTGAAAGATACAGCGCAGAACAGGCCCTTCGGCCCACTGAGACCCTCGATCACCCCTTCATGCTAGTTCTATGTAATCCACCTTTATCATCGACTGTGGTGCAGCGGGTAGTGCTGCTGCCTCACAGCGCCAGAGACCCGGGTTCCATCCTGACCACCGAGCTTGTACCTTCTCCCCGTGGACCTGCGTGGGTTTTCTCCGGGCGCTCCGGTTTCCCCCCCGCACAGGTTTGTGGGCTAATTGCCATCTGCACGCTGCCACTGGTGTGTGGGATAGAATAGGTGAACTGCAGGCGCTGGTTTATACCAATGATAGACACAAAGTGCTGGAGTAACTCAGCGGGACAGGGGAGCATCTCTGGAGAGAAGGAATGGGTGACGTTTCGGGTCGAGACCCTTCTTCAGGGGAGTGGGCGGTACAGAGATAAAATGTAGTCGGAGAGAGTCAGACTGGTCGGAGAACTGGGAAGGACGGAGAGGGGGGGAATGCAAGGGCTACACAAAAAGCTGGAGAAACTCAGCGGGTGCAGCAGCATCTAAGGAGCGAAGGAGATAGGCGACGTTTCGGGTCGAGACCCTCCTTCAATGCAAGGGCTACTTGAAGTTAGAGAAGTCAATGTTCGTACCGTTGGGGCGCGAGCTGCCCAAGCGAAATATGAGGGGCTGTTCCTCCAATTTGTGCTAGGCCTCACTCTGACAGTGGAGGAGGCCCAGGACAGAACGGTCAGCGTGGGAATGGGAGGGGGAGTTAAGGTGTTTGGAGATCAGGTAGGTTTGGGCGGGATGAGCGGAGGTGTCCAGCGAAACGATCGCCGAGCCCGCGCTTGGTCTCGCCGATGTACAGGAGTCAGCGGATACAGTAGATGAGGTTGGAGGAGCTGCAAGTCAACCTCTGCCTCATCTGACAGGGCCGTAAATCCCCGGAATGAGTGGGTTAGCATACGATGAGCGTTTGACGGCACTGGGCCTGTACCCGCTGGCGTTTAGACAAAAGAGGGGGGGAATCTGATTGAAAACGACCCGATTATTAACACTGTCCCGTGTCCCCAGAGCTCCTGACTGAAACTGGAGTTTAATTTAGTTTAGTTCAGTGATACAGCGCGGAAACAGGCCCTTCGGCCCACCGAGCCCTCGCCGACCAGCGATCGCCCGCACACTAACACTACCCGACACACACTGGGGACAATGTACACGTACGCCAAGCCAATTGGCCGACAAACTTTGGAGTGCGGGTAAATCTCAGAGGAAACCCACGCAGGTCACGGGGAGAGCGTGCAAACTCCGCACAGGCAGCATCGAACCCGGGTCTCCGGCGCTGCAAGCGCTGTTATGCCCCCTGTCCCGCTGAGGAAACCTGGACGGAAACCTCTGGAGACTTTGCGCCCCACCCAAGGTCTCCGTGCGGTTCCCGGAGGTTTTCGTCAGTCTCCCTAATGGTCGAACGTGGTTTCCGTTTTAAAAATCGGTGATTTTTTTTTAGTCGAAGCCGGTTGCGATGCTGGTTGAAGGTGGTTGCCGGAGGACCAAAACCTCCGGGAACCGCACGGAAACCTTGGGTTGGGCGCAAAGTCTCCAGAGGTTTCCGTTCAGGTTTCCTAAGTGGGACGGGGGCATTAAGGCAGCGACTCTACCCCTACACCACTGTGCTAGCCAACTCTCGCCTAATCTTGTGTATCATTTGCTTATTTATATTTAATAACTGGCCGCCGGGCCTTGAAATATTTGACTTGCTTCAGCGAACGCTCACTACCGACTGTTTTCACACAGTTTGGGCCTGGTTTCCCGATCTGCTTCCCACGTCCTCACTCCCAGCAGAGGCCCATTGATCTCGGTCTTCCCTGCATACTCTCCAATCCGCCCCAGACACCCCCGCAACCCCTGTGGGGCCAATATCACTATCGCCCTCGGTCTGGAGATACGGCGCGCCAACAGGCCCTTCGGCCCGCCTGGCCCATGCCGGCCAGCGATCACACCAGCACTACCCCACACAGCACCAGGGACACCTTACAACCGACGACCTACAAACCCGTACGTCTTTGGGGGTGTGGGACGATACCGGAGATCCCGGGGAAATAAAAGGGGGAGGCCGTTTAAGCCTGAGGTGAGAAAAAAAACCTTTCCACCCAGGGAGTTGTGAATCTGTGGAATTCCCTGCCACAGAGGGCAGTGGAGGCCAAGTCACTGGATGGATTTAAGAGAGGGTTAGATAGAGCTCTAGGGGCTGGTGGAGTCAAGGGATATGGGGAGAAGGCAGGCACGGGTTATTGATAGGGGACGATCAGCCATGATCACAATGAAAGGCAGTGCGGGCTCGAAGGGCCGAATGGCCTCCTCCTCCTGCACCTATTGAGGAAGGACATCCTTGTGATTGAGGCAGTGCAGCGTAGGTTCACCAGATTGATCCCTGGGATGGCGGGACTGTCATATGAGAAAAGATTGAAAAGACTAGACTTGTATTCACTGGAGTTTAGAAGGATGAGGGGGGGGATCTTATAGAAACATATAAAATTATAAAAGGACCGGACAAGCTAGATGCAGGAAAAATGTTCCCAATGTTGGGCGAGTCCAGAACCAGGGGCCACACAGTCTTAGAATAAAGGGGAGGTCATTTAAGACTGAGGTGAGAAAAAACGTTTCCACCCAGGGAGTTGTGAATCTGTGGAATTCCCTGCCACAGAGGGCAGTGGAGGCCAAGTCACTGGATGGATTTAAGAGAGAGTTCGATAGAGCTCTAGGGGCTGGTGGAGTCAAGGGATATGGGGAGAAGGCAGGCACGGGTTATTGATTGGGGCATGATCACAATGAATGGCGGTGTTGGCTCGAAGGGCCGAATGGCCTCCTCCTCCTGCAGCTATTGTCTGTGTTTCTGAAGCCCACGCAGGTCACGGGGAGAAGGTGCGAACTAGCGGCAGGCAAACGCCCGTAGTCGGGATCGAACGCGGGTCTCTGGCGCTGCGCCACCGTGCCGCGCAGGAAGGAACTGCAGGCGCTGCTTAACACCGAAGAAAGGCGCAAAACGCTGGGGTAGGCCGGCAGGCCAGGCAGCGTCTCGGGGGGGAAACGGAATAGGTGGCGTTTTGGGTCCGACTCAGAATGGTTCCATTGGCTCGATGATCGGGTGGACTTTAGATTTCACACTCGAGAGTTACAGCGCGGAAACAGGCCCTTCGGCCCACTGAGTCCATGCCGACCCGCGATCACCCCATCCGCCACACGCAATTCACACTAGTTCCACATCGTCTCGCTTTCTCGTCCGCTCCCCACGCACGCTAGACGGGCAGACAACCCGCATGGTCACAGGGAGAACGTGCAAACTCCACACAGACAGCACCCATGGCCAGGTTTAGCCCGGGCACGCACCCGAAAGACGGGTTAAATTGTCCCCTCCTGTGACGGGGAGCGGATGAGGAACAACACGGAACTACTGTGAACGGCTGATCAACGGGCGGCACAGACCCGGTGGGCCGAAGGGCCTGTTTCCACCCTGTATCTCCAAACTAAACATTCCCCCTTCTCCCCGCTCCCGTCCGGCAGAAGGTACAGGAGCTTGAAAGCACGCACCACCAGACTCCGGAACAGTTCGTTCCCCCTCTGCTATCAGGCTTGTGAACGGCCCTTCCACAAGCTAGGGTGCTGCCCGATTCACCGCTACCCCACTGCGGACATTGGACTTAAGGGCCTGTCCCACCAGCGTGCAACTCCACGCGATGAGCGCGACCTAATGTGGTCGCTTGAGCCGTCCGGCGTCGCGGGGCCGGTCCCACCTCGATCGCCGGAATTGTGCGGAGCTCGTCCCGACATCGCGCGGGGCTCCGAAAAACTGACCGTGTTCAAAAATTCCGCGCGGCAACGGCTTGTCGGCTCGCAGTCGCCTCGACGCATTACACACCGCCCCGACATCGTGCCTCCGTGACCCTCTCTGTAGGTGCCTCCGTGACCCTCTCTATGTGTGGCTCCGTGGCCCTCTCTGTGTGTGGCTCCGTGCCCCTCTCTGTGTGCCCCTCTCTGTGTGCCCCTCTCTGTCCTGGCGAACTTACCTTTAAGACTTCGCTCCAAGTTCGCCTCACTTTGCGCCGCGTTGCGCCACTCACCCGACCTCCGCGCGGCCCCCGCTGCCGGTTTGGTCGTGCTTGCCGCATGCAGGCGCATGCTGGTGGGAACGGCCCTGTACAGGGGATCACCCGACCTCCGCGCGGCCCCCGCTTCTAGTTTGATCGCGTTCATCGCATGGAGTCGGATGCTGGTGGGACAGGCCCTTTAGTCTGTGGAGCTGGTGCGTTACAATGCTGAGAACTCTGTATCTTCCCCTTTGCTCCGCCTGTTGTACTGGAGTTTGTCTTGTTACATCTGTGTGTGGAATATCTGACCTGTCTGCATAGCTTGGAGGACAAGGCTTTTCACTGTACCTCGACAGTCTTAGTACACACCCCAACAATATCCTCATGACTGCATGGGACGTGGCTTAATAGAATACAAAATATTAGATCATAATTCAGAATGTCGTAGCCTCAGGATTAAAGGACGTTATTTTACGAAGGAGATGATAAACAAGGAACGGTGGAGCCCACAATGGTCCATTGTTGGCTGTGGGGCAGGTGACAGCGAGTGACACTGACATACGATGAGCGTCTGTCGGCGCTGGGCCTGTACTCGCTGGAGTTTAGAAGGATGAGAGGGGGGAACCTCATTGAAAGGTACAAAATAGTGAAAGGCCCGGATGGAGTGGATGTGGAGAGGAAGTTTCCACTGGTGGGAGAGTCTAGGACTAGAGGGCACAGCCTCAGAATTAGAGGACGTTCCTTTAGGAAGGAGATGAGGAGGAATTTCTTTAGCCAGAGGGCGGTGAATCTGTGGGATTCTTTGCCACAGACGGCTGTGGAGGCCACAAGTCAGTGGATATTTTTAAGGCTGAGGTAGATTAGTGCGGGTGTCAGGGGTTGTGGGGAGAATGGGGTTGGGAGGGAGAGATAGATCAGCCACGATTGAATGGCGGAGTAGACTCGATGGGCCGAATGGCCTAATTCTGCTGCTTTCCCTTATGATCTTTTGACCTTAAAAAGCTGCAGAGCTGAGTTAACATGGAGGAAAATTCTTGAAGTTGTGTAGAAATCTGTGCAAAAACCCCCCTTCTACGTCATATTCAATATCGATATGAAAATATGCATTTATGTACATAGAGCATCGAACTGTACAGCACAGGAACAGGCCCTTCGGCCCACAATATCCGTGCTCCAAGTTAAACTGAGCCCTTCGGCCCAACTTGCCCACATCGGCCAACTACATGCCCCATCTACGCTGGTCCCACCTGCCTGCGTTTGGCCCGTATCCCTCCAAACCCTGCCCCCCCCCATCCATGTACCTGTCTCTGCCCCATCACCACACAATGGACAATAGGTGCAGGAGTAGGCCATTCGGCCCTTCCAGCCATGTCCCTCTCTCGCCTGAAATCCATGTCCTCTAGTCCTTGACATTTCCACCCTGGGGAAAAGGTTTTGAGTGTCTACCCTGTCTAAGCCCCTCATAATATGATGCACTTCTGCAGGTAGATAAGGTGGTCAAGAAGGCCTTTGGCACTTTGGCCTTCATCAGCCAGAGTATTGAGTGTAGAAGTTGGGAGGTCACGTTGCAGTTGTATAAGACGTTGGTGAGACCGCATTTAGAGTATTGTGTTAAAGAAGGAACCGCAGATGCTGGAGAATCGAGGGTTACACAAAAAGCCTGGAGAAACTCAGCGGGTGCAGCAGCATCTAAGGAGCGAAGGAGATAGGCGACGTTTCGGGCCGAGACCCTTCTTCAGAATATTATGTTCAGTTCTGGGCACCGTGTTTTAGGAAAGATATCGTCGAGCTGGAAAAGGGCGCAGGGGAGATTTACGAGGATGTTGCCGGGACTCGAGGGGCGTGAGCTACAGGGAGAGGTTGAGCAGGCTGGGTCTCTATTCCCTGGAGCGCAGGAGGATGAGGGGTTCTCTTATAGGGGTGTACAAACTCATGAGAGGAATAGATCGGGTAGACGCACAGAGTCTCTTGCCCAGAGTAGGGGAATCGAGGACCAGAGGACACGGGTTTAATGTGAAGGGGAAAAGATTTAATAGGAATCTGAGGGGTAACTTTTCCACACAGAGGGGGGTGGGTGTATGGAACGAGCTGCCGGAGGAGGTAGTTGAGGCTGGGACTATCCCAACGTTTAAGAAACAGTTAGACAGGTACATGGATAGGACAGGTTTGGAGGGATGTGGGCCAAATGCGGGCAGGTGGGACTGGTGTAGATGGGGCATGTTGGCCGGTGCGGGCAAGTTGGGCTGAAGGGCCTGTTTCTATGCTGTACCAATCTGTGACCTTGCGACTCTATTACAATCGAGCCATCCACAGTGTACAGATACGTGATCTAGTGAATAACATTTGGTGCAAGATACAGTCCAATAACGTCTGGTCAAAGATAGCCCAAGGGATATTTCAGGGGATATGTTTAAGGCGGAGATAGATAGATTCTTGATTAGTGCAGGTGTCAGAGGTTACGGGGAGAAGGCAGGAGAATGGTCTACTCCTCTCATGATTTTGTACAGCTCTATAAGATCACCCCTCATCCTCCTGCGCTCCAAGGAATAGAGACCCAGTCTATGTTAAGGTGAGGGGGGAAAAGATTTAATAGGAATCTGAGGGGTAACTTTTCCACACAGAGGGTGGTGTGTGTATGGAACGAGCTGCCGGAGGAGGCAGTTGAGGCTGGGGCTATCCAACGTTTAAGAAACAGTTAGACAGGTACATGGATAGGACAGGTTTGGAGGGATATGGGCCAAATGCGGGCAGGTGGGATTAGTGTAGATGGGGCATGTTGGCCGGTGTGGGCAAGTTGGGCCGAAGGGCCTGTTTCCACACTGTAGAATAGCTCTACACCTGCACATGTTAGTGATCTGGGCATAACATTCTGTACATAACATGCTGCCATGATTGGACACGCGTGTGCGTGTAAATATCAGTA
>OY740822.1:3304889-3373090 GCA_963514005.1 Raja brachyura | reverse complement strand
TCTCCCTCTGCGCTGAGGCGATCCAGACCGCCACCGCCGCCGTTGGGGCACCGCAGCGCCGAACCCCGCCGCCGCCACAGCTCCGCCATTAGGCCTCAGCGCAGACGGTGACGGGGGACACACACCCCCCCCCCCCCCCCCCCGAAGGGAGAGACTAAAGGGCCTGTCCCACTGTACGAGGTAATTCAAGAGTTCTCCCAAGTTTCCATATAACCATATAACAATTACAGCCCTCTCGGCCCTTCCAGTCCGTGCCGACCATTTATTTTCCCCTAGTCCCATCTACCTGCACTCAGACCATACCCCTCCATTCCCTTCCCGTCCATATACCTATCCACTTTACTTTTAAATGTTAAAATCGATCCTGCCTCCACCACTTCTGCTGGAAGATCATTCCACACAGCCACCACTCTCTGAGTAAAGAAGTTCCCCCTCATGTTACCCCTAAACGTCTGTCCCTTAATTCTCATGTCATGCCCTCTTCTTTGAATCTTCCCTACCCTTAATGGGAAAAGCTTATCCACGTCAACTCTGTCTACCTCTTTCATCATTTTAAAGACCTCAATCAAGTCCCCCCTTAACCTTCTGCGCTCCAAAGAATAAAGACCTAACTTGTTCAACCTTTCTCTGTAACTTAGTTGCTGGAACCCAGGCAACATTCTAGTAAATCTCCTCTGTACTCTCTCTATTTTGTTGACATCCTTCCTATAATTAGGCGACCAAAATTGTACACCACACTCCAGAATTGGTCTCACCAATGCCTTGTACAATTTTAACATTACTTCCCTAATCCTATATTCAATGCTCTGATTTATAAAGGCCAGCACACCAAAAGCTTTCTTTACCACCCTATCTACATGCGATTCCACCTTCAGGGAACTACGCACAGTTATTCCCAGATCCCTCTGTTCCACAGCATTCCTCAATTCCCTACCATTTACCATGTTTCCCCTCCGGGCTACGTACTTACCACGAGTTTGATTTTTTTGAACTCGGGAGATGTCTTGAATTACGTCATACAGTGGGACAGGCCGTCAAGACTCTGTTTCTCCCCCCCCCCCCCCCCCCCACACACACACACACACACACATACACAACCCTAATAAAACAAAATTCTACCGAAAAAGACACACAAAAATAGACAGAAACGGACAGACGGCAGATGAGCCGCAGCTGCCAGCCAGCGCGGACACCTCCGATATCCATCTATCTATCTATCTCTGCCTTAAAAATATCCACTGACTTGTGGCCTCCACAGCCGTCTGTGGCGAAGAATCCCACAGATTCACCACCCTCCGACTGAAGAAATTCCTCCCGAAAAAAAATCATCCTTTAATTCCCAGGCTGTGACCTCTAGTCCTAGACTCTCCCACGAGTGGGAACGTCCTTAAGAAAGCCAATGGTATGTTAGCTTTCATAGCAAAAGGATTTGAGTATAGGAGCAGGGAGGTTCCACTTCAGTTGTATAGGGTCTTGGTGAGACCACACCTGGAGTATTGCGTACAGTTCTGGTCTCCAAATCTGAGGAAGGACATTATTGCCATAGAGGGAGTGCAGAGAAGGTTCACCAGACCGATTCCTGGGATGTCAGGACTGTCTTATGAACAAAGACTGCATAGACTCGGTTTATACTCTCTAGAATTTAGGAGATTGAGAGGGGATCTTATAGAAACTTACAAAATTCTTAAGGGGTTGGACAGGCTAGATGCAGGAAGATTGTTCCCGATGTTGGGGAGGTCCAGGACAAGGGGTCACAGCTTAAGGATAAGGGGACCGAGATGAGAAGGACTTTTTTCACACAGAGAGTGGTGGGTCTCTGGAACTCTCTGCCACAGAGGGTAGTTGAGGCCAGTTCATTGGCTATATTTAAGAGGGAGTTAGATGTGGCCCTTGTGGCTAAGGGGATCAGAGGGTATGGAGAGAAGGCAGGTACGGGATACTGAGTTGGATGATCAGCCGTGATCATATTGAATGGCGGTGCAGGCTCGAAGGGCCGAATGGCCTCTACTCCTGCACCTAATTTCTATGTTTGTATGTTTCTATCCTCTCCAAAACGATTCCTCAGATACCTTCACTGGAAGAGAATGGACGGTTTGTCACCCAATGTGTGATGACAACTATTGACGTAACATTCTCACCCTATAAAGGATCGCAATAAAGACGGGATTATTAAAAAATTACACAGAGTAAGGTTACGGGACGATAGAACTTTACTTATCCCAGGAGAGAGATTGATCTGGAAACAGTCATAAAACCGCAACGAGATACACGAATCATGGAATTAAAGTAACGAGAGGAAAGGATTGGGGGACGTGCGAAGATTGGGGAGGGGGGGATACCGTGTGCTTTAAGTTTGTATACTAATCTCTTATGTGGGACCTTGTCGAAAGCCTTCTGAAAGTCCAGATACACCACATCCACTGGTTCTCCCCCATCCACGCTACTAGTTACATCCTCGAAAAATTCCACAAGATTCATCAGACATGATTTACCTTTCGTAAATCCATGCTGACTTTGTCCAATGATTTCACCACTTTCCAAATGTGCTGCTATCCCATCTTTAATAACTGACTCTAGCAGTTTCCCCACTACCGATGTTAGACTAACTGGTCTGTAATTCCCCGTTTTCTCTCTCCCTCCCTTTTTTAAAAGTGGGGTTACATTAGCTACCCGCCAATCCTCAGGAACTACTCCAGAATCTAAAGAGTTTTGAAAAATTATCATTAATGCATCCACTATTTCTGTGGCTACTTCCTCGAGTACTCTGGGATGCAGACTATCTGGCCCTGGGGATTTATCGACCTTTAATCCGTTCAATTTACCCAACACCACTTCCCGACTAACCTGGATTTCACTCAGTTCCTCCATCTTATTTGTCCCTGCGGTCCCCTGCTATTTCCGGCAGAGTATTTATGTCTTCCTTAGTGAAGACAGAACCAAAGTAGTTATTCAATTGGTCTGCCATGTCCTTGTTCCCCATGATCAACTCACCTGTTTCTGACTGCAAGGGACCAACATTTGTTTTAACTAATCTCTTTCTCTTCACATATCTATAAAAACATTTGCAGTCAGTTTTTATGTTCCCTGCCAGTTTTCTTTCATAATCTATTTTCCCTTTCCTAATTAATCCCTTTGATCCTCCTTTGCTGGTCTCTGAATTTCTCCCAGTCCTCTGGTAGGCTGCTTTTTCTGGCTAATTTGTATGCTTCACCTATGACAATAGACAATAGGTGCAGGAGTAGGCCATTCGGCCCTTCGAGCCAGCACTGCTATTTGATGTGATCACGGCTGATCATCCCCAATCAGTACCCCGTTCCTTCCTTCTCCCCATATCCCCTGACTCCGCTATCTTTAAGAGCCCTATCCAGCTCTCTCTTGAAAGCATCCAGAGAACCGGCCTCCACCGCCCTCTGAGGCAGAGAATTCCACAGACTCACAACTCTCTGCGAGAAAAAGTGTTTCCTCGTCTCCGTTCTAAATGGCCGACCCCTTATTCTAAAACAGTGGCCCCTGGTTCTGGACTCCCCCAACATCGGGAACATGTTTCCTGCCTCTAGCGTGTCCAAACCCTTAATAATCTTATATGTTTCAATGAGATCACCTCTCATCCTTCTAAACTCCAGAGTGTACAAGCCCAGCCGCTCCATTCTCTCAGCGTATGACAGTCCCGCCATCCCGGGAATTAACCTTGTAAACCTACGCTGGGCTCCCTCAATAGCAAGAATGTCCTTCCTCAAATTAGGGGACCAAAACTGCACACAATACTCCAGGTGTGGTCTCACTAGGGCCCTGTACAACTGCAGAAGGACCTCTTTGCTCCTGTACTCGACTCCTCTTGTGATCAAGGTGCTGCCTCACCCGCTGAGTTTCCCCAGCATTTTTGTCTACCTTCGATTTCTCCGGCATCTGCAGTCCTTTCTCAAACATTTCCTTTGCTAATGATTCATTTCATAGTTTGACGCTTTGTAAATTTCTTAATGTGATAGTTGGTTCCGAGTTATTAATTATAGCGGAGCAGTGCAGCCCATTAGAGGCAAAGAGCAGAATTAGACGTCCAAGAGACGTCGGTGGGAGAATCAGGCGAAATATCTCGTTTGGAGTCGAGGTGAGGAGGAATTTCTTCATCCTGAGGGTGGTGAGCCTGTGGAATTATTTGTAGGCCACGTCAGTGGATGTTTTTAAGGCGGAGATTGATAAGATTCCCGATCGGTACGGGTGTCCGGAGTTACGGGGAGAATGGGGCGAGGAGCGAGAGATAGACCAGCCGTGACTGAATGGCGGAGTAGACTTAGTCTAGTTTGGAGAGCGTGCCGTCCTCTCACTCTTCCCGATCTATTCCTCCCATGATGTTGTACACCTCCACAAGATCACCCCTCATCTTCCTGCGCTCTGAGGAGAAGAGACCCAGCCTGCTCAACCTCTCCCCGTAGCTCGAACCCTGGAGTCCTGGCAACATCCTCGTAAATCTGACTCTTAGCCAACATGTCCCAGCTAAACCTAGTCCCACCTGCCTGCGCTTGGTCCATATCCCTCCAAACTTGTCCTATCCATGCACCTGTTTCTTAAACGTTGGGATAGTCCCAGCCTCAACTGCCTCATCCGGCAGCTCGTTCCATACACCCACCTATTTGAAAGCAGATTAAGTCCAGAGCCCGTGGACTCACCATTGCGGAGCTGGCTGCCCCTCAGATGCTGCGGTGGCGTTGCAGCTGAGACTCGACTTCGGAGGCTTCAGTTTTTGCTGCGACATGTTTCACAAAACACGGGGGGGGGGTTGCCCCCACCTCTCAAAACACGGGGGGAGGTTGCCCCCCACCTCTCAAAACACAGGTCCCCCCCCGTCCCCCCCAGGATTTCCACCCATGGCTGGAGGCCAAGTCAGTGGATATTTTTAAAGGCAGAGATAGATACAGTCTCGTGTCGGAAGGAACTGCAGACTCTGGTTTAAACCGAAGACACATACAAAATGCTGGAGTATCTCCAGCATCTGTGAAGAACACAGTTGAACAGAGGGATCTGGGAATAACCGTGCATAGTTCCTCGAAGGTGGAATCTCATATAGATAGGGTGGTAAAGAAAGCTTTTGGTATGCTAGCCTTTATAAATCAGAGCATTGAGTATAGAAGCTGGGATGTAATGTTAAAATTGTACAAGGCATTGGTGAGACTAAATCTGGAGTATGGTGTACAATTTTGGTCGCCCAATTATAGGAAGGATGTCAACAAAATAGAGAGGGTACAGAGGAGATTTACTAGAATGTTGCCTGGGTTTCAACAGCTAAGTTACAGAGATAGGTTGAACAAGTTAGGTCTTTATTCTCTGGAGCGCAGAAGGTTAAGGGGGGACTTGATAGAGGTCTTTAAAATGATGAGAGGGATAGACAGAGTTGATGTGGACAAGCTTTTCCCTTTGAGAATAGGGAAGATTCAAACAAGAGGACATGACTTTAGAATTAAGGGACAGAAGTTTAGGGGTAACATGAGGGGGAACTTCTTTACTCAGAGAGTGGTAGCGGTGTGGAATGAGCTTCCAGTGGAAGTGGTGGCGGCAGGTTCGTTGGTATCATTTAAAAATAAATTGGATAGGCATATGGATGAGAAGGGTATGGAGGGTTATGGTATGAGTGCAGGCAGGTGGGACTAAGGGAAAAAAGTTGTTCGGCACGGACTTGAAGGGCCGAGATGGCCTGTTTCCGTGCTGTAATTGTTATATGGTTATAGAAACATAGAAACATAGAAATTAGGTGCAGGAATAGGCCATTCGGCCCTTCGAGCCTGCACCGCCATTCAATATGATCATGGCTGACCATTCAACTCAGTATCCCGTACCTGCCTTCTCTCCATACCCTCTAATCCCCTTAGCCACAAGGGCGATCAGGACAGGCAGCAACTCTGCAGAGAACGGGATGATCAGTACGGGTGTCGGGGGTGAAGGGGCGGAGGGCAGGAGAATGGGGTTAGGAGGGAGAGATAGATCAGGCGCGGTCGACCAAAAATGCTGGAGGAACTCAGCGGGTGAGGCAGCGAAGGAGATATGGAGCGAAGGAATAGGTGACCTTTTGGGTCGAGACCCTTCTTTGGATTGGGGTGGGGGGGGCGCGGGAAGAAGAAAGGAAGAGGCGGAGAGGGAGCTGGGGAAGGGGAGGGGAAGGAGGGAGAAAGCAGGGACTACCTGAAACTGGAGAAGTCAATGTCAAGTCAGGTTTATTCGACACATACACACACGAGATGTGCAGTGAAATGAGAAGTGGCGATGCTTGCCGATTGTGCAAACAAGCTACAAAACAGAGTGGAACAGATTCATATATTCACATATTACATATTTGTGGGAGGAAGGAAATTTAAAAGACACCACACTACAGTAGTTTGGTTCAGCAAAGTTAGTCCCTGGTGAGATAGGAGCTCACGGTCCTCATGGCCTCTGGGAAGAAACTCTGTCTCATTGCGTACAGTTCTGGTCTCCAAATCTGAGGAAGGACATTCTTGCCATAGAGGGAGTGCAGAGAAGGTTCACCAGACTGATTCCTGGGATGTCAGGACTGTCTTATGAACAAAGACTGCATAGACTCGGTTTATACTCTCTAGAACTTAGGAGATTGAGAGGGGATCTTATAGAAACTTACAAAATTCTTAAGGGTTAGGGATAGGGTTAGACTCCAAGGGCCGAATGGCCTACTCGTGCACCTAATTTCTATGTTTCTATCTTATAGAAACTTACAAAATTCTTAAGGGGTTGGACAGGCTAGATGCAGGAAGATTGTTCCCGATGTTGGGGAGGTCCAGGACAAGGGGTCACAGCTTAAGGATAAGGGGGAAATCCTTTAGGACCGAGATGAGAAGGACTTTTTTCACACAGAGAGTGGTGGGTCTCTGGCCTATTTTCTACGCTTCTCTGCTTCTAAGTCCCGTACACTGTCAGTAGAAGGGTCTCGCCCCCCGAAACGTCACCCATTCCTTCTCTCCCGAGATGAGAAGGACTTTTTTCACACAGAGAGTGGTGAATCTGTGGCATTCTCTGCCACAGAAGGCAGTTGAGGTCAGTTCATTGGCTATATTTAAGAGGGAGTTAGATGTGGCCCTTGTGGCTAAGGGGATCAGGGGGTATGGAGAGAAGGCAGGTACGGGATACTGAGTTGGATGATCAGCCATGATCATATTGAATGGCGGTGCAGGCTCGAAGGGCCGAATGGCCTGCTCCTGCACCTAATTTCTATGTTTCTATGTCCCATCCTCTCCGTTCTCACAGCATGGCAATGGAGGCGTTTGCCCGACCGTAGCAGCTGGAACAGCCCGTTGCAGGGGTGGAAGAGGTCCCCCCCCCATGATCTTGCTGGCTCTGGAGTTGCATCCCCTGATGTATAGTTCCTGCAGGGGGGGGGGGGCGAGTGAAGCTCCCACAGTGCGTTCGCCCGAACCCACTACTCTCTGCAGAGCCTTCTCGTCCTGGGCAGAGCAGTTCCCAAACCAAACCGTGATGTTTCCTGGACAAGACGCTGCTGAGTAGAAGGCCTGGTTGAATGGGGGAGCAGACTCGACGGGGCCGAATGGCCTCACCCTTCTGCTGTCAATTGTGATCATTGTTGCGACCTTTTTCTTTCCAGGTCATGTGATGGTTAACGGCCCGGTGACCCCAATCCCAGTCAAGGCCCAGCCCACCACCATAGACGCCATCGTTCCACAGGTTCCAGTCGGTAAGTCTCTCAAGTCAAACAAACTTTATTGTCATTTAGAAATACATCGATATATGCAGTTCCAAACGGAATTACGTTGCATTTGGCTCCACGTGCAACACGATAATTAACAGAAGGATACACATGGATACAAAGGATAAATAGACAATGGTGGCAGCCCATTACATGGCATTCAGGAGTCTGACGGCTCGTGGGAAGAAGCTGTTGCAGAACCTTGATGTTCTGCTCCTTATGCTGCGATATCTTTTGCCCGAGGGCAGCAGAGTGAACAGTCCGTGATGGAGATGTGTGGGGTCTTTTATAATACTGCTGGCCTTAGACACGCAACATTTGGTCGCAATATCCCCGATTGAGGGGAGAGAAGTCCCGATGATTTTTTCCGCTGTCCTCACCACTCTCTGCACAGACTTCCAGTCGGAGGCTTTACAGTCCCCAAACCAGACAGAGATACAGCTGGTCAAAATACTCTCTATGGTGCCCCTGTAGAAAGTGGTGAGGATGGGATGGGGGAGGTGAGCTCTTCTCATCCGGCGCAGAAAGTGCAACCGCTCTTAACTGTTGATGAGATGTTATTCGACCAGGTCAGACTGTTAGTGATCTGCCCCCCCAGGAACTTTGTGCTACTGACCACCTCCGCATCGCTGTCATTGATGTGAAGTGGTGTGGGACTGTGCCGGGTTTTCCTGAAGTCGACGATGACCTCCTTTGTTTTTTCGACATTCAGGATCAGGTTGTTCGTATTGCACCAGTCCACCAGTTGTTTCACCTCCTCCCTGTAAGCCAGCTCATTGTCGTCCCTGATGAGGCCCACCACTGTTGTGTCATCTGCGTACTTCATGATGTGGTTTGTACTAAACCTGGCACAACAGTCGTGGGTCATCAGGGTAAACAGCAGTGGACTCAGGACACAGCCCTGAGGGGAGCCGGTGCTCAGAGAGATGGTGTTAGAGGTGTTATTTCCAACCCTCACAGACTGGGGTCTGTCAGTGAGGGTCTCCACTCTACTGCAGAGATAGTTTCTTCACCTTTGACCTATCCCGTTATCTTGCCGAGCATTCCCAAGCTCCCAACTTGTTCTCCGGATCTCGTGCCGACAAAACGTCACAAGTGCATAAGTCCACAAATTCATAAACTCGGCCCATCGAGTCTACTCCGCCATTCGATCACGGCTGATCTATCTCTCCCTCCTAACCCCAGTCTCCTGCCTTCTCCCCGCATCCCGACACACACTCAGGCGCTTTGCCAGATTTCGGATTGCTGTTCCAACGTTCAGGAGTCCATGAGTGTTTAAGAAGGAACTGCAGATGCTGGAGAATCGAGGGTGACACAAAAAGCTGGAGAAACTCAGCGGGTGCAGCAGCATCTAAGGAGCGAAGGAGATAAGCGACGTTTCGGGTCGAGACCCTTCTTCAGACTTCCCTACGTCGGTCGGGTCCAATCCCGACCACCCGCGCGGAGTTTTTGCACGTTCTCCCCGGAGACCCGCGCGGGTTTCCTCCGAGGTTGTCCCAGGGATGTCAGGACTTCCATATGAGGAAAGACTGGATAGACTCGGCTTGTACTCGCTGGAATTTTCGAAGATTGAGGGGGGGATCTTATAGAAACTTACAAAATTCTTAAGGGGTTGGACAAGCTAGATGCTGGAAGATTGTTCCCGATGTTGGGGGAGTCCGGAACAAGGGGTCACACAGTTTAAGGATAAGGGGGGATGCCTTTAGGACCAAGATGAGGAAAACATTCTTTACACAGAGAGTGGAACTCTCTGCCACAGAAGGTAGTTGAGGCCAGTTCATTGGCTATATTTAAGAGGGCGTTAGATGTGGCACTTGTGGCTAAAGGGATCAGGGGGTATGGAGAGAAGGCAGGTACGGGATACTGAGTTGGATGATCAGCCATGATCATATTGAATGGCGGTGCTGGCTCAAAGGGCCGAATGGCCTACTCCGGCACATATGTTTCTATGTTTCTATGAGATAATCAGTTTCCTCCCCCATTCCAAAGACGTGCGTGTTTGTAGGTGAACATCCCGCGGTCTAGGCGTAAGCTCAGGGGCGACAGACCGCGCCTGTGTGGTTGCAGCTCCTAGACTCTGGAACAGCGTCCCTCTCCCCATCAGATCTGCCCCTTCCATCGACTCCTTTAAGTCGAGACTAAAAACGCATCTCGACTCCCAAGCCTTTCTTGACGTCCTCTGAGTGAGGGCTATATGTGTGTAGTGATGTCTGTGCTTAATCTATGAACCACTGTTGTATAACGTTAGTACCTCCACCAATGTAAAGCACTTTGGCCAACGAGAGTTGGTTTTTAAATGTGCTATAGAAATAAAAGTGACTTGACTTGACTGGAGGGCTACACAAAAGGCTGGAGAAACTCAGCGGGTGCAGCAGCATCTAAGGAGCGAAGGAGATAGGCGACGTTTCGGGTCGAGACCCTTCTTCAGACTGGTCAGGGATCAGGGAAACGAGAGATATAGACGGTGATGTGGAGAGATAAAGAACAACGAATGAAAGATATGCAAAAAAGTATCGATGATGAAGGAAACAGGCCATTGTAAGCTGTTTGTGGTGTGAAAATGCGACTTGAGTGGGGGAGAGATAGAGAGAGAGGGAATGCCAGGGCCCGAGGGCTGAGGGAGAGGTGGGAAGGGGAGGGGGCAGCCAGGGTTAACAGAATTGTGAAAATTCAATGTTTAAGCCCAGAGGATGCAGACCCCCCAAGCGGAATATGAGGTGCTGTTCCTCCAACTTGCGGTGTTGCTCACTCTGGCCGTGGAGGAGGCCCAGGACCGAGAGGTCGGATACGGAGTGAGAGGGGGAGTTGAAGTGCTGGGCCACCGGGAGGTCGGGTTGGTTATTGCGGACCGAGCGGAGGTGTTCGGCGAAACGATCGCCCAGCCTCCGCTTGGTCTCACCGATGTAGATCAGCTGGCATCTGGAGCAACGGATGCAGTAGATGAGGTTGGAGGAGGTGCAGGTGAACCTCTGTCGGACTTGGAAGGATTGCTTGGGTCCCTGAAAGGGGTGGATGCAGGTGGTGAAGGGACAAGTGTAGCATCTCCTGCAGTTGACTTGACTGGAATTGGTTTGGTGTGAGTGCAAATTATCCCTAGTGTGTGTCGGGTCGTGTTAATGTGCGGGGATCGCTGGCCCGCGCGGACCCGGTGGGCCGAAGGGCCTGCCTAACCGCGCTGTATCCCTAAATCAAAAACGACCTCCTCCGGCAGCTCGTTCCATACGCCCGCCACCCTCTGTGTGAAAAAGTTACCCCTCAGATTCCTATTAAATCTTTTCCCCTTCAACTTGAACCCGTGTCCTCTGGTCCTCGATTCCCCAACTCTGGGCAAGAGACTGCTGATGAGATGGTTCCTTAAGGGCCTGTCCCACCAGCACGCAACTCCACGCGATGAGCATGACCTAACGTGGTCGCTTGAGCCGTCCGGCGTCGCGGGGCCGGTCCCACTTCGATCGCCGGAGCCGTGCGGAATTGTGCGGAGTTCGTCCCGACATCGCGCGGGGCTCCGAAAATCTGACTGTGTCCAAAAATTCCGCGCGGCAACGGCTTGTCGGCTAGCAGTCGCCTCGACGCATTACACACCGCCTCGACATCGTGCCTCCGTGACCCTCTCTGTGTGTGCCTCCGTGGCCCTCTGTGTGTGTGTGCCTCTGTGCCCCTCTCTGTCCTGGCAAACTTACCTTTAAGACTTCGCTCCAAGTTCGCCTCACTTTGCGCCGCGTTGCGCCACTCACCCGACCTCCGCGCGGCCCTCGCTGCCGGTTTGGTCGCGCTTGCCGCATGCAGGCGCATGCTGGTGGGAACAGCCCTGTACAGGGGATCACCCGACCTCCGCGCGGCCCCCGCTTCTAGTTTGATCGCGTTCATCGCATGGAGTCGGATGCTGGTGGGACAGGCCCTTTACAGTCGGTGGCTATCGAGGATAGTCAGTCTATAAGCTGCTGAAACTGCTTAAAGCATCTGTCTTATTCAATTCATATTTCTGACAGCATTAGTGATCTTTTTTGTAATACATTTCAATGATTCAATGATATTTGATTGACACGTGTATAGGGCGGCACGGTGGCGCAGCGGTAGAGTTCCTGCCTCACTACGCCAATGACTCGCTATCCATCCCAAACACGGGCGCCGTCTGTGCGGAGTTTGCACGTTCTCCCCGTGACCCGCGCGGGTTTTCTCCGGGTGCTCCGGTTTCAATAGACAATAGACAACAGGTGCAGGAGTAGGCCATTCGGCCCTTCGAGCCAGCACCGCCATTCAATGTGATCATGGCTGATCATCCCCAATCAGTACCCCGTTCCTGCCTTCTCCCCATATCCCCTGACTCCGCTATCTTTAAGAGCCCTATCTAGCTCTCTCTTGAAAGCATCCAGAGAACCGGCCTCCACCGCCCTCTGAGGCAGAGAATTCCACAGACTCACCACTCTCTGTGAGAAAAAGTGTTTCCTCGTCTCCGTTCTAAATGGCCGACCCCTTATTCTTAAACTGTGTGTGTGGCCCCTGGTTCTGGACTCCCCCAACATCGGGAACATGTTTCCTGCCTCTAGCGCGTCCAAACCCTTAATAATCTTATATTTTTCAATGAGATCCCCTCTCATCCTTCTAAACTCCAGCGTGTACAAGCCCTCAACAATCTTATATGTTTCAATGAGATCCCCTCTCATCCTTCTAAACTCCGGACTCGATGGGCCGAATGGCCTAATTGTACTCTGATAACGTGTGAACATTAGTGAAGTCTGAAGAAGGGTCTCGACCCGAAACGTCGCCTATTTCCTTCGCTCCCTAGATGCTGCTGCACCCGCTGAGTTTCTCCAGCTTTTTGTGTTACCCATTAGTTCAGTTTTGCTGTTTTAGTTCCAGAAACACAGCGCCGGCCCACCGAGTCCGCGCCACCCCGCGCGCCACCCGCACGCTAACGCTATCCTACACACACCAGGGACAATTTACGCTTGGACTAAGCCGATTCATCCACGTACCCGCCTGAACGTCTTTGGAGTGCGGGAGGAAAGCGCGGGACACGGGAGAACGTACAGACTCCGTGCAGACAAGCACCGGGATCGAACCCCGGGTCCCCGGCGTCGCAAGGCACCGACTCTACCCTCTGTGCCACCGTGACCTCCCCTCCACTAGTCAACTAAACCCACTCTTAACTCAACATGGAATTTCTCTTGCCCCCTGGACCCAGCAGTTCATTGCCTCTGTGTGCAATCGGCCTCCATTATCTAAATGGTGGCCGATTAGGAAAAGGGGAGATGCAGCGTGACCTGGGTGCCATGGTACACCAGTCATTGAAAGTAGGCATGCAGGTGCAGCAGGCAGTGAAGAAAGCGAATGGTATGTTAGCATTCATAGCAAAAGGATTTGAGTATAGGAGCAGGGAGGGTCTACTTCAGTTGTATAGGGTCTTGGTGAGGCCACACCTGGAGTATTGCGTACAGTTCTGGTCTCCAAATCTGAGGAAGGACATTATTGCCATAGAGGGAGTGCAGAGAAGGTTCACCAGACTGATTCCTGGGATGTCAGGACTGTCTTATGAACAAAGACTGGATAGACTCGGTTTATACTCTCTAGAATTTAGGAGATTGAGAGGGGATCTTATAGAAACTTACAAGATTCTTAAGGGGTTGGACAGGCTAGATGTAGGGAGATTGTTCCCGATGTTGGGGAGGTCCAGGACAAGGGGTCACAGCTTAAGGATAAGGGGGGAAATCCTTTAGGACCGAGATGAGAAGGAATTTTTTTCACACAGAGAGTGGTGGGTCTCTGGAACTCTCTGCCACAGAGGGTAGTTGAGGCCAGTTCATTGGCTATATTTAAGAGGGAGTTAGATGTGGCCCTTGTGGCTAAAGGGATCAGGGGGTATGGAGAGAAGGCAGGTACGGGATACTGAGTTGGATGATCAGCCATGATCATATTGAATGGCGGTGCAGGCTCGAAGGGCCGAATGGCCTACTCCTGCACCTAATTTCTATGTTTCTATGTTTCTATGTGTGAGCATTTGCTGCTTTCTCTAAACCAGGCATGGAGTGACTGGAATCTGATTAGCACGCTCCCCTAAATCGCAGGGGTTAATGCCATTTGAAGATCTGGTGCAACCAATTTCCGTTTACCCTGCAGGGTCCCAGGAGCGCCGTGGATCAGAACGCTAATAATAACAGCAGTTTGTTCGGGAGCTTCAGGATGTGTCGGGCTGTTCATTCGCCAAAGCCGCCTGCTCCTCTCAACGGCTTTTATTGCCGCCCTTGGCTATAAAAGCTCTGCAATTAAAAATTACAGGCCGAGCCTGATCAAGCACCAGGCACGCGGCAATCATTCGAGGGTAGGCTCGTGTGGCGCAGCGGCCGGGGCCTGTTTCCGCGC
Source organism: Raja brachyura (assembly GCA_963514005.1). Next base: position 3,359,028 of record OY740822.1, on the reverse strand, counting down.
TGTGTCCCTCAACCAAACTCGGGGCGGTCACGGTGGCGCGACGGGAGAAGCTGCTGCCTCACAGCGACATCCTGACTACGGGCGCTGTCTGTACGGGGTTTGCACGTTCTCCGCGCGACCGCGTGTGGGCTTTCTCCGAGATCTTCGGATTCCTCCCACACACGAAAGACACACAGGTTTGTAGGCTAATTAGCTTGGTGTAAATGTAAATTGTCCCTAGTGTGTGTAGGACAGTGTTAATGTGCGGGGATCGCTGGTCGGCGCGGACTCGGTGGGCCGAAGGGCCTGTTTCTGCTCTGTAACTCTAAACTGAACTAAGTCATAGGACCAGAATTAGGCCATTCGGCCCATCGCGTCTACTCCGTCTTTCAACCAGGGCTGATCTATCTCCTCCCTCTCAGCCCCATTCTCCTGCCTTCTCCCCGTAACCTCCGCCACCCGCCACGACTGAATGGCAGAGGAGACTTTGATGGGCCGAATGGCCTAATTCTGCTCCAATCACTCATGATCCTATAAAACAAAGAAACATTGAAAAATAGGTGCAGGAGGAGGCCATTCGGCCCTTCGAGCCAGCACCGCCATTCAATATGATCACGGCTGATCATCCACAATCAGTACCCCGTTCCTGCTTTCTCCCCAACCATATCCCTTGATTCCGTTAGCCCATAAGAGCTAAATCTAACTCTCTCTTGAAAACATCCAGTGATGTTTCCATCCAGTGAAACATCCAGTGAACTCAGTCCTGTTGTCCTTTGCAACAGAGCATAGCTTGCCTCTGCGTTGCCGTTAGCGGCGTTGTCTGTCCCAGGGCAGTTTTTAAAGTTGCCGAAAGGAACATTTGCTAACTCTCCCCCTGTCCTTGTGGAGTGCGCGATCCTGCCGTGGCGTTTTGGGGCGAAATCGCTTTCGATTCCAACGAGGTAGCCCCCAAAAAGAGCAATGGGAATAAAAAGCAGCTCGAACCAACTGGAGCCGGTCCTTCATTGTCACACACGGCGGGACCCGGTGAGATTCTATGCTTGCTTACCCAAACGCTGGCCACTGTTTTACTCACGGGCATTTTTTAACACGTTGAAAAAACCGCCCAGACCTAGCTGAGGCCTCAAGGACACGGGGACCACTCTCGACTGAAGAAATTCCTCCTCATCTCCTTCCTAAAGGTACGTCCTTTTATTCTGAGGCTGTGCCCTCTGGTCCTAGACTCTCCCACTAGTGGAAACATCCTCTCCACATCCACTCTATCCAGGCCTTTCACTATTTGGCAAAGGGGCTGTTCCTCTACGGCGACCTAATTGGCGAGTTTAGAAGAATTTAGGAGAGTTTGAAGAAGTGTCATGTTGAAGACCTCCTACAACCTCCTTCAACTATGTTGAAGACCTCCTACAACCTCCTTCAACTATGATGAAGACCTCCTACAACCTCCTTCGACTGTGTTGAAGACCTCCTACAACCTCCTTCGACTGTGTTGAAGACCTCCTACAACCTCCTTCAACTATGATGAAGACCTCCTACAACCTCCTTCGACTATGATGAAGACCTCCTACAACCTCCTTCAACTATGTTGAAGACCTCCTACAACCTCCTTCGACTATGTTGAAGACCTCCTACAACCTCCTTCGACTGTGTTGAAGACCAGCTACACTAGCTACGACTAACTTCGAGAAGATTGGACACCGAATAGTGGAGAGTGAAGACGACCTCCTTCGATCTCCTTCGACCTCCCTTTGACTATGATGAAGACTATCGACGACTACCCCCAATTACCTACGACTGACGTGCCGACCTACTTCGACTAAACCTACGAGTAAAAAAATATCGTTTTTTTTCCATGGCGACCTTTTTTTACTTGCGGGCATTTTTTAATATGTTGAAAAAAACGCCGCGAGCTAGCTGAGGCCTCGAGGACGCGGGGACCACTCTCGAGCGTGAAGGAGAGTTGCAATGACCTCCTAGGACCTCGTGTCGACCGTACCGCGAGTACGAGTCGAGGGCAAACTCGCCAGAACTCGCGGATTCGGTCGGCCAAGTGGGACAGCCCCTTTACTGTCCCCGACTACATTTTATCTCTGTACCGGCCTGACCCGAAACGTCACCCTTTCCTCCTCTCCAGAGTTGCTGCCCGTCCCGCTGAGTTCCACCAGCGTCTCGTGTCCGCCTTCGTACAGAGCCCCGCGTTTCTGGCGCCGCGAGACCACGACTCCACCAGCTCCGTCACCGCGGTGGACCGAAGGTGGACAAAAATGCTGGAGAAACTCAGCGGGTGCAGCAGCACCTATGGAGCGAAGGGAACAGGCCTCGTTTCGGGCCTAAACTCATCCTCAGACTGACTGAGCTTTCTTGAAAAGAGGCGCCGGTTCTCATTGAGGATCCCATTGAAGAAACACAAGTGGAAGATGATGAAGATTCTCCAGTGTGCCGGCTTTGAATAGAAGCTTTCTTTCCCAGCCAGTTAGCAGCAGAAATCCTTTTTATGGCCTCGCTTGCAGCCTGCCTCCCTATCTGGCATTAAGTCGGATTAATCCTTAATTCTCATTACTGAATGCATTGGAAGCTGCCAGTAACCTGAGAAAAATCAATGGAACAAGAAAAAGGATTAATCGAGTAAAGAAGGGAGATGTAATTATACTCTAACGGCACGCTTTGAAAGTAAAACGTTATCATATCTCCATAAAATGCCCTTGACGACAACTAAATGCACACTCACAAGAGCTGGCAAAAGAAGACAGACACGAAACGCTGGAGTAACTCAGCGGGACAGGCAGCATCTCCGGGGAGAAGGGATGGGTGACGCCTCGGGTCGAGACCCTGCTTCGGTCCCAATAGACACTAGACAATAGGTGCAGGAGTAGAGGCCATTCGGCCCTTCGAGCCAGCACCGCCATTCAATGTGATCATGGCTGATCATCCACAATCAGTACCCCGTTCCTGCCTTCTCCCCATATCCCCTGACTCCGTTATCTTTAAGAGCCCTATCTAGCTCTCTCTTGAAAGTATCCAGAGAACCGGATCCACCGCCCTCTGAGGCAGAGAATTCCACAGACTCACCACTCTCTGTGTGAAAAATTGTTTCCTCATCTCCGTTCTAAATGGCTTACCCCTTATTCTTAAACTGTGGCCCCTGGTTCTGGACTCCCCCAACATCGGGAACATGTTTCCTGCCTCCAGCGTGTCCAAACCCTTAACAATCTTATATGTTCCATTGAGATCTCCTCTCATCCTTCTAAACTCCAGAGTGTACAAGCCCAGCCGCTCCATTCTCTCAGCGTATGACAGTCCCGCCATCCCGGGAATTAACCTGGTGAACCTACGCTGGGCTCCCTCAATAGCAAGAATGTCCCTCCGCAAATTAGGTCCCCACCGAGATGTCACCCATTGCTTTATCTCCAGAGATGCTGCCTGACCCGCTGAGTTACTCCTGACTGAGGAAGGGTCTCGACCCGAGACGTCACCCATTCCATCTCTCCAGAGACGCTGCGCTGCCTGTCCCGCTGAGTTACTCCAGCATTTTGTGTCTTATCTTTGGTTTAGACCAGCATCTGCAGTTCCTTCCTACACACTTTGAACAGGATTGAGCAAAGAGCACGGATTTTGTTAATTTAGTAATACAGCGCGGAAACAGGCCCTTCGGCCCACCGAGTCCGTGCCGACCAGCGATCCCCGCACACTAGCACTAGACACACATGAGGGGCAACTTACATTTACGCCAAGCCAATTAACCTACAAACCTGCACGTCTTTGGAGTGTGGGAGGAATCATCGAAAGATACATTAGAAACCTGCGCTGGACTCAAAGTGTTGGGCTAACATAGACAATAGGTGCAGGAGTAGGCCATTCAGCCCTTCGAGCATGCACCGCCATTCAATATGATCATGGCTGATCATCCAACTCAGTATCCCGTACCTGCCTTCTCTCCATACCCCCTGATCCCCTTAGCCACAAGGGCCACATCTAACTCCCTCTTAAATATAGCCAATGAACTGGCCTCAACTACCCTCTGTGGCAGAGAGTTCCAGAGACCCACCACTCTCTGTGTGAAAAAATTCCTTCTCATCTCGGTCCTAAAGGATTTCCCCCTTATCCTTAAGCTGTGACCCCTTGTCCTGGACCTCCCCAACATTGGGAACAATCTTCCTGCATCTAGCCTGTCCAACCCCTTAAGAATTTTGTAAGTTTCTATAAGATCCCCTCTCAATCTCCTAAATTCTAGAGAGTATAAACCGAGTCTATGCAGTCTTTGTTCATAAGACAGTCCTGATATCCCAGGAATCAGTCTACACACATGAGGGGCAACTTACATTTACGCCGAGCCAATTAACCTACAAACCTGCACGTCTTTGGAGTGTGGGAGGAAACATCGAAAGATACAATCGAAACCTGCGCTGGACACAAAGTGTTGGGCTAACGCAGTGGGACGGGCAGCATTTCGGGAGAAAAAGGAATAGGTTGCCTCTCGAGTCGGGACCCTTCCTCAGAGCTGCCGAAGGGCCCGTTTCCGTGCCGTACAACTCTAGGACTCAACGATATCGAAGACGTTAGCGGGTCAGGATTGAAACCGATTGGCAAGATGCATGATGGGAGGACTTCCATACGAAGAAAGACTGGATAGACTCGGCTTGTACTCGCTGGAATTTAGGAGATTGAGGGGGGATCTTATAGAAACTTACAAAATTCTTAAGGGGTTGGACAGGCTAGATGCAGGAAGATTGTTCCCGATGTTGGGGAGGTCCAGGACAAGGGGTCACACAGTTTAAGGATAAGGGGAAAGTCTTTTAGGACCGAGATGAGAAAAACATTTTTCACACAGAGAGTGGTGAATCTGTGGAATTCTCTGCCACAGAAGGTAGTTGAGGCCAGTTCGTTGGCTATATTTAAGAGGGAGTTAGATGTGGCCCTTGTGGCTAAGGGGATCAGAGGGTATGGAGAGAAGGCAGGTACGGGATACTGAGTTGGATGATCAGCCATGATCACATTGAATGGCGGTGCAGGCTCGAAGGGCCGAATGGCCTACTCCTGCACCTATTTTCTATGATTCTATGATTCTTAAGAATACAAAACAGGTCAAGCCAGTGCAGGAAGGATAGAAACATAGAAACAGAGACAATAGGTGCAGGAGTAGGCCATTCAGCCCTTTGAGCCAGCACCGCCATTCAATGTGATCATGGCTGATCATCCCCAATCAGTACCCCGTTCCTGCCTTCTCCCCATATCCCTTGACTCCACTAGCCCCTGGAACCTGTACGTCTTTGGAGTGTGGGAGGGAACCGGAGCACCCGGATCAAAAACGGGAGAACGTGCAAACTCCGTACAGACAGCGCCCGTAGTCAGGATTATACACGGGTCTCTGGCGCTGTGAGGCAGCAACTCTGCCGCTGCGCCCCTTGGAGAGTGGGTTGGAGGATGGGGTGGGGTGGGGGGGGGGCAGGCATGGGTACCAAACATGTCCCCAATATCATCCCCGCCCCTCCCCTCCTGGTTCCTGGCAGAGAAAGACCCCAAGATTCCTGCCCCACTCACCCCCTCCCCTCCCAATACACTAAACCCTTCCCCACCCCTCCCCTTCTCACCCCCTCCCCCTCCCCCTCCCCCTCTCCACCCCTCACCCCCTTCCCCTCTCCCTTCTCACCCCCCTCCCTCTCTCCCCTTTCTCCCCCTCTCACCCCTCTCTCTCTCTCTCTCTCTCTCTCTCTGCCCCTCTCACCCCCTCACCCTCTCCCTCTCCCCCCCCTCTCTCCCCCTCTCACCACTCCCCCTCTCCCCCTCTCTCTCCCCCTCTCCCCATCCCCCTCTTGCCCTCTCCCCGCTCCCCCTCGCCCCCTCTCACCCCCCTCTCTCTCTCTGCCCCTCTCACCCTCTCCACCCCTCACCCCCTTCCTCTCTCCCATCTCACCCCCCTCCCTCTCTCCCCTTTCTCCCCCTCTCACCCCTCTCTCTCTCTCTCTCTCTGCCCCTCTCACCCCCTCAGCCCCTCTCCCTCTCTCCCCCTCCTCCTCTCTCACCCCACTCACTCTCCCCACTCCCCCACCACTCAATCTTGGGCAGTAAGAATGTGCGTGTCCCCTTTCATCGAAAGGGACAAAGAAACACTCCAGACAGACACAAAGTGCTGGAGTAACTCAGCGGGACAGGCAGCATCTCTGGAGAGAAGGAATGGGTGACGTTTCGGGTCGAGATGTCTGAAGAAGGGTCTCGACCCGAAACGTCACCCATCCCTTCTCTCCAGAGATGCTGCCTGTCCCGCTGAGTTACTCCAGCACTTTGTGTCTATCGTCGCTTTAAACCAGCATCTGCAGTTCCTTCCTGCACTTGATTCTTGCCTCTCGATGTGTCATCGTGTAAACTCCTGCATCCCCTTCCCTTGGTCAAAGAGAGATACAGCGTGTGGAAACAGGCCCTTCGGCCCATCTTGCCCACACACCGGCCAACATGTCCCAGCTACACTAAGTCCCACCTGTCTGCGTTTGGCCCATATCCCTCCAAACCTGTCCTATCCATGTACCTGCCTAACTGTTTCTTAAACGTTGGGATAGTCCCAGCCTCAACTACCTCCTCCGGCAGCTCATTCCATACACCCACCGCCCTCTGTGTGGAAAAGTTACCCCTCAGATTCCTATTAAATCTTTCCCCCTTCACCTTGAACCTGTGTCCTCTGGTCCTCGATTCCCCTACTCTGGGCAAGAGACTCTGTGCGTCTACCCGATCTATTCCTCTCATGATTCTGTACACCTCTATAAGATCGCCCCTCATCCTCCTGCGCTCCAGGGAATAGAGACCCAGCCTGCTCAACCTCTCCCTGTAGCTCAGGCCCCTCGAGTCCCGGAGCAGAGCGGATGAAAGCCGTTAAAGCAACAGATAAAATAAATATCGAATGATTTCCACGGGGAACTAAAGGCAAACAACTGACCTCAAGATGAGCCAATATCCCGCGAGAACCGAATTATCACAGCAGTTTGCCGAAGGGGTCAATATTTAATCGATAACTTGTCCAGGGTTATTACTTGGAGGATCGGGAAGAAAGCAGGAAAGTGGGATTTTTAGGAGCGGCACGGCGGTAGAATCGCTGCCTCCCAGCGCCAGAGACCCGGGTTCGATCCCGACTACGGATGCTGACTGTACAGAGTTTGCACGTTCTCCTCGTGACCTGCCCCCCCCCCCCACACTCCAAAGACGTGCAGGTTTGTCGGTTAATTGGCTTGGTATGAAAGTAAATTGTCCCCTAGCGTGTGTAGGGTAGTGTTAAATGCCCCCCTGTCCCACTTAGGGAACCTGAACGGAAACCTCTGGAGACTTTGCGCCCCACCCAAGGTTTCCGTGCGGTTCCCGGAGGTTTTCGTCAGTCTCCCGAATGGTCGAAAGTGGTTTCCGTATTTAAAAATCGGTAATTTTTTTTTAGTCGAAGCCAGTTGCGATGCTAGTTGAAGGTGGTTGCCGGAGGACAAAAACCTCCGGGAACTGCTCGGAAACCTTGGGTGGGGCGCAAAGTCTCCATTTGGGTTTCCCAAGTGGGACAGGGGGCATTAGTGTGCGGGGATCGCTGGCCGGAGCGGACTCGGTGGGCCGAAGGGCCTGTTTCCCCGCCATATATCTCAAAACTCAAAAGTTGTTCGGCACGGACTTGAAGGGCCGAGATGGCCTGTTTCCGTGATGTAATTGTTATATGGTTAAAACCAACCCAAACTGAACCAAAACTTTAGACTTCGGAGCGACAGCGTGCGGGACACGGCCCCTTCCGGCCCACCGAGTCCGCGCCGACCGGCGATCCCCGTACACGAGCGCTATCCCACGCACACTGGGGGACAATTTACGATTTCTACTGGAGCCAATTCACCGGCAAATTCACCGGTCTTTGGAGTGCGGGAGGGAACCGGAGCACCCGGAGAAAAGCCACGTGCAAACTCTGTACAGACAAGCGCCCGTGGTCAGGATGGAACTCGGTCTCTGGCGCTGTGAGGCAGCAACTCCACCTCTGCGCCCCATATTCCTCTTTATCGCCACTATATAGTGGGTGGAACTGAAGCTTACAGGAGCCTGCGGATGAAACATTGACTGCGTACGCGAGGAGGGAGATTTGATGGCAATATCGTTAACATCAATTTAACCTCACTTTCATGGCCTTGTAGTTTGTTATTGGTTAAGCCTTGAAATTGGATGAACCTATTTTAGAAGTCACGGTTCCGTTGCAAGAGTCCACAGTCTATAATTGTCATATGTCCATGCCAGGGAATAATGAAATCCTTCCTCACTGCAGCTTATAAGGCCCATTAACGTAATAATACAGATACAACAGTGCTTTAGAAACATTCGAGATACATAGAAACATAGAAATTAGGTACAGGAGTAGAGGCCATTCGGCCCTTCGAGCCTCCGCCACCATTCAATATGATCATGGCTGATCATCCAACTCAGTATCCCGTACCTGCCTTCTCTCCATACCCTCTGATCCCTTTAGCCACAAGTGCCACATCTAACTCCCTCTTAAATATAGCCAATGAACTGGCCTCAACTACCCTCTGTGGCAGAGAGTTCCAGAGACCCACCACTCTCTGTGTGAAAAAAGTCCTTCTCATCTCGGTCCTAAAGGATTTCCCCCTTATCCTTAAGCTGTGACCCCTTGTCCTGGACCTCCCCAACATCGGGAACAATCTTCCTGCATCTAGCCTGTCCAACCCCTTAAGAATTTTGTAAGTACAGCACGGAAAAAGGACGTTCGGCCCACCGAGTCCGCGTCGACCAGCACTATCCTACACACTCTTTTAACAATTTTACCGAATGCAATTAACCTACAAACCCGTCTTAAAAATATCCACTGACTTGTGGCCTCCACAGCCGTCTGAAGCAATGAATCCCACAGATTCACCGCCCTCTGACTAAAGAAATTCCTCCTCACCTCCTTCCTAAAGGTACGTCCTTTAATTCTGAGGCTGTGCCCCCTGGTCCTAGACTCTCCCACTAGTGGAAACATCCTCTCCACATCCACTCTATCCAGGCCTTTCACTATTTGGTAAAGGGGCTGTCCCTCTGCGGCGACCTAATTGGCGAGTTTAGAAGAGTTTAGGAGAGTTTGGAGAAGTGTCATGTTGAAGATCTCCTTCGACTATGTTGAAGACCTCCTACAACCTCCTTCGACTATGTTGAAGACCTCCTAGAACCTCCTTCGACTGTGTTGAAGACCTCCTACAACCTTCTTCAACTATGATGAAGACCTCCTACAACCTCCTTCGATGATGTTGAAGACCAGCTACACTAGCTACGACTAACTTCGGGAAGATTGGACACCGAATAGTGGAGAGTGAAGTCGACCTCCTTCGATCTCCTTCGACCTCCCTTTGACTATGATGAAGACTATCGTCGACTACCCCCGATTACCTACGACTGACGTGCCCACCGACTTCGACTAAACCTACGAGTAAAAAAAAATATTGTTTTCATTCCATTGCGACCTTTTTTTACTCGCGGGCATTTTTCAACATGTTGAAAAAATAAGCCGCGACCTAGCTGAGGCTTCGAGGACGCGGGGACCACTCTCGAACGTGAAGGAGAGTTACAAAGACCTCCTAGGACCCCGTGTCGACTGTGCCGCGAGTATGAGTCGAGGGTAAACGCGTCAGAACTCGCGGATTAGGTCACCCAGGTGGGACAGCCCCTTAAGTTTCAATGAGGCCCCCCCTCATCCTTCTAAGCTCCAGCGAGTACAGGCCCAGCGCTGTCTAACGCTCATCATACGTTAACCCACTTACTCCTGGGATCGTTCTTGTAAACCTCCTCTGGACCCGCTCCAGAGCCGGCACATTCTTCCCAAATATAGGGCCCAAAACCGCTCGCAACCTATCTCCTAGTTTAGTTCAGTTTATAGTTTATTGTCTCGTGTACCGAGGTACAGTGAAAGGCTTTCGTTGCGAGCTAACCAATCAGCGGAAAGACAATACATGATTACAATCGAGCCGTCCACAGTGTACAGATACATGATATGGGAATAACGTTTAGTGCAAGGTAAAGCCAGCAAAGTCCGATCAAGGATAGTCCGAGGGTCACCAACGAGGTAGATAGTAGTTCAGCACGGCTCTCTGGTTGTGGTAGGACGGTTCAGTTGCCTGATAACAGCCGGGAAGAAACTGTCCCTGAATCTGGAGGTGTGTGTGCGTTCGTTTTCACACTTCTGTACCTCTTGCCCGATGGGAGAGGGGAGAAGAGGGAGTGACCGGGGGTGAGACTGGTCCTTGATGATGCTGCCGGCCTTGCCGAGGCAGCGTGAGGTGTAGATGGGGTCGATGGGAGGCAGGTTGGTTTGTGCACGTGACGGTCTGGGCTGCGTCCACAATTCGCTGCGATTCCTGGCGGGTCTCAGACGGATGGAGCTGTTCCCAAACCGCGCCGCGATGCATCCCGATAAAATGCTTCCTCCAGCGCATCTGTAGAAGTTGGGGAGAGTTGTCGGGGAACTTGCCGAACTTCCTCAGCTTTCTGAGGAAGCAGAGATGTGAGATTTTGACTGCGCCTTCTCAATGTACTCACGTCACAAGAGATCGTCTAATCGAAAAAGAGGTAAGAATGGAGCTAATGAAAGTAAAAAGAATTAGAAAAGAAATTGGAAAGACTTAACGCGCTGATTGATTAAGTTCAGAAGAAAAGCTCTCTGGCGGAAAATGAGAACAAACTATTAATTACTGACATTGTTCCATGAATGAAGAGACAAGGGTGAAACTAAATTAAATAACAAATAATGGCGATTGTCGACAAAAATATAGAAAGGAGAATAAATGGATTATGAGACGCTGGCGCAAAAGTTAAGTGGAAACCAATTGGAAAAGCAAAAGGAAAATACATTAACAATGCGGAAACTGGCCCTTCGGCCCACCGAGTCCATGCTGGCCATTACCTGTCCGTTTATATTAATCCTGGGTTTAAGAAGGAACTGCAGATGCTGGAAAATCGAAGGTAGACAAAAGTGCTGGAGGAACTCAGCGGGTGCAGCAGCATCTATGGAGCGAAGGAAATAGGCGATGAAATAGGAAATGGGCAATGTTTCGGGCAATTTCGGTAGGAATAAACGGGTCCTTTTCACAATGGCAGGCAGTGACTAGTGGGGTACCGCAAGACTCAGTGCTGGGACCCCAGCTATTTACAATATACATTAACGATCTGGATGAGGGAATTGAAGGCAATATCTCCAGGTTTGCGGATGACACTAAGCTGGGGGGCAGTGTTAGCTGGGAGGAGGATGCTAGGAAACTGCAAGGTGACTTGGATAGGCTGGGTGAGTGGGAAAATGTTTGGCAGATGCAGTATAATGTGGATAAATGTGATAAGGGTTATCCACTTTGGTGGCAAAAACAGGAAAACCGACTATTATCTAAATGGTGGCCGATTAGGAAAAGGGGAGATGCAGCGCGACCTGGGTGTCATGGTACACCAGTCATTGAAAGTAGGCATGCAGGTACAGCAGGCAGTGAAGAAAGCGAATGGTATGTTAGCTTTCATAGCAAAAGGATTTGAGTATAGGAGCATGGAGGTTCTACTTCAGTTGTACAGGGTCTTGGTGAGACCACACCTGGAGTATTGCGTACAGTTCTGGTCTCCAAATCTGAGGAAGGACATTATTGCCATAGAGGGAGTGCAGAGAAGGTTCACCAGACTGATTCCTGGGATGTCAGGACTGTCTTATGAAGAAAGATTGGATAAACTCGGTTTATACTCTCTAGAATTTAGGAGATTGAGAGGGGATCTTATAGAAACTTACAAAATTCTTAAGGGGTTGGACAGGCTAGATGCAGGAAGATTGTTCCCGATGTTTGGGAGGTCCAGGACAAGGGGTCACAGCTTAAGGATAAAGGGGAAATCCTTCAAGATCGAGATGAGAAGCACTTTTTTCACACAGAGAGTGGTGGGTCTCTGGAACTCCCTGCCACAGAGGGTAGTTGAGGCCAGTTCATTGGCTATATTTAAGAGGGAGTTAGATGTGGCCCTTGTGGCTAAAGGGATCAGAGGGTATGGAGAGAAGGCAGGTACGGGATACTGAGTTGGATGATCAGCCATGATCATATTGAATGGCGGTGCAGGCTCGAAGGGCCGAATGGCCTACTCCTGCACCTAATTTCTATGTTTCTATGAAACCCGGAAGGGTTTTGGGCCGAAACGTCGCCCATTTCCTTCGCTCGATAGATGCTGCCGCACCCACTGAGTTTCTCCAGCACTTTTGTCTATACTATCCCTGCACTCGTGTAGTTTAGTTGAGAGATCCAGCGCGGAAACAGGCCCTTCGGCCCACAGAGTCCGTGCCAACCAGCGATCCCCCCACACCAAAGCCAATGAACCTACGAACCCGCACGTCTTTGGAGTGTGGGAGGAAACCGGAGATCCCTGAGTAAACCCACGGAGAAGAACGTACAAACTCCACACAGACAGCACCCGTAGTTGGGATCGAACCGGGGTCTCTGGCGCCGTGAGAAAGTAGCATTACCACGTGCCGCCACTGTACCGCTAAACCAATTTTATTCCCGCCGTACCTCTACGGAGTTTGCACGTGCTCCCCGTGACCTGCGTGGGTTTTCTCCGGGTGCTCCGGTTTACTCCCACGCTCCAAAGATGCGCGGGTTTGCAGGTTCATTGGTTTCGGTGTAAATATAAACTGTCACCAGTGTGTGTGGGATAGAGCGAGTTTACGGTGGGATCGCTGGTCCGCACGGACTCGGTGGGCCGAAGGGCCTGGTTCCGTGCTGGATCTCCAAAATAAAATACAGTAGAGATACAGTACGGAAACAGGCCCTTCGGCCCAACAAGTCCACGCCGACCATCGATCCAGGACAAGGAGTCACAGTTTAAGGATAAGGGGGAAATCCTTTAGGACCGAGATGAGAAATACTTTTTTCACACAGAGAGTGGTGCGTCTCTGGAACTCTCTGCCACAGAGGGTAGTTGAGGCCAGTTCATTGGCTATATTTAAAAGAGAGTTAGATGTGGCCCTTGTGGCTAAGGGGATCAGGGGGTATGGAGAGAAGGCAGGTACGGGATACTGAGTTGGATGATCAGCCATGATCATATTGAATGGTGGTGCAGGCTCGAAGGGCCGAATGGCCTACTCCTGCACCTAATTTCTATGTTTCTACAGCACTATCCTACACACGCAAGTAAATTTTACAAATTTACAAACCTGCACGTCTTTGGAGTGTGGGAGGAAACCGAAGATCTCAGAGTAAACCCGCGCAGGTCACGGGGAGAACGTGCAAACTCGGTACAGACAGGGCCCGTAGTCAGGATCAAACCCGGGGCCTCCGGCGCTGTAAGGCCACCGTGCCGCGCTACACAATAACGTGCCGGAAGGAACTGCAGGCGCCGAAGATAGACACAAAGTGCTGGAGTAACTCAGCGGGGACGGGCAGCTTCAATGGATAGAAGGAATGGGTGACGTTTCGGGTCGAGACCCTTCTTCAGACTGAGAGTCGGGCAACAAGAGGCGTAGATGGTGACAGAGAATAAGTGAATCACCCTCTATATCTCTTGTTTCCCTGTCCCCCGACTCTCAGTCTGAAGAAGGGTCTCGGCCCGAAACATCGCCCATTCCTTCTCTCCAGATGATACAAAATGGCTGCCCCTCCCGCTGAGTATCTCCACCATTTTGTATCCACCTTCTTTGGGAAGTAAATCATCTATTTCTTGTCCGTTCTGTATTTCTGCTGAATTACTGCGCCGGATTGTTATTGAATTCCCTTTCACCCTGGTCCCTTCATTCGTGACACCAGGGCGATAATTGAAAGGCTCGTTCTCATTTTCCAGCAGAATGCATTTCTTCTGAACTTAATCACGCAGCTTAACCAGCTGTGTCACCCCCGCTATTGGCAATAGCGCGGATGTTATGACTGGCGCTGGACTTGGTGCAGAGAGGATTTGCGTGATTGTCACAAGTTCGCAAGTCGGGCCCCTGTCCCACTTAGGAAACCTGAACGGGAACCCTCGGGTGTCCTTGCGCCCGAGGTATTTGGTCACTCGCTTGGAAAGCCTCGGCCGAAACGCGAGCTGCGTCTACTGGCCGAAGATCCGACGGGATCTTTGCTACCGACCGCACGCACACAAACACACACATCGCGAAGGTAGGAGCGCTGTCTGCGCGATGAAGAGGACGGTAAACCGCTGAGAGAAGGGGGGAGAACTGGGGGAGAAGGAGTGGAGACAGTTTTAGGAAGTTTAATAAAGTTAGCGGGCATTTTACCTTCCAGCGGTTCTTCGAGGTCCTAAAAACCTGTTGAAAACTCCACTGAACCCATCAAAATGGCCGGTCAACGAAGGAGATAGCCTTCGACTGCCTGTAAGTAAATAGCAACCCCACTCCACTGGCTTCGACCAGACGGCAACATATTTTTAGTCGAGGCCAGTTTTGAATTTGTTGAAATAATGGCAGGAACATAGAAGAAGCCTCGACCACGCGGAAACCACTTTCGACCATTAGGGAGAGTGACCAAAACCTCCGGGAACCTCACGGAAACCTTGGGTGGGGCGCAAGGTCTCCAGGGGTTTCCGTTCAGGTTTCCTAAGTGGGACAGGGGTTTTGCACGAGTAGAGTCAGGCCATTCGGCCCATCGAGTCATGCCTGATCTCTGCCTCCCTGCCCTCGACAGCCGTTCTGTTCAAGAATTTGTCTATCTCTGCCTTGAAAAATATCCTCTGACTTGGCCTCCAACAGCCCTCTGTGGCAATGGCCCGGTGGCGCAGCGGTAGAGCTGCTGCCTCACAGCGCCGGAGACCCGGGTTCGATCCCGACTACGGGTGCTGTCGGTACGGAGTTTGCACGTTCTCCCCGTGACCTGCGCGGGTTTTCTCCGAGATCTTCGGCTTCCTCCCACACTCCAAAGACGTGCTGGTTTGTAGGTTAATTGGCTTGGTAAATGTAGAAATTGTCCCTAGTGTGTGTGGGATAGTGTTAGTGTGCGGGGATCGCTGGTCGGCACGGGCCTGGTGGGCCGAAGGGCCTGTTTCCGCGCTGTATCTCCAAACTGAACTAAAAATGAATTCCACAGATTCACCACCCTCTGACTAAAGAAGTTCCTCCTCATCTCCTTCCTAAAGGTACGTCCTTTAATCCTGACCTCTAGTCCTAGACTCTCCCACTAGTGGAAACATCCTCTCCACATCCACTCTATCCAGGCCTTTCACTATTCTGTGAATTTCAATGAGGTCCCCCCTCATCCTTCTAAACTCCAGAACTTACGAACAATGATAGGAATTCTCCACCCTGACACGTGGACAACTGGGTCTCGTGTGGATATGGAGCGTCTTGGTCAGTGTGGGTTTTTCCCTTGCCGCATGACCTTAAGGGCCTGTCCCACTTGCATGCGTTTGCATGCGTTTGGCGCGACCAAACATTGTCGCTTGAGGCGTACGGGCACTGTATGGCCGCGCGGGGCCGGTCCCACTGAGAAGCTCGGAGTTGTGCGGGGCTGGTCCCCACATCGAAAATCTGACAGTGTCGGAAATCTTTGCGCGCCAACGGCAGGCGCATTGCGGTCGTACGCAGCGTCTTGACGGCGTACGCCTAGCGCGTGGTGTTGCGCGATGACGTCACCGCCCAGCGTGGCGTTGCGTGATGACATCACCGTGCGACGCCCAAATTCAGTCTGCCCGCCTCCTGCCCAGCGGATTAGTAAGTATGACACAAATTACGTCACGTGCAAATTTAGCGCATACTTAGCGCGGACTTCGTGTGAAATCCGCTTCCATTTGGTTGCGCCAAACGCATGCATTCGCATGCAAGTGGGACAGGCCCTTTAGTTTAGTTTAATTTAGAGATACAGCGCGGAAACAGGCCCTTCGGCCCATCGAATCCCCGCCGACCAGCGATCCCCGCACGCTAACACTATCCCACACGCACTAGGGACAATTTACACTTGGCCCAAGCCAATTCATCTACATACCGACCCGCACGTCTTTGGAGTGTGGGAGGAAACCGAAGATCTCGGAGGAAACCCACGCGGAGAACGTACAAACTCCGTACAGACAAGCGCCCGTGGTCGGGATCGAACCCGGGTCTCCGCGCTGCAAGCGTCGTAAGGCAGCGACTCTACCCACTGCGCCACCGTGCCCGCCCCTAGACTCTGGGCTCAGCGTTCGAACATCAGGATCTGGCAGAAGATGAGAAGATCCAAAGAGGAGGCAGGATGTTTCTGGAGGAAGAGAGAGAGGGGGATAAAGGATATGTTTGTCCCACTTCCCAGATACCAGACGTCGAAGCAGAGGATGAGATAACACAGGCAGCGGAACTCATTAGAAGGGAGAAATTGTCAGCAGACTGTCAGATACCAGAAGTGATGACTGCACTTAGAAGGGAGCGGTTTGGCAGCGAGATTATGCAAGTCAGCTTTGTATAGGGGCGGCAGGGAGGCACAGCGGGTAGAGCTGCTGCCTCACAGCGCCAGAGACCCGGGTTCGATCCTGACCACGGGTGTCGTCTGTACACAGTTTGGACTGTATGGACTGGGCATTGAGGGATGTGGGTCTTGCGTAACATGGGCAGGACCTAGGCAGTGAATGGTAGAGCCCTGCCAAGTCTTTAGGTTAGTCTAGTTTAGTTTAGAAATACAGCGCGGAAACAGGCCCTTCGGCCCACCGAGTCCGTGCTGACCAGCGATCCCCGCACACTAAAGGGCCTGTCCCACTTCCACGACCTAATTCACCACCTTTTTTAACTTGTGGACATTTGTCATCAGGCTAGAAAAAACGCCCCGGCCTACTTGATGCCACGACTAGCATCATGGCCTACGTACGACCGACCTACGACCTCGCGGTGACCGTGCTGCGAGTATGAGTCAAGGGCAGAGGTCGTGAATTAGGTCGCGATCCCACACGTGCTCTCGGTACAATTTCACATTTATACCAAGCCAATTAAGCTACAAACCTGCACGCCTTTGGAGGGAGGGAGGGAACCGGAGCACCCGGAGAGAACCCAGGCGGGGAGAACGTACAAACTCCGCGCAGACAAGCGCCCGTATTCGGGGGTGGAACACGGGTTCCCTGGCGCTGCGAGGCAGCAACTCTACCGCTGCCGCCCAAGGTTTGCAGAGCGGATCTAGGGAGCGCAGGTAAATAGTCCCTTGAAGGTAGGTGGTCAAAAAGGCCCTTGGCACACCTGCCTTCATCAGTCAGAGTGTTGAGTATTGGAGTTGGGAGGTCACGTTGCAGTTGTAGAAGGCACCAGACCAAGTGGGGCCTGTTGGCTTCCTGTCCCACGGGAGGCCGGGGCAATATTCGCAATATTCCACCACGCACCCATAGCCCACACGGCTGGGCCACGCATCACGCAGCTCGTGGCCGCGCAGCTGGCCGCGAGGGGCAAAGGCAAGTCGGGCTAGTGTAGATGGCGGTGTGGGCAAGTTGGGTTGAAAGGCCTGTTTTCTACGCTGTGCGACTCGATGAGTGTTTGACACCGTGAGACTAGTATAACCTGACGGTCACGGCGGCGCAACGGTAGAGTCGCTGCCTCACAGCGAATGCAGTGCCGGAGACCCGGGTTCAATCCCGACTACCGGTGCTGTCTGTACGGAGTTTGCACGTTCTCCCCGCGACCTGCGTGGGGTTTTCTCCGAGATCTTCGGTTTCCTCCCACGCTCCAAAGACGTGCGGGTTCGTAGGTTAATTGGGTTGGTGTAAATGTGAAAATTGTCCCTGGTGTGTGTGTAGGATAGTGTTAGTGTGCGGGGATCGCTGGCCGGCGGGGACACGGTGGGCCGAAGGGCCTGTTTCCGCTCTGTATCTCGAAACTAAACTAAACTGAATTAAGCGCCTCATATTTCGCTTGGGCAGCTCACACCCCAGCGGTACGAACATCGAACGTTGACTTCTCTAACTTCAAGTAAACCCATGCTTTCCCTCTCTCTCCATCCCCTCCCCCTTCCCAATTCTCCGACCAGTCCGACTGTCTCCGACTACGTTTTATCCCTGTTTCCTTTGTCACCTTCTCCCAGCTAACAAATATCAGCCTCCTTGATCTCCATCCCCTTTGCCCTGCTTTCACGCCTCACACTTCCTTATCTCCGTGTCTCCCACTCCCCAGTCTGAGGACCCTTAAAACGTCACCCGCTCCTTCCCTCAGGAGATGCCGCCTGCCCCGCTGAGTCTATCTCCGGCTTAAACCAGCTTCTGCACTTCCTTCCGACACATCCTCTTAAGTCATTCCGGCTTTAAGACATCCTTCCCGCTGTTTCCACCGTGATTTTGGCAGGGAACAGGCAAAAATAAAAAAAGCTTCCCCGAAAGCTGTTAATCAGCTGGGAAAAGGGTGGGACAAAGTCTCATGTGAGAGGGGGATAGACTTTGCTATTGAGGGAGTGCAGCGTAGGTTCACCAGGTTAATTCCCGGGATGGCGGGACTGTCATATGATGAAAGAATGGCTCGACTGGGCTTGGATTCACTGGAATTTAGAGGGGATCTTACAGAAACATGTAACATTCTTAAGGGATTGGACAGGCTAGATGCAGGAAAAATGTTCCCCACGTTGGGGGAGTCCAGAACCAGGGGCCACACACAGTTTAAGAATGAGGGGTCGGCCATTTAGGACTGAGATGAGGATAAACCTCTTCACCCAGAGAGTTGTGAATCTGTGGAATTCTCTGCCACAGAAGGCAGTGGAGGCCGATTCACTGGATGTTTTCCAGAGAGAGTTAAGGGCCTGTCCCACCAGCGTGCGACTCCATGCGGTGAGCGCGACCTAACGTGGTCGCTTGAGCCGCCCGGCGTCGCGGGGCCGGTCCCACTTCGATCGCCGGAGCCGTGCGGAATTGTGCGGAGTTCGTCCCGACATCGCGCGGGGCTCCGAAAAACTGACCGTGTTCAAAAATTCCACGCGGCAACGGCTTGTCGGCTCGCAGTTGCCTCGACGCATTACACACCTCCTCGACATCGTGCCTCCGTGACCCTCTCTGTGTGTGGCTCCGTGGCCCTCTCTGTGTGTGCCTCCGTGGCCCTCTCTGTGTGTGCCTCTGTGCCCCTCTCTGTGTGCCCCTCTCTGTCCTGGCGAACTTACCTTTAAGACTTCGCTCCAAGTTCGCCTCATTTTGCGCCGCGTTGCGCCACTCACCCGACCTCCGCGCGGCCCCCGCTGCCGGTTTGGTGGCGCTTGCCGCATGCAGGCGCATGCTGGTGGGAACGGCCCTGTACAGGGATCACCCGACCTCCGCGCGGCCCCCGCTTCTAGTTTGATCGCGCTCATCGCATGGAGTCTGATGCTGGTGGGACAGGCCCTTCAGATTTAGCTCTTAGGGTTAACGGAATTGAGGGATATGGGGAGAAGGCAGGAACGGGGTACTGATTGGGGATGATCAGCCGTGATCACATTGAATGGCGGTGCTGGCTCGAATGGCTTCTACTCCTGCACCTATTTTCCATGTGTCTATGAGTCTTTGTCACGTTCCATATTTGTAATTGTGGACAAGTAGAAGTCAAGTGGAAGCTAGAACCCTCAGGCCCGCATCTTCTCCTGCCTCCTTAACAAACTGATGCATAATTTAGCGGCAAACATAAATAGACAAAGCGGGGAATTGTCTTTCAGTTGAAGCTTTGTTGCAGAAAGTGTCGACAGTTTAGTCGGACATCTTTAGTCAGCGGGTGGTGAATCTGCGGAGTCCGTTGCCACAGACGGCTGTGGAGGCCAAGTCTGCGGATATATTTAAGCTGGAGACTCAGATAGGTTCTTGATTTGTGCGGGGGTTACGGGGAGAAGGCAGGAGATTGGGGTTTGGAGGGAGAGATAGATCAGCTACGATTAATAGACAATAGACAATAGACAATAGGTACAGGAGTAGGCCATTCGGCCCTTCGAGCCAGCAACGCCATTCAATGTGATCGTGGCTGATCATCCCCAATCAGTACCCCGTTCCTGCCTTCTCCCCATATCCCCTGACTCCGCTATCTTTAAGAGCCCTATCTAGCTCTCTCTTGAAAGCATCCAGAGAACCGGCCTCCACTGCCCCCTGAGGCAGAGAATTCCACAGACTCACCACTCTCTGTGTGAAAAAGTGTTTCCTCGTCTCCGTTGTAAATGGCTTACTCCTTATTCTTAAACTGTGTGTGTGGCCCCTGGTTCTGGGCTCCCCCAACATTGGGAACATGTTTCCTGCCTCTAGCGTGTCCAAACACTTAACAATCTTATATGTTTCAATAAGATCCCCTCTCATCCTTCTAAACTCCAGAGTGTATAAGCCCAGCCGCTCCATTCTCTCAGCATATGACAGTCCCGCCATCCTGGGAATTAACCTCGTAAACCTACGCTGCACTCCCTCAATAGCAAGAATGTCCTTCCACAAATTAGGGGACCAAAACTGCACACAATGGCGGCATAGGCTTGATGGGCCGAATGGCCCGACTGTGCTCCTATCACTTCCGAACTATAAGATCCCCCCTCATCCTTCTAAACTCCAGTGAATACAAGCCTAGTCTTTTCAATCTTTCCTCATATGACAGTCCCGCCATCCCAGGGATCAATCTGGTGAACCTACGCTGCACTGCCTCAATCACAAGCATGTCCTTCCTCAAATTAGGAGACCAAAACTGCACACAATACTCCAGGTGTGGTCTCACCAGAGCCCTGTACAAGATTCAGGGACAGTTTCTTCCCAGCTGTTATCAGGCAACTGAACCATCCTACCACAACCAGACAGTGGTCCTGAGCTACCATCTACCTCATTGGAGACCCTCGGACTATCTTTAATCGGATTTTACTTGCTTTCTCCTGCTGTCAATCTATGAATGTATTTCACAACTTATAGGAGTAGAATTAGGCCATTCGGCCCATTAGGCCATTCAACCATGGCTGTTCTCTGCCTCATAATGCCATTTTCCCGCCTTCTCCCCATAACCCTTGACACCCGTTCTAATCAAGAATTTGCCAACCTCTGCCTTAAAAATATCGACTGACTTGTGGCCTCCACACCCGTCTGTGACAATGAATCCCACAGATTCACCGCCCTCTGACTAAAGAAATTCCTCCTCACCTCCTTCCTAAAAGAGCGTCCTTTAATTCTGCGGCTGTGCCCTCTGGTCCTAGTCTCTCCCACTAGTGGAAACATCCTCTCCACATCCACTCTATCCAGGCCTTTCGTTTTTCTGTACGTCTCAATGAGGTCCCCCCTCACCCTTCTAAACTCCAGCGAGTACAGACCCAGTGCCGACAAACGCTCATCGTACGTTAACCCACTCGTTCCTGGGATCGTTCTTGTAAACCTCCTCTGGACCCTCTCCAGAGCCGGCACACCCTTCCTCAGATACGGGGCCCAGAACTGCTCACAATCCTCCAAATGTGGCCTGACCAGGGCCTTGTAGAGCCTCAGAGTTGCATCTGTTTTGGTATTCCAGGAAATACATCTTATTTGAATTAAGCGCCTAAGCAAGACGGGCTTAACTTCTTCAAAGCTCTTTTCAGTTGCAGAGAGTAGCTGTTTGTGTCGAGTCTTGTGTTAAATTATTAATCTAAAGTACATAATTGCTTTGCCTCAAACATGACCCGCACAATGCATTCTATATAGTTCGGCCTAACGATGATAGATCCAATTCCAGTGCCTGCATTTAGAAACAGAGAAACATAGAAAATTAGGTGCAGGAGTAGGCCATTCGGCCCTTCGAGCCTGCACCGCCATTCAATGTGATCATGGCTGATCATCCAACTCAGTATCCCGTACCTGCCTTCTCTCCATACCCCCTGATCCCTTTAGCCACAAGGGCCACATCTAACGCCCTCTTAAATAGAGCCAATGAACTGGCCTCAACTATCTTCTGTGGCAGAGAGTTCCAGAGACCCACCACTCTCTGTGTAAAGAATGTTTTCCTCATCTCGGTCCTAAAGGATTTCCCCCTTATCCTTAGACTGTGACCCCTTGTTCTGGACTTCCCCAACATCGGGAACAATCTTCCAGCATCTAGCTTGTCCAACCCCTTAAGAATTTTGTAAGTTTCTATAAGACCCCCCCTCAATCTTCTAAATTCCAGCGAGTACAAGCCGAGTCTATCCAATCTTTCATCATATGAAAGTCCTGACATCCCAGGAATCAGTCTGGTGAATCTTCTCTGTACCCCCTCTATGGCAAGGATGTCTTTCCTCAGATTAGGAGACCAAAACTGTACGCAATATTCCAGGTGTGGCCTCACCAAGACCCTGTACAACTGCAGTAGAACCTCCCTGCTCCTATACTCAAATCCTTTTGCTATGAATGCTAACATACCATTTGCTTTCTTCACTGCCTGCTGCACCTGCATGCCTACTTTCAATGACTGGTGTACCAGTCAATGACTGGTGGATTTCCTCCCCGGTGTTCCGCTCATACCTACGGCGCAGCTGCAGAATTAAGCGGTCATCTTAACTCAGCGAATTAAGCGTGGCGCAGCGGGTAGAGCCGCTACCTCACCGCGCCGGAGACCCAGGTTCGATCCTAACCTCGGGGGCTCGTCTGCATCTTCTCCCCGTGACCTCCTGAGGCTCCACAGGCCACATTCGGATTATTGTGAGCAGATTTGGGCCCCATATCTGAGGTAGGATGTGCCGGCCCTGGAGAGGGTCCTGAGGAGATTTACAAGAATGATCCCAGGAATGTGTGGGTTAACGTACGATGAGCGTTTGTCCGCACTGGGCCTGTACTCGCTGGAGTTTAGAAGAATGAGGGGGGGATCTCATTGAGACGTACAGAATAATGAAAGGCCTGGATAGAGTGGATGTGGAGAGGATGTTTCCACTAGTGGGAGAGTCTAGGACCAGAGGGCACGGCCTCAGAATTAAAGGGCGCTCTTTTTGAAAGGAGGTGAGGAGGAACTTGTTTAGTCAGAGGGCGGTGAATCAGTGGAACTCATTGCCACAGACGGCTGTGGAGGCCACAAGTCAGTGGATAATTTTGTGAGGCAGAGATAGACACGTTCTTGATTAGAACTGGTGTCAGGGGTTAATGGGAGAGGGCAGGAAAATGGGAATTGGAGTCAGAGATCAGCCACGATTGAATGGCGGAGTCCACTCGATGGGCCGAATGGCCTAATTCTACTCCTATAACTAGCGAACTTGTGAACCTGCGTGGGTTTTCTCCGGGATCTATGGTTTCCTGCCGCGCTCCAAAGACGCGCGGGTTTGTAGGTTAATTGGTTTGACGCAAGTCTAAAAATCTCACTAGTACGTGTGTGGGATAGTATGAGGGGGTCTCTGGTCAGGCCGGACACGGTGGGGCTGAAGGGCCTGTTTCCGCGCTGCATCTCTAAACTAGATTGATCCATGGGATGACTGGCCCTTGTGGCTAAGGGGATCAGAGGGTATGGAGAGAAGGCAGGTACGGGATACTGAGTTGGATGATCAGCCATGATCATATTGAATGGCGGTGCAGGCTCGAAGGGCCGAATGGCCTAATCCTGCACCTAATTTCTATGTTTCTATGTCTATATGAGGAAAGATTGAAAAGACTGGGCTTGTATTCACTGGAGTTTAGAAGGATGAGGGGGGATCTTATAGAAACATATACAATTATAAAAGGACCGGACAAGCTAGATGCAGGAAAAATGTTCCCAATGTTGGGCCAGTCCAGAACCAGGGGCCGCACACAGTCTTAGAATAAAGGGGAGGCCATTTAAGACTGAGGTGAGAAAAAACGTTTTCACCCAGAGAGTTGTGAATTTGTGGAATTCCCTGCCACAGAGGGCAGTGGAGGCCAAGTCACTGGATGGATTTAAGAGAGAGTTGGATAGAGCTCTAGGGGCTAGTGGAGTCAAGGGATATGGGGAGAAGGCAGGCACGGGGTAGTGATTGGGGACGATCACAATGAATGGCGGTGCTGGCTCGAAGGGCCGAATGGCCTCCTCCTGCACCTATTTTCTATGTTTCTATGTTTCTAAACCAAACTATCCAATCCTCCTCGACACAGAGATGATAATTCAGGTGCCTGAGTTACGAGTGTTTGAAGGTGCAGCCACATGAGTTATTGACAGGCAGAAGGTCTTCAACTAAATCTTTATTATCCAAATGGAGGCCGATTAGGAAAAGGGGAGATGCAGCGAGACCTGGGTGTCATGGTACACCAGTCATTGAAAGTAGGCATGCAGGTGCAGCAGGCAGTGAAGAAAGCGAATGGTATGTTAGCTTTCATAGCAAAAGGATTTGAGTATAGGAGCAGGGAGGTTCTACTTCAGTTGTATAGGGTCTTGGTGAGACCACACCTGGAGTATTGCGTACAGTTCTGGTCTCCAAATCTGAGGAAGGACATTATTGCCATAGAGGGAGTGCAGAGAAGGTTCACCAGACTGATTCCTGGGATGTCAGGACTGTCTTATGAACAAAGACTGCATAGACTCGGTTTATACTCTCTAGAATTTAGGAGATTGAGAGGGGATCTTATAGAAACTTACAAAATTCTTAAGGGGTTGGACAGGCTAGATGCAGGAAGATTGTTCCCGATGTTGGGGAGGTCCAGGACAAGGGGTCACAGTTTAAGGATAAGGGGGAAATCCTTTAGGACCGAGATGAGAAGGACTTTTTTCACACAGAGAGTGGTGGGTCTCTGGAACTCTCTGCCACAGAGGGTAGTTGAGGCCAGTTCATTGGCTATATTTAAGAGGGAGTTAGATGTGGCCCTTGTGGCTAAGGGGATCAGAGGGTATGGAGAGAAGGCAGGTACAGGATACTGAGTTGGATGATCAACCATGATCATATAGAATGGCGGTGCAGGCTCGAAGGGCCGAATGGCCTACTCCTGCACCTAATTTCTATGTTTCTAACTACCTATCCCCACAGCATGGACTCAATATTATGGTCATAGAGTCGCCCAGCGTTGGAACAGGCCCTTCGGCCCAACATGCCCACACCGACCAACATGTCCCGTCTATCACGTACAAACTTGTACCAATCCAGTTAGCTACAGACCTGCACGTCTTTGGAGTGTGGGAGGAAACCAGAGCACCCGGAGAGAACCCACGCAGGTCACGGGGAGAACGTGCAAACTCCGTACAGACAGCACCCGTGGTCAGGATGGAGCCGGGGTATCCGGCGCCGTGAGGCAGCAGTTCTACCCGCCGCTGCGCCACCGTGCCGCTCGGAATCCGTTCAATAAATCATTGAGGCCCCTCTGGACACACGCACATCACATGTGGCGCAGCGGTAGAGTTGCTGCCTCACGCCACCGGAGGCCCGGGTTCCATCCCGACTACGGGTGCTGTCTGTGCGGAGTTTGCACGCTCTCCCCGTGACCCGCGTAGGGTGTCCTCCAAGAGCTTCGGTTTCCTCCCACACTCCAAAGACGTGCAGGTTTGTCGGTTAATTGACTCGGTAAATGTCCAAATAAAATTAGTCCCTGGTGTGTGTGTGGGATAGTATTAATGTGCGGGGATCGCTGGTCGGCACGGATCCAGTGGGCCGAAGGGCCTGTTTCTGCGCAGTACCTCTAAACTAAATGAACTCTTTCAACCTCATTTATTCCCTCAATTCCGACGTTTGCTCCTCTTCACTCCAAACTTGTCCTCTCCATGTACCAGTCTAAGTGATGCTTAAACAATGGGATAGTCCCAGCCGCAGCTCGTTCCATACGCCCACCACCCTTGGCGTGAAGAACATACCCCTTGGAGTAACTCAGTGGGACGGGCAGCATCTCTGGAGAGAAGGAATGGGCGACGTTTTGGGTCGAGACCCTTCCTCAGACTGATATCAAGGGAGGGGGCGGGTCAAATGTAGTCGGAGAAGGTAAGACTAGTGGGAGAACTGGGAAGTGGAGGGGATGGAGAGAGAGGGAAAGCAAGGGCTACTTGAAGTTAGGGAAGTCAATGTTCGTACCGCTGGGGTGTGTGAGCTGCCCGAGCGAAATATGAGGCGCTGTTCCTCCAATCTGCGCTGGGCCCCACTCTGACAGTGGAGGAGGCCCAGGACAGAACGGTCAGTGTGGGAATGGGAGGGGGAGTTGAAGTGTTTGGCCTCCGGGAGATTGGGTAGGTTTAGGCGGGCTGAGCGGAGGTGTCCAGCGAAACGATCGCATATTGTGTCTACAACCAGCATCTGCAGTTATTTCTACCTCATTTTAAACCTGTGTCCTCCGGTCCTCGATTCCCCTACTCTGGGCAAAAGACTCTGTGCGTCTACCCGATCTATTCCTCTCATGATTTTGTACCCCTCTATACGATCCCCCCTCATCCTCCTGCGCCCTGTGTTCTGCGTGTACGGGCCCAAGGTGCCACGCCACAGTACGGCAGAGTGTGCGGAGAAGATTTACGAGGATGTTGCCGGGACTCGAGGGCCTGAGCTACAGGGAGAGGTTGAGCAGCTGGGTCTCTATTCCCTGGAGCGCAGGAGGATGAGGGGTGATCTTATAGAGGTGTACAAAATCATGAGAGGAATAGATCGGGTAGTCCCTTGCCCAGAGTAGGGGAATCGAGGACCATAGAAACATAGAAAATAGGTGCAGTAGAGGCCATTCGGCCCTTCGAGCCTGCACCGCCATTCAATATGATCATGGCTGATCATCCAACTCAGTATCCCGTACCTGCCTTCTCTCCATACCCACGATCCCTTTAGCCACAAGGGCCACATCTAACTCCCTCTTAAATATAGACCAGAGGACATGGGTTTAAGATGAAGGGGAAAAGATTTAATAGGAATCTGAGGGGTAACTTTTCCACACAGAGGGTGGTGGGTGTATGGAACGAGCTGCCGGAGGAGGTAGTTGAGGCTGGGACTATCCCGACGTTTAAGAAACAGTTGGACAGGTACATGAATAGGGCAGGTTTGGAGGGAAGTGGGCAGGTGGGACTGGTGTAGATGGGGCATGTTGGCCGGTGTGGGCAAGGTGGGCCGAGGGGCCTGTATCACTCTGTGACTGCCACGAGGTGAAACACTGGACACCATTAGTGAGGAAGTCTGAATGGACAACATGGATATTAATGGATTGGGGCAGAGTCCATGTGGATATATTGAAAGGCAACCATGTTTGACAAACCTGTCAAGAGGTTTTGCAGGTTGGAAGTGACAGAATAAATGAGGTGGAAGGCGTTTGAAGTGTGCTTGAATTTTCCGGCCTTCAATGATTATCAAATTGGAGCGGAGACAAATATATCACTGATCGTTTGACAGTCAGAAAAGCGAGCGGGGAGATTGTGACTTGTGGTGGGGGGGTCGCCTTAAAAATACACTGCGGACTTCTCAATTGTAATCCTAGCCATACAGCGCGGAAACAGGCCCTTCGGCCCATCTAGCCCATGCCGACCAGTTCAGTTTAGTTCATTGTCACGTTTAATTTAGAGATACAGCGCGGAAACAGGGCGGGGCACAAAGTCTCCAGAGGTTTCCGTTCAGGTTTCCTAAGTGGGACAGGGGCATAACAGCGCCAGAGATCCGGGTTCGATCCTGACTATGGGTGCTGTCTCAACAGAGAGGGACAGTTAGACAGAGCAAGACTGGGCGATCAATCCTCAGCTTGGGTGGGCCGAAGGGCCTGTTTCCATGCTGTTCCCATCTTCTAAACAATTCCCATTCCAGAACCTGCCCTGAACGCCCTAATCCCTCCATTCCTAGAGTGGGAACGTTACACGTAAATGTGAGGTTATCCACTTTGGTGGCAAAAACATAAAAGTAGACTATTATCTAAATGGTGGCCGATTAGGAAAAGGGGAGATGCAGCGCGACCTGAGTGTTATGGTACACCAGTCATTGAAAGTAGGCATGCAGGTACAGCAGGCAGTGAAGAAAGCGAATGGTATGTTAGCTTTCATAGCAAAAGGATTTGAGTATAGGAGCAGGGAGGTTCTACTGCAGTTGTGTAGGGTCTTGGTGAGACCACACCTGGAGTATTGCATACAGTTCCATTCTCCAAATCTGAGGAAGGACATTCTTGCCATAGAGGGAGTGCAGAGAAGATTCACCAGACTGATTCCTGGGATGTCGTATGAACAAAGACTGGATAGACTCGGTTTATACTCTCTAGAATTTAGGAGATTGAGAGGGGATCTTATAGATACTTACAGAATTCTTAAGGGGTTGGACAGGCTAGATGCAGGAAGATTGTTCCCGATGTTGGGGAGGTCCAGGACAAGGGGTCACAGCTTAAGAATAAGGGGGAAATCCTTTAGGACCGAGATGAGAAAGGCTTTTTTCACACAGAGAGTGGTGGGTCTCTGGAACTCTCTGCCACAGAGGGTAGTTGAGGCCAGTTCATTGGCTATATTTAAGAGGGAGTTAGATGTGGCCCTTGTGGCTAAGAGGATCAGAGGGTATGGAGAGAAGGCAGGTACGGGATACTGAGTTGGATGATCAGCCATGATCATATTGAATGGTGGTGCTGTCTCGAAGGGCCGAATGGCCTACTCCTGCACCTATTGTTTATTGTCTATTGTGTATCTATCTCCACCTTAAATTTATCCACTGACCTGTCCTCCACAGCCGTCTGTGGCAAAGAATTCCACAGATTCACCACCCTCTGACTAAAGAAATTCCTCCTCATCTGTATTGCGTACAGTTCTGGTCTCCAAATCTGAGGAAAGACATCCTTGCCATAGAGGGGGTACAGAGAATGTTCACCAGACTGATTCCTGGGATGTCAGGACTTCCATATGAGGAAAGATTGGATAGACTCGGCTTGTACTCGCTGGAATTTAGGAGATTGAGGGGGGATCTTATAGAAACTTACAAAATTCTTAAGGGGTTGGACAGGCTAGATGCTGGAAGATTGTTCCCGATGTTGGGGGAGTCCAGAACAAGGGGTCACAGTCTAAGGATAAGGGGGAAGTCTTTTAGGACCGAGATGAGGAAAACATTCTTTACACAGAGAGTGGTGAGTCTCTGGAATTCTCTGCCACAGAAGGTAGTTATAGCCATTTAATTGGCTATATTTAAGAGGGAGTTAGATAGAAACATAGAAACATAGAAATTAGGTGCAGGAGTAGGCCACTCGGCCCTTCGAGCCTGCACCGCCATTCAATATGATCATGGCTGATCATCCAACTCAGTATCCCGTACCTGCCTTCTCTCCATACCCTCTGATCCCTTTAGCCACAAGTGCCACATCTAACGCCCTCTTAAATGTAGCCAATGAACTGGCCTCAACTACCCTCTGTGGCAGAGAATTCCACAGACTCACCACTCTCTGTGTAAAGAATGTTTTCCTCATTTCGGTCCTAAAGGATTTCCCTCTTATCCTTAGACTGTGACCCCTTGTTCTGGACTCCCCCAACATCGGGAACAATCTTCCAGCATCTAGCTTGTCCAACCCCTTAAGAATTTTGTAAGTTTCTATAAGATCCCCCCTCAATCTTCTAAATTCCAGCGAGTACAAGCCGAGTCTATCCAATCTTTCCTCATATGGAAGTCCTGACATCCCAGGATGTGGCACTTATGGCTAAAGGGATCAGAGGGTATGGAGAGAAGGCAGGTACGGGATACTGAGTTGGATGATCAGCCAAGATCACATTGAATGGCGGTGCAGGCTCGAAGGGCCGAATGGCCTACTCCTGCACCTATTTTTCTATGTTTCTATACCCTTCCTAAAGGAACATCCTTTTCTTCTGAGCCTATCACCTCTAGTCCTAGACTCTCCCACCAGTGGAAACATCCTCTCCACATCCGCTCTATCCAGGCCTTTCACTATTCCGTACGTTTCAACGAGTTCCCCCCCTCATCCTTCTAAACTCCAGCGAGTACAGGCCCAGCGCCGACAAACGCTCATCGTACGTTAACCCACTCGTTCCTGGGATCGTTCCTGTAAACCTCCTCTGGACCCTGTCCAGAGCCGGCACGTCCTTCCTCAGATACGGTGCCCAGAATTGCTTGCAATATTCCTAACGTGGCCTCAGCTGGTTTTTTCTTTCTATGCAAGCCCTCTTCAAATGAATGCTCGCGTCGAGTTTGCCTTCTTTGGGCCCTTCGAGGCCCTTTTTCAGTTTGAGAGTCGGGGGGGGGGGAAGGGAGACGAGAAGATATGAAAAAGGTTCAGAGGACAAATGAATGAAATGTATGCAAAAAGACCAGCAGCAGTGATCAACGAGGGTAGAATTACAAATCCGAACAAAGATTTGAACATTTACTTTTTTAGGGGCCTTTTCTCCTAGATACTTCCTACTTCCTCCTATATATACACTGCAGGTTTTTCTATTAGAAACATAGAAACATAGACAATAGGTGCAGGAGTAGGCCATTCGGCCCTTCGAGCCTGCACCGCCATTCAATATGATCATGGCTGATCATCCAACTCAGTATCCCGTACCTGCCTTCTCTCCATACCCTCTGATCCCCTTAGCCACAAGGGCCACATCTAACTCCCTCTTAAATATAGCCAATGAACTGGCCTCAACTACCCTCTGTGGCAGAGAGTTCCAGAGACCCACCACTCTCTGTGTGAAAAAAGTCCTTCTCATCTCGGTCCTAAAGGATTTCCCCCTTATCCTTAAGCTGTGACCCCTTGTTCTGGACCTCCCCAACATCGAGAACAATCTTCTTGCATCTAGCCTGTCCAACCCCTTAAGAATCTTGTAAGTTTCTATAAGATCCCCTCTCAATCTCCTAAATTCTAGAGAGTATAAACCGAGTCTATGCAGTCTTTGTTCATAAGACAGTCCTGACATCCCAGGAATCAGTCTGGTGAACCTTCTCTGCACTCCCTCTATGGCAATAATGTCCTTCCTCAGATTTGGAGACCAGAACTGTACGCAATACTCCAGGTGTGGTCTCACCAAGACCCTGTACATCTGCAGTCGAACCTCCCTGCTCCTATACTCAAATCCTTTTGCTATGAAAGCTAACATACCATTCGCTTTCTTCACTGCCTGCTGCACCTGCATGCCTACTTTCAATGACTGGTGTACCATGACACCCAGGTCGCGCTGCATCTCCCCTTTTCCTAATCGGCCACCATTTAGATAGTAGTCTGCTTTCCTATTTTTGCCACAAAAGTGGATAACCTCACATTTATCCACATTATACTGCATCTGCCAAACATTTGCCCACTCACCCAGCCTATCCAAGTCACCTTGCAGTCTCCTAGCATCCACCTCACAGCTAACACTGCCCCCCAGCTTCGTGTCATCCGCAAACTTGGAGATGTTGCCTTCAATTCCCTCGTCCAGATCATTTATGTATTCTCTACCATCTATTTTTCCGCTTTTCTTCTCTATTTCTTGACTTTTTTTTAATTTCCTTTTCAAAAACATAAAACTAGAGGTTGTACATCAAATGTGTTGTGTTATGACGCAGTTGGCGCCTACAATGTCGTGTTTTGTACGGTATTAACTTCTAATAAAATAAACACAAACAAAGAAACAGAGAAACGCAACAATGGTCAAGGAAAGGTGGAGCCCACAATGGTCCATTGTGGGCTGTGGGGCTGGTGAAAGCGAGCGATAAAGGGCAGTGAAACTCAGCAGGACGACAGCGAAACTAGTACGATGACGCGGGGTGGGGGAGGGACGGAGAGAGAAAGAGAGGATGCAAGGGTTAAGGGCCTGTCCCACCAGCATGCAACTCTATGCGATGAACGCGATCAAACTAGAAGCGGGGGCCGCGCGGAGGTCGGGTGATCCCCTGTACAGGGCCGTTCCCACCAGCATGCGCCTGCCTGCGGCAAGCGCGACCAAACCGGCAGCGAGGGCCGCGCGGAGGTCGGGTGAGTGGCGCAACGCGGCGCAAAGCGAGGCGAACTTGGAGCGAAGTCTTAAAGGTAAGTTCGCCAGGACAGAGAGGGGCACACAGAGAGGGGCACAGAGGCACACACACACACAGGGCCACGGAGCCACACACATAGAGGGTCACGGAGGCACCTACAGAGAGGGTCACGGAGGCACGATGTCAGGGCGGTGTGTAAACGTCGAGGCGACTGCGAGCCGACAAGCCGTTGCCGCGCGGAATTTTTGGACATAGTCAGTTTTTCGGAGCCCCGCGCGATGTCGGGACGAACTCCGCACAGTTCCGCACGGCTCCGGCGATCGAAGTGGGACCGGCCCCGCGACGCCGGACGGCTCAAGCGACCACGTTAGGTCGCGCTAATCGCATGGAGTTGCATGCTGGTGGGACAGGCCCTTTACTCAAGCGGTCCGGAGTGTAGGATAAAGGTAAATAGCGTTTAGTACAAGATGAAGCCCAATTAAAGATAGTCCGAGGGTCTCCAATGAGGTGGATGGGAGGTCAGGACCCCTGACCACTATTTGGTGAGAGGACGGTTCAGTTGCCTGATAACAGCCAGGAAGAAACTGTCCCTGTACCTGGAGGTGTGCGTGCGTCCGTTTTCACACTTCTGTACCTCTTGCCCGAGCGGGGGAGAGTTAGTGGCCAGGGTGAGAATGGTCCTTCGAGAGTAATTTGGATTAGCCATAGAGTGATACGGCAGTGAACACACCCTTCGACCCAACTTGCCCACGATGACAATATGTTCCATATAGTTGAGTTTGACCTTTTTAGTTCAGAGCTACAGCGCGGAAACAGGCCCTTCAGCCCACCGAGTCGGTGCCGACCAGCGATCCCCGCACATTTGCACTACCCTACACACAATTTTTACATTTATACACTTATACAGAGGCAATTAACCTACAAACCCGCACGTCTTCGGAGCGCGGGAGGAAACTGAAGATCTCGGAGAAAACCCACGCAGGTCACGGGGAGAACGTGCAAACTCCCCGCAGACAGCGCCCGTAGTTGGGATGGAACCCGGGTCCCCTGGCGCTGTGAGGCAGCGACTCTACCGCTGCGCCGCCGGGCTGCCACGTATTGACACAGCGTGGAAACAGGCCCTTCGGCCCAACTTGCCCATGCCCCATCTGCACTAGTCCCACCTGCCTGCGTTTGGCCCGCATCCCTCTACACCTGTCAGGAGGAATAGGACTAGAATTAAGGGCCTGTCCTACTTTCACGACCTAATTCACGACCTTTTTTTACTCGTGGACTTTTTTCATCATGTTGAAAAAAACGCCCCGACCTACTTGATGCCTCGAGTACCTACGACCAGCGTCAGGGCCTGCTACGACCTACCTACGACCTTGTGATGACCATGCTGCGAGTATGAGTCAAGGACAAACTCAGCAGAGGTCGTGAAACTGGGACAGGCCCTTAAGGCCATTCGGCCCTTCCTGTCGTGCTGGAGCAAGTGAGAGTTTCATAGAAACATAGAAATTAGGTGCAGGAGTAGGCCATTCGGCCCTTCGAGCCTGCACCGCCATTCAATATGATCATGGCTGATCATCCAACTCAGTACCCCGTACCTGCCTTCTCTCCATACCCTCTGATCCCTTTAGCCACAAGGGCCACATCTAACTCCCTCTTAAATATATCCAATGAACTGGCCTCAACTACCCTCTGTGGCAGAGAGTTCCAGAGACCCACCACTCTCTGTGTGAAAAAAGTCCTTCTCATCTCAGTCCTAAAGGATTTCCCCCTTATCCTTAAGCTGTGACCCCTTGTCCTGGACCTCCGCAACATCGGGAACAATCTTCCTGCATCTAGCCTGTCCAACCCCTTAAGAATTTTGTAAGTTTCTATAAGATCCCCCCTCAATCTCCTAAATTCTAGAGAGTATAAACCGAGTCTATGCAGTCTTTGTTCATAAGACAGTCCTGACATCCCAGGAATCAGTCTGGTGAACCTTCTCTGCACTCCCTCTATGGCAATAACATGTCCCGTCCGGGACATATGGCAAGAAAACATTCTTGACTCTTGACTAAAGTCTACTCCGCCATTCAACCATGGCTGATCTATCTCTCTCTCCTCCTATCCCCATTCTCCTGCCCTCTCCCCGCAACCCCTGACACCCGTACTGATCAAGAATTCCTATTCCCACCCAGATACCTGTCCAAATATAGAAACATAGAAAATAGGTGCAGGAGGAGGCCATTCGGCCCTTCGAGCCAGCACCGCCATTCATTGTGATCATGGCTGATCGTCCCCCTATCAATAACCCGTGCCTGCCTTCTCCCCATATCCCTTGACTCCACCAGCCCCTAGAGCTCTATCCAACTCTCTCTTAAATCCATCCAGTGATTTGGCCTCCACTGCCCTCTGTGGCAGGGAATTAATTCCACAAATTCACAACTCTCTGGGTGAAAACGTTTTTTCTCACCTCAGTCTTAAATGACCTCCCCTTTATTCTAAGACTGTGTGGCCCCTGGTTCTGGACTCACCCAACATTGGGAACATTTTTCCTGCATCTAGCTTGTCCGGTCC
This sequence comes from Raja brachyura, assembly GCA_963514005.1. The sequence continues at coordinate 3,324,907 of OY740822.1, read as the reverse complement.
TTTTTATAATTGTATATGTTTCTATAAGATCCCCCTCTCATCCATCTAAACTCCAGTGAATGCAAGCCTAGTCTTTTCAATCTTTCCTCATATGGCAGTCCCGCCATCCCAGGGATCAATCTGGTGAACCTACGCTGCACTGCCTCGATCACAAGGATGTCCTTCCTCAAATTAGGAGACAGAAAGTGGACACAATACTCCAGATGTGGTCTCACCAGAGCCCTAAATGTTTCTTAAACGTGGATTTTTAATTATCCATCAGCTCAAAGAGGAACGAGAGTGGTTAAAAAAAGGTCTGACGTCTGTTATCAGGAGGAACCGTTGCAAGTGGCTCAGAGAGCACTTGGAAATTTATAATATGATTAAACAGACTCAAAAGGCTTTCATGCAAGGAATCGTGGTTTGATAACACATTTGATCAGCCCCCTTGAGAAAATAACCAGCGGAGAAGATAAGCGAGGGAGAGAATAGCTCGCATTTCAGAAGGCTTTCTTCCATAAAGGCCACATGAGGAGCTTGCTATTCCAAACAAGGGGCAGAATCTTTTAGATTGTGGATTCAACGGCAAAGCAGTCTCCACACGCTGCAGCTGGAGGCGTACAGCAGGGCCCTTCGGCCCGACTCGTCCATGCCGGCCCATCAAAACCAGTCCCGCCTTTGGCCTTCTGGAGCCATCTCCCGGTTGCCAGCCATTTTAGACAATAGACAATAGAGGGAGATGGAGGGAGAGAGGGAGGGAGAGCGAGAGTGAGCGTGATGCCGATGGAGGGAGAGAGGGAGAGAGGGAGAAAGAGAGAGAGGGACAATAGACAATAGGTGCAGGAGTAGAGGCCATTCGGCCCTTCGAGCCAGCACCGCCATTCAATGTGATCATGGCTGATCATCCCCAATCAGTACCCCGTTCCTGCCTTCTCCCCATATCCCCTGACTCCGCTATCTTTCAGAGCCCTATCCAGCTCTCTCTTGAAAGCATCCAGAGAACCGGCCTCCACCGCCCTCTGAGGCAGAGAATTCCACAGAATTTTAACTCCCCCCTTCCCGTTCCCACGGAGACCGTTCTGTCCAGGGCCTCCTCCACGGCCAGAGTGAGGCCCAGCGCAAATTGGAGGAACGGTATCTTAGTTTAGTTCAATGTGGTTTCGAGATACAAGAGCGGAAACAGGCCCCTTCGGCCCACCGAGTTCGCGCCGACCAGCGATCCTCTCCCCCGTACACGAGCGCTGTGCCACACGCACACACACACACACAACAGGGACAGTTTACAACCCTTACCGACGCCATCGAACCAACAAACCCGCGCATCTTCGGAGTGTGGGAGGAAACCGGAGCTCCTGGGGAAAACCCACGCAGGTCACGGGGAGAACGTGCAAACTCCGCACGGGCAGCACCCGTGGTCAGGATCGAACCCGGGTCTCTGGCGCTGTGAGGCAGCAGCTCTACCCGCTGCGCCACCATGCCGACCAAAATCGCTAAAGTCAAAAGGAAGGCGTATGTGTTAAAAGCAGGGGTAGAATCGATACCTCACAGCGCCAAAGGCCCGGGTTCTCCCCGTGACCTGCGTGGGTTTTCTCCGAGATCTTCGGTTTCCCCCCGCACTCCTAAGCCGCGCTGGTCCGTCGGTTAATTAGCTTGGGTTGATACTGCCGTATAATTGCCCCTGGCGTGTGTAGGCCTGTGCGTGGGATCGCTGGTCAGTGCGGACTTGGTGGGCCGAAGGGCCTGCTTCCGCGCTGTATCTTGAAAGTAAACTAACCTAAAATGGAATGGAACTTGTCCCTCCAGGGTCCCTGAAGCAAAACATCTCCAAACGACAGGGCAGTTCCCGGAATATCCTGCCCTTAACTATCGGGAATGAACAGGTAGACTCGTGAGGCAACTTCTTCAGACTTTCCACTTTACGCGCCTCTGATCCCGAACTTCCACAAACTTCCTTTGTTTGAACGGCAGGGTTTGGAGTCTTCTTGCATTAAGAGCCTGTCCCACCAGCATGCAACTCCATGCGATGAGCGCGACCTAACGTGGTCGCTTGAGCCGTCCGGCGTCGCGGGGCCGGTCCCACTTCGATCGCCGGAGCCGTGCGGAATTGTGCGCAGTTCGTCCCGACATCGCGCGGGGCTCCGAAAAACTGACCGTGTCCAAAAATTCCGCGCGGCAACGGCTTGTCGGCTCGCAGTCGCCTCGACGCATTACGCACCGCCCCGACGTCGTGCCTCCGTGACCCTCTCTGTAGGTGCCTCCGTGAACCTCTCTGTGTGTGGCTCTGTGGCCCTCTGTGTGTGTGTGTGCCTCTGTGCCCCTCTCTGTGTGCCCCTCTCTGTCCTGGCGAACTTACCTTTAAGACTTCGCTCCAAGTTCGCCTCACTTTGCGCCGCGTTGTGCCACTCACCCGACCTCCGCGCAGCCCCCGCTGCCGGTTTGGTCGCGCTTGCCGCATGCAGGCGCATGCTGGTGGGAACGGCCCTGTACAGGGGATCACCTGACCCCCGCGCGGCCCCCGCTTCTAGTTTGATCGCATTCATCGCATAGAGTTGCATGCTGGTAGGACAGGCCCTTTAGTATTTTGGACATTTCGGCCTAACGGTAGTGATGTTGCGTCACGGACCATTAAAGGACGTTGTTTTAGGAAGGAGATGAGGAGAGGTTTCTTTAGTCAGAGGACGGTGAATCTGTGGAATTAACCATATAACCATATCACAATTACAGCACGGAAACAGGTCTTCTCGGCCCTTCCAGTCCGTGCCGACCATTTATTTTCCCCTAGTCCCATCTACCTGCACTCAGACCATACCCCTCCATTCCCTTCCCGTCCATATACCTATCCACTTTACTTTTAAATGCTAAAATCGATCCTGCCTCCACCACTTCTGCAGGAAGATCATTCCACACAGCCACCACTCTCTGAGTAAAGAAGTTCCCCTAAACTTCTGTCCCTTAATTCTCATGTCATGCCCTCTTGTTTGAATCTTCCCTACCCTCAATGGGAAAAGCTTATCCACGTCAACTCTGTCTATCCCTTTCATCATTTTAAAGACCTCAATCAAGTCCCCCCTTAACCTTCTGCGCTCCAAAGAATAAAGACCTAATTCTTTGCCACAGACGGCTGTGGAGGCCACAAGTCAGTGGATATTTTTAAGGCGGAGATAGATAGATTCTTGATTAGTGCGGGTGTCAGGGGTTATGGGGAGAAACATAGAAATTAGGTGCAGGAGTAGGCCATTCGGCCCTTCGAGCCTGCACCGCCATTCAATATGATCATGGCTGATCATCCAACTCAGTATCCCTCAGAGAAGGCAGGAGAATGGGGTTAGGAGGGAGAGATAGATCAGCCACGATTGAATGGCGGAGTAGACTTGATGGGCCGAATGGCCTAATTCTACTATGACCTTAGTGTGTAGTGTGTCTGGGTTTCAGGCCGAAACGTTGCCTATTTCCTATTTCGTCGCCTATTTCCTTCGCTCCATAGATGCTGCCGCACCCGCTGAGTTCCTCCAGCACTTTTGTCTACCTTCGCTTTTCCAGCATCTGCAGTTCCTTCTTTAAAACAAAACATCAGAGACGTGCAGGTTTGCAGTTTAATTGGCATCTGCAAATTGTCCCTGGCGTGTAGGATAGTGCTAGTGTACATAGAAACAGAGAAACATAGAAATTAGGTGCAGGAGTAGGCCATTCGGCCCTTCGAGCCTGCACCGCCATTCAATGTGATCATGGCTGATCATCCAACTCAGTATCCCGTACCTGCCTTCTCTCCAAACCCCCTGATCCCCTTAGCCACAAGGGCCACATCTGACTCCCTCTTAAATATAGCCAATGAACTGGCCTCAACTACCTTCTGCGGCAGAGAATTCCACAGATTCACCACTCTCTGTGTGAAAAATGTTTTTCTCATCTCGGTCCTAAAAGACTTCCCCCTTATCCTTAAATTGTGACCCCTTGTTCTGGACTTCCCCAACATCGGGAACAATCCTCCTGCATCTGGCCTGTCCAACCCCTTAAGAATTTTGTACGTTTCTATAAGATCCCCCCTCAATCTCCCAAATTCTAGCGAGTACTAGCCGATCGCTGGTCGGCGCGGACTCGGTGGGCCGAAGGGACTGTTTCCGCTCCGTACGTCTAAATCTAAAGCAGGATTAGGATGCCCAGCGGTGCTAATGGCTTTCCTAAACAGCATGAAAGATAGCAGATCAGGATGCATTTCATCGTCTTAAGTAGGATTCATTTTTAATTCCATGCAAATGGCAGTTTAATGAGACCAATCAATAATTGAGTACGTTTTAGCCTGAGATCTATTTTTCATTTGCTCTGACGAGTTTCTTCTCCTGATTTAGTGGAACTAATTATAAAGTGGGTGTTCCCAAGGAACCATCTTCCTTCACGCTGCAAACTACCGCGTCTAGGTGTGTGTGTGCGTAAGGCCCAAAGTGCTGGGGTAACTCAGCAGGCCAGGCAGCATCTCTGGAGAGAAGGAATGGGCGACGTCTCGGGTCGAGACCCTTCTTCCATAGTCCGGGGAAAAGGGAAACGAGAGATTATAGACGGTGATCGAGAATTCCACACATTCACAACTCTCTGGGTGAAATGTCTTTTCCTCATCTCAGCCCAAAATGGCCGACCCCTTGTTCTTAAACTGCGTGTGACCCCTGGTTCTGGACTCCCCCCCCGACATGGGGAACATGTTTCCTGCATCTAGACTGTCCAATCCTTTAAGAATGTTATAGGATTCTATAAGATCCCCTCTCAGGGATGGAGATACAGCGCGGAAACTGGCCCTTCGGCCCACCGGGTCCGTGCCGACCAGCGATCGCCCCGCACACTAACACTATCCCACACACACTAGGGACAATATAGCATTTACACATTTACACCGAGCCAATTGACCCACAAACCAGCAGGTCCTTTGGAGCGTGGGAGGAAACTGAGGATCTCGGAGAGAAAACCCACGCCGGCCAGGGGGAGAACGTGCAAACTCCATACAGACAGCACCCGTAGTCGGGTTCGAACCGGGGTCTCTGGCGCTGTGAGGCAGCAACTCTACCGCTCGCCCTGATTGATAAAGCGATTGATGAAATAGAAACATAGAAAATAGGTGCTAGAGTAGGCCATTCGGCCCTTCGAGCCAGCACCGCCATTTAATATAATCATGGCTGATCATCCAGAATCAGTACCCCGTTCCTGCCTTCTCCCCATATCCCTTGATTCCGTTAGCCTGAAGAGCTAAATCTAACTCTCTCTTGAAAACATCCAGTGAATCGGCCTCCACTGCCTTCTGTGGCAGAGAATTCCACAGATTCACAACTCTCTGGGTGGAAACGTTTTTCCGCATCTCAGTCCTAAATGACCGACCCCTTATTCTTAAACTGTGTGACCCCTGGTTCTGGATTCCCCCAACATGGGGGACATTTTTCCTGCATCTAGCCTGTCCAATCTTTTAAGAATGTTGTACGATTCTATAAGATCCCCTCTCATGCAGTTGAATTCCAGCGAATATAAGCCTGGTTGACCCATTCTTTCATCATATGTCAGTGTCATTCACCTGGTGAACCTGCGCTGCCCCCCCTCAATGGCCTCCTACGCTGCACCCCCTCAATGGCCTCCTACGCTGCACCCCCTCAATGGCCTCCTACGCTGCACACCCTCAATGGCCTCCTACGCTGCACCCCCTCAATGGCCTCCTACGCTGCCCCCCCTCAATGGCCTCCTACGCTGCCCCCCCTCAATGGCCTCCTACGCTGCCCCCCCTCAATGGCCTCCTACGCTGCCCCCCCTCAATGGCCTCCTACGCTGCACCCCCTCAATGGCCTCCTACGCTGCACCCCCTCAATGGCCTCCTACGCTGCACCCCCTCAATGGCCTCCTACGCTGCCCCCCCTCAATGGCCTCCTACGCTGCACCCCCTCAATGGCCTCCTACGCTGCACCCCCTCAATGGCCTCCTACGCTGCACCCCCTCAATGGCCTCCTACGCTGCACCCCCTCAAGCATCCCAGCAGGTGATGAGGGAGAGAGCTGAGGTGGGTTTTCTGCCTCTCTCTCTCTCTCTCTATCTCTGGTAGACAACGCTGGGGCGTTTGTTCAACAGCAAATGCACTTAGAAATGGCTGCCTGGCAACGGCATTGTTGGTGATGAGAGGGAGAGAGAGAGAGGCAGCGGACGGACTTGTTCTAGATCCTGCTTCAGAGCCCACTGCTCCCCCCTCCCCCCCACCCCTCCCCCCACCGCTCTCCCACCCCTCCACCCCAACCCTCCACCCCACCCCTCCCCAAAGTCATGCAGGTTTGTAGGTTAATTGGCTCGGTATAAAGTGCAAATCGTCCCCAGTGGGTGCAGGATAGTGTTAGTGTGCGGGGCTCGCTGGTCGGCACGGACTCGGTGGGCCGAAGGGCCTGTTTCCGCTCTGTACCTCTGAACTAAATGTACACTAAAGTTCCACCTGCGCGGGTTTGGCCTATGTTATCTAAACCTTTTGTATGAAGGCACTGCAGATGCTGATTTACAATCGACAATAGGTGCAGGAGGAGGCCATTCGGCCCTTCGAGCCAGCACCGCCATTCAATGTGATCGTGGCTGATCATCCCCAATCAGTACCCCGTTCCTGCCTTCTCCCCATATCCCCTGACTCCGCTATCTTTAAGAGCCCTATCTAGCTCTCTCTTGAAAGCATCCAGAGAACCTGCCTCCACCGCCCTCTGAGGCAGAGAATTCCACAGACTCACCACTCTCTGTGAGAAAAAGTGTTTCCTCATCATGTAGAGATTTATAGAACAATAGATGAAAGATATGCAAAAAAGTAACGATGAGAAAGGAAACAGGCCTTTTCATTTAGTTTGGTTTAACTGGAGTATTGTGTGCAGTTTTGGTCTCCAAATTTGAGGAAGGACATTCTTGCTATTGAGGGAGTGCAGCGTAGGTTCACCAGGTTAATTCCCGGGATGGCGGGACAGTCATATGCTGAGAGAATGGAGCTGGGCTTGTATTCACTGGAATTTAGAAGGATAAGAGGGGATCTTATAGAAACATAAAATTATTAAGGGATTGGACAGGCTAGATGCAGGAAACATGTCCCCTCCAAAATGTTGGGGGAGTCCAGAACCAGGGACCACAGTTTAAGAATAAGGGGGAAGTCTTTTAGGTCCGAGATGAGAAAAACATTTTTCACACAGAGAGTGGTGAATCTGTGGAATTCTCTGCCACAGAAGGTAGTTGAGGCCAGTTCACTGGCTATATTTAAGTGGGAGTTAGATGTGGCCCTTGTGGCTCAGGGGATCAGGGGATAGGAAAAACATTTTTACCCAGAGAGTTGTGAATCTGTGGAATTTTCTGCCTCAGAAGGCAGTGGAGGCCGATTCACTTGAGAGTTAGATAGAGCACGTAGAGTTAGTGGAATCAAGGGATGTGGGGAGAAGGCAGGAACGGGGGAACTGATTGGGGATGATCAGCCGTGATCACATTGAATGGCGTTGCTGGCTCGAAGGGCCAAATGGCCTACTCCTGCACCTATTGTCTATGTACAGGTGCTGTCTGTACGGAGTTTGCACGTTCTCCCCGTGACCACGTCGGCTATCTCCAGGATCTCAGGTTTCCACCCACCTTTCAACGACATACAGGTTTGTAGGGAAAATTGGCTCGGGAAAATTACAAATTGTCCCTGATGTGTGTAGGATAGTGCTAGTGTCGCTGGTCGATGCGGTCTCGGTGGGCTGAAGTGCCCGTTTCCACGCTGTATCTCTGAACTAAACTAAACTATGAGAAGGCTGTGGAGGCCTTTGGGTATTTTTAAAGAATTCATAAAAATTAATAGACAATAGGTGCAGGAGTAGAGGCCATTCGGCCCTTCCAGCCAGCACCACCATTCAATGTGATCATGGCTGATCATCCCCAATCAGTACCCCGTTCCTGCCTTCTCCCCATATCCCCTGACTCCGCTATCTTTAAGAGCCCTATCTAGCTCTCTCTTGAAAGCATCCAGAGAACCGGCCTCCACCGCCCTCTGAGGCAGAGAATTCCACAGACTCACCACTCTCTGTGAGAAAAAGTGTTTCCTCATCATGTAGAGATTTATAGAACAATAGATGAAAGATATGCAAAAAAGTAACGATGAGAAAGGAAGCAGGCCTTTTCATTTAGTTTAGTTTAACTGGAGTATTGTGCGCAGTTTTGGTCTCCAAATTTGAGGAAGGACATTCTTGCTATTGAGGGAGTGCAGCGTAGGTTTACAAGGTTAATTCCCGGGATGGCGGGACTGTCATACGCTGAGAGAATGGAGCGGCTGGGCTTGTACACTCTGGAGTTTAGAAGGATAAGAGGGGATCTTATAGAAACATAAAATTTTTAAGGGATTGGACACGCTAGAGGCAGGAAACATGTTCCCGATGTTGGGGGAGTCCAGAACCAGGGGCCACACAGTTTAAGAATAAGGGGTAAGCCATTTAGAACAGAGACGAGGAAACACTTTTTCTCACAGAGAGTCATGAATCTGTGGAATTCTCTGCCACAGAGGGTAGTTGAGGCCAGTTCACTGGCTATATTTAAGTGGGAGTTAGATGTGGCCCTTGTGGCTCAGGGGATCAGGGGATAGGAAAAACATTTTTACCCAGAGAGTTGTGAATCTGTGGAATTTTCTGCCTCAGAAGGCAGTGGAGGCCGATTCACTTGAGAGTTAGATAGAGCACGTAGAGTTAGTGGAATCAAGGGATATGGGGAGAAGGCAGGAACGGGGGAACTGATTGGGGATGATCAGCCGTGATCACATTGAATGGCGTTGCTGGCTCGAAGGGCCAAATGGCCTACTCCTGCACCTATTGTCTATGTACAGGTGCTGTCTGTACGGAGTTTGCACGTTCTCCCCGTGACCACGTCGGCTATCTCCAGGATCTCAGGTTTCCACCCACCTTTCAACGACATACAGGTTTGTAGGGAAAATTGGCTCGGGAAAATTACAAATTGTCCCTGATGTGTGTAGGATAGTGCTAGTGTCGCTGGTCGATGCGGTCTCGGTGGGCTGAAGTGCCCGTTTCCACGCTGTATCTCTGAACTAAACTTAACTATGAGAAGGCTGTGGAGGCCTTTGGGTATTTTTAAAGAATTCATAAAAATTAATAGACAATAGGTGCAGGAGTAGAGGCCATTCGGCCCTTCCAGCCAGCACCACCATTCAATGTGATCATGGCTGATCATCCCCAATCAGTACCCCGTTCCTGCCTTCTCCCCATATCCCCTGACTCCGCTATCTTTAAGAGCCCGATCTAGCTCTCTCTTGAAAGCATCCAGAGAACCCGGCCTCCACCGCCCTCTGAGGCAGAGAATTCCACAGACTCACCACTCTCTGTGAGAAAAAGTGTTTCTTCATCATGTAGAGATTTATAGAACAATAGATGAAAGATATGCAAAAAAGTAACGATGAGAAAGGAAACAGGCCTTTTCATTTAGTTTGGTTTAACTGGAGTATTGTGTGCAGTTTTGGTCTCCAAATTTGAGGAAGGACATTCTTGCTATTGAGGGAGTGCAGCGTAGGTTCACCAGGTTAATTCCCGGGATGGCGGGACAGTCATATGCTGAGAGAATGGAGCGGCTGGGCTTGTATTCACTGGAATTTAGAAGGATGAGAGGGGATCTTATAGAAACATAAAATTATTAAGGGATTGGACAAGCTAGATGCAGGAAACATCTTATATGTTTCAATGAGATCCCCTCTCATCCTTCTAAACTCCAGAGTGTACAAGCCCAGCCGCTCCATTCTCTCAGCATATGACAGTCCTGCCATCCCGGGAATTAACCTTGTAAACCTACGCTGCACTCCCTCAATAGCAAGAATGTCCTTCCTCAAATTAGGGGACCAGAACTGCACACAATACTCCAGGTATAAATACACCTTGTTTATTTTTTAAAGATCCGTGGGTGCCAGGGGGGTTATGGGGAGGAGGCAAGAGAATGGGGTTGAGGGAGGAGAGACTGATCAGGGCTGATTGAATGGCGGAGTAAGCTCGATGGGCCGAATGGCCTAATTCTGCTCCCATCACTTATGAATTTGTGAAGTTAAGGACAGCAGAAGTCAGGACTGCGGAGCCCGTCGCTGTTGGCTTCAAGCAGAGCGTTGCTACGGGCAACGAACAGAATCCTAAGCTTCTAACTTGGGCACAAAACATCAAAAGCAGTGGCTGCCTCCATTCCTCCTCCCTCCCTTCCTGAAGCGGGGAATGCCCCAGAGATCCACCCAAATATTCCCGGGATGGTGGGACAGACGGAGAGACCCCACAAAACCTTGGAGCCGTTGCTTTTAGTCAGAGGGCGGTGAATCTGCGGGATTCTTTGCCACAGACGGCTGTGGAGGCCACAAGGCAGTGTGTATTTTGAAGGCCGAGATAGATAGATTCTTGATTAGTGCGGGTGTCAGGGGTTATGGGGAGAAGGCAGGAGAATGGGGAGAGATAGATCAGCCATGATTGCATGGTGGAGTAGACTTGATGGGCCGAATGGCCTGACTCTACCATCTCTTGTGATCTTGTATTCATAGAGTGATACAGCGCAGGAAACAGGCCCTTCGGCCCAACTTGCCCACGCCGACCAACATGCCCCATCGACACTAGTCCCACCTGCCCGCACTTGGTCCGTATCCCTCTAAACCCGTCCTGTCCAACCTCCATTGAGGGACGGCACGGTGGCGCAGCGGTAGAGTCGCTGCCTCACAGCGACAGAGACCCGGGTTCGATCCTGACCACGGGCGCTGTCTGTACGGAGTTTGCACGTTCTCCCCGTGAACTGCGAGGGTTTTCTCCAGGAATCTCCGGTTTCCTCCCACGCTCCAAGGATGTGCGGGTTTGCCGGCTAATTGGCTAAATTGACCCTGGCGTGTGTAGGATAGTGTTAGGTAGCGGGGATCGCTGGTCGGCGCGGACTCGGTGGGCCTGAAGGGTCTGTATTCACGCTGTAGCTCTAAACTAGACTAAGCTAAGATCAGTCTTACCGAAGATAGACACAAAGTGCTGGCGTAACCGCCATTCAATGTGATCATGGCTGATCATCCCCAATCAGTACCCCGTTCCTGCCTTCTCCCCACATCCCCTGACTCCACTATCATTAAGAGCCCTATCTAGCTCTCTCTTGAAAGCATCCAGAGAACCGGCCTCCACCGCCCTCTGAGGCAGAGAATTCCACAGACTCACCACTCTCTGTGAGAAAAAGTGTTTCCTCGTCTCCGTTCTAAATGGCTTAAGGGCCTGTCCCACCAGCATCCAACTCCATGCGATGAGCGCGATCAAACTAGAAGCGGGGGCCGCGTGGAGGTCGGGTGATCCCCTGTACAGGGCCGTTCCCACCAGCATGCGCCTGCATGCGGCAAGCGCGACCAAACCGGCAGCGAGGGGCCGCGCGGAGGTCGGGTGAGTGGCGCAACGTGGCACAAAGTGAGGCGGACTTGGAGCGAAGTCTGAAAGGTAAGTTCGCGAGGACAGAGAGGGGCACACAGAGAGGGGCACAGAGGCACACACACAGAGGGCCACGGAGCCACACACATAGAGGGTCACGGAGGCACCTACAGAGAGGGTCACGGAGGCACGACGTCGAGGCGGTGTGTAATGCGTCGAGGCGACTGCGAGCCGACAAGCCGTTGCCGCGCGGAATTTTTGAACACGGTCAGTTTTTCGGAGCCCCGCGCGATGTCGGGACGAACTCCGCACAATTCCGCACGGCTCCGGCGATCGAAGTGGGACCGGCCCCGCGACGGCGGACGGCTCAAGCGACCACGTTAGGTCGCGCTCATCGCATGGAGTTGCATGCTGGTGGGACAGGCCCTTAACTCCTTATTCTTAAACTGTGGCCCCTGGTTCTGGACTCCCACAACATCGGGAACATGTTTCCTGCCTCTAGCGTGTCCAAACCCTTAATGTTTCATTAAGATCCCCTCTCATCCTTCTAAACTCCAGAGTGTACAAGCCCAGCCGCTCCATTCTCCCAGCATATGAGAGTCCCGCCATCCCGGGAATTAACCTGGTGAACCTACGCTGGGCTCCCTCAATAGCAAGAGTGTCCTTCCTTAAATTAGGGGACCAAAACTGCGCACAATACTCCAGGTGTGGTCTCACTAGGGCCCTGTACAACTGCAGAAGGACCTCTTTGCTCCTGTACTCAACTCCTCTTGTTATAAAGGCCAACATGCCATTCGCTTTCTTCACTGCCTGCTGTACCTGCATGCTTACTTTCACTGACTGATGAACAAGGACCCCCCAGATCCCGTTGTACTTCCCCTTTTCCCAGCTTGACACCATTCAGTTAATAATCTGCCTTCCTGTTTTTGCTGCAAAATATTTGTAAAATGGCCGTAGTGGGAGTCGGATAATGCTTGTGAACGGGGATCGCTGATCGGGGCGGGCACGACGGGCCGAAGGGCCTTTTTTCCGCACTGTATATCTAAACAAAACTTGCAGGTTTGTAGGTTAATTGGCTTCTGTAAATTCTAAATTGTCCCGTGTGTGTGTGTGTGTGTGTAGGATCACAGGAGGATGATACATGATCACATTCGAGCCATTTACAATGTGGATACATAATCAGGGAATAACGTTTAGTGCAAGGTAAAGCCGGCAAAGTCCAATCAAGGATAGTCCGAGGATCCCCAATGAGGCAGATAGAAACATAGAAACATAGAAACATAGAAAATAGGTGCAGGAGTAGGCCATTCAGCCCTTTGAGCCTGCACCGCCATTCAATATGATCATGGCTGATCATCCAACTCAGTATCCCGTACCTGCCTTCTCTCCATACCCCCTGATCCCTTTAGCCACAAGGGCCACATCTAACTCCCTCTTAAATATAGCTAAAGATAGTAGTTCAGCACTGCTCTCTGGGTGTGGTAGGATGGTTCAGGACTGGATAACAGCGGGGAAGAATCTGGTGCTGTGCGTTTTCTCACTTCTGTACCTTTTTCTCCGCTCCATTTCCAAACAAACTAAATCCCAGCATCTGCAGTCTCTTGCATTGCCACCTCTATTGGGATAGCAGCGCATTTGGAAAGTGGTGAAATCATTGGACAAAGTCAGCATGGATTTACGAAAGGTAAATCATGTCTGACTAATCTGATAGAATTTTTCGAGGATGTAACTAGTAGCGTGGATAAGGGAGAACCAGTGGATGTGTTATATCTAGACTTTCAGAAGGCTTTCGACAAGGTCCCACATAAGAGATTAGCATACAAACTTAAAGCACACGGTATTGGGGGTTCAGTATTCATGTGGATAGAGAACTGGCTGTCAAACAGGAAGCAAAGGGTAGGAGTAAACGGGTCCTTTTCAGAATGGCAGGCAGTGACTAGTGGGGTGCCGCAAGGCTCAGTGCTGGGACCCCAGCTATTTACAATATATATTAATGATTTGGACGAGGGAATTCAATGCAACATCTCCAAATTTGCGGATGACACCAAGCTGGGGGGTATAGTTAGGTGTGAGGAGGATGCTTGGAGGCTGCAGGGTGATTTGGATAGGCTGAGTGAATGGGCAGATGCATGGCAGATGCAGTACAATGTGGATAAATGTGAGGTTATCCACTTTGGTGGCAAAAACATGAGGGTAGACTATTATCTGAATGGTGGCAGATTAGGTAAGGGGGAGATGCAACGAGACCTGGGTGTCATGGTACACCAGTCATTGAAAGTAGGCATGCAGGTGCAGCAGGCTGTGAAGAAAGCGAATGGTATGTTAGCATTCATAGCGAAAGGATTTGAGTATAGGAGCAGGGAGGTTCTACTGCAGTTGTACAGGGTTTTGGTGAGGCCACACCTGGAGTATTGCGTACAGTTTTGGTCTCCAAATCTGAGGAAAGACATCCTTGCCATAGAGGGGGTACAGAGAAGATTCACCAGACTGATTCCTGGGATGTCGGGACTTTCATATGAGGAAAGATTGGATAGACTCGGCTTGTACTCGCTGGAATTTAGGAGATTGAGGGGGGATCTTATAGAAACTTACAAAATTCTTAAGGGGTTGGACAAGCTAGATGCTGGAAGATTGTTCCCGATGTTGGGGGAGTCCAGAACAAGGGGTCACAGTCTAAGGATAAGGGGGAATTCCTTTAGGACCGAGATGAGGAAAACATTCTTTACACAGAGAGTGGTGAATCTCTGGAATTCTCTGCCACAGAAGGTAGTTGAGGCCAGTTCATTGGCTATATTTAAGAGGGCGTTAGATGTGGCACTTGTGGCTAAAGGGATCAGGGGATGTGGAGAGAAGGCAGGTACGGGATACTGAGTTGGATGATCAGCCATGATCACATTGAATGGCGGTGCAGGCTCAAAGGGCCGAATGGCCTACTCCTGCACCTATTGTCTATGTTTCTATGTTTCTATACATGATAATGGACTGTCTCGTATTTTTGCGTCTCGATGTGGAACTTGATATATTTAATAGTTGTGCTATTAGTTTCGATGTTATTTTTAGAAGTCCATCCAAGTCGTCTGATTGTAAAGTCCCTGGTAGTTATTTAATTAAAACCAGTCGTGGACCATTTGCTAGTTTCATTAGTGAACTGTGGACACCTTTCAGGAAATTAAATAGCTTTGAAAATCTAATTAAGCCAGTCTGTCAGTGCTAGCCTGCCCAGTCGAATTGTGCGGCACGGTGGCGCAGCGGTAGAGTCGCTGCCTCGTGCCCCTGTCCCACTTAGGGAACCTGAACAGAAACCTCTGGAGACTTTGCGCCCCACCCAAGGTGTCCGTGCGGTTCCCGGAGGTTTTCGTCAGTCTCCCTAATGGTCGAAAGTGGTTTCCGTTTTGAAAATCGAAATTTTTTTAGTCGAAGTCGGTTGCGATGCTAGTTGAAGGTGGTTGGCAGAGGACCAAAACCTCCGGGAACCGCACGGAAACCTTGGGTGGGGCACAAAGTCTCCAGAGGTTTCCGTTCAGGTTTCCGAAGTGGGACAGGGGGCATTACAGCGCTCGATCCCGACCACGGGTGCTGTTACTGTCTGTACGTTCTCCTCGTGAATTTTCTCCGAGATCTTCGATCAAACAAGTCAAACAAACTTTATTGTCATTTAGAAATACATCGATATATGCAGTTCCAAACGGAATTACGTTGCATTTGGCTCCCTGTGCAACACGATAATTAACAGAAGGGTAAATTGGATAAAATGGATAAATAGACAATGGTGGCAGCCCATTACATGGCATTCAGGAGTCTGATGGCTCGTGGGAAGAAGCTGTTGCAGAACCTTGATGTTCTGCTCCTTATGCTGCGATATCTTTTTCCCGAGGGCAGCAGAGTGAACAGTCCGTGATGGAGATGTGTGGGGTCTTTTATAATACTGCTGGCCTTAGACACGCAACGTTTGGTCGCAATATCCCCGATTGAGGGGAGAGAAGTCCCGATGATTTTTTCCGCTGTCCTCACCACTCTCTGCACGGACTTCCAGTCGGAGGCTTTACAGTCCCCAAACCAGACAGAGATACAGCTGGTCAAAATATTCTCTATGGTGCCCCTGTAGAAAGTGCTGAGGATGGGATGGGGGAGGTGAGCTCTTCTCATCCAGCGCAGAAAGTGCAACCGCTCTTAACTGTTGATGAGATGTTATTCGACCAGGTCAGACTGTTAGTGATCTGCACCCCCCAGGAACTTAGTGCCACTGACCACCTCCACATCGCTGTCATTGATGTGAAGTGGTGTGGGACTGTGCCGGTTTTTCCTGAAGTCGACGATGACCTCCTTTGTTTTTCCGACATTCAGGATCAGGTTGTTCGTGTTGCACCAGTCCACCAGTTGTTTCACCTCCTCCCTGTTTCCTCCCACACTCCAAAGACGTACAAATTTGTAGGTTAGTTGGCTTGGTATTGGTGTAAATTGTCCCTAGTGTGTGTAGGGTTGGGTTAATGTGCGGGGATCGCAGGTCGACGCGGACTAGGTGGGCCGAAGGGCCTGTTTTCACACTGGAACTAAACTAAACTAAACTAATACGCTATCCATGTTGGACTTATGTGGAGCTCCACAAGCCATATCCTCTTCAAATATCACACATTAAACTTCATAAATTCATAAGTTCTAGGAGCAGAATTAACCCATTCGAGTCCACTCTGCCATTCAATCATGGCTGATCTATCTCCCCCACCCATTCTCCTGCCTTCTCCCCATAACCCCTGGCACCCGCGCTAATCTTATAGAAACTTACTTATAGTTATAGAGGTGGCAATGCAAGAGACTTATTTATACTATAGTTTCTTATAGAGACTTACAAATTTCTTAAGGGGTTGGACCTTTCAAACGAAAAAAACTTTGGTGAGCCTGATTCAAGGGCTCGGCAATATAGATTGTTCCCGATGGCAGGAAGATTGTTCCCGATGTTGGGGGGGTCCAGGACAAGGGGTCACAGCTTAAGGATAAGGGGGAAATCCTTTAGGACCGAGATGAGAAGGACTTTTCTCACACAGAGAGTGGTGGGTCTCTGGAACTCCCTGCCACAGAGGGTAGTTGAGGCCAGTTCATTGGCTATATTTAAGAGGGAGTTAGATGTGGCCCTTGTGGGATCAGAGGGTATGGGGAGAAGGCAGGTACGGGATACTGAGTTGGATGATCAGCCATGATCACATTGAATGGCGGTGCTGAATGGCTCGAAGGGCCGAACGGCCTCTACTCCTGCACCTAATTTCTATGTTTCTAACTCTACCGCTGCGCCACCGTGCGGGGAGGATTATGGAGGCTACGGGGAAATGGGGGATGGGGTTAATTCGAGGACACGCCCAAAGAATTGCAACTCAAATGGCCTCCCTCTGTGCAGCGTGGATCTACGATTCCAACCTTTCAAACGAAAAAAGCTTTGGTGAGCCTGATTCAAGGGCTCGGCAATATGCTTCTGTTATAGAACTGATTAGGGATAATTTGCACACCTATTTCTATGTTTCTAATCAAGTATCTGTCGATATCCATCTTAAAAATATCACTGACTTGGCTTCCACCACCGTCTGCGGCAATGATTTCCACAGATTCACCACCCTCTGGGATTCACAGGATCTGGGTGTCCTTGTTCATCAGTCAATGAAAGTAAGCATGCAGGTACAGCAGGCAGTGAAGAAAGCCAATGGCATGTTGGCCTTTATAACAAGAGGAGTTGAGTATAGGAGCAAGGAGGTCCATCTTCAGTTGTACAGGGCCCCGGTGAGACCACACCTGGAGTATTGTGTGCAGTTTTGGTCCCCTAATTTGAGGAAGGACATTCTTGCTGTTGAGGGAGCCCAGCGTAGGTTCACCAGGTTAATTCCCGGGATGGCGGGACCGTCATATGCTGAGAGAATGGAGCGGCTGGGCTTGTGCACTCTGGAGTTTAGAAGGATGAGAGGGGATCTCATTGAAACATATAAGATTGTTAAGGGTTTGGACACGCTAGAGGCAGGAAACATGTTCCCGATGTTGGCGGAGTCCAGAACCAGGGGCCACATTTTAAGAATAAGGGGTAAGCCATTTAGAACGGAGACGAGGAAACACTTTTTCTCACAGAGAGTGGTGAGTCTGTGGAATTCTCTGCCTCAGAGGGCGGTGGAGGCCGGTTCTCCGGATACTTTCAAGAGAGAGCTAGATAGGGCTCTTAAAGATAGCGGAGTCAGGGGATATGGGGAGAAGGCAGGAACGGGGATGATCAGCCGTGATCACATTGAATGGCGGTGCTGGCTCGAAGGGCCGAATGGCCTACTCCTGCACCTATTGTCTCTTGTCTCTTGTCTCGACAATCAAACGCCACCTCTTCCTTTTCTCCAGAGTTGCTGCTTGACCCGTCTGTAGAAGTTGCAGAGGGTCAGTGATCAATGGTCAATGACAGACACAAAATGGTGGAGTATCCCAGCGGTGGAGCCCACAATGGTCCATTGTTGGCTGTGGGGCAGGTGCTAACAAGTTATACGGACAGTGGAACTCAACGGGATGAAAGTTCTGTGTCTGCAGCGGTTGCTGAGGGCCGCTGGGGACCTGCCAAACTTCCTAAGCGTTCTACTGGAATAATCTGACCGCCTCTCCCCCTCCTTCCTCCCCCCCCCCCCCCCCCCCCCTCCCACCCCTCCCCCCACTACAGGCGAACCTCCAGCCGGTTTCCGGGACATCTTGCTGCGGGATGGTCCCGAGGGTTTCGCCAAGGCGGTGCGGAACCACCGGGGCCTGCTGCTGACCGACACCACCTTCCGGGACGCCCACCAGTCCCTGCTGGCCACCCGCGTCCGCACACACGACCTGAAGCTCATCTCTCCCTACGTGGCTCACAACCTGCACCAACTCTTCAGCATCGAGAACTGGGGAGGTAAGAACAGTTGTCAGTCCTGCACCCTTCCCATAGATCAATGGTCAATGGGTCAATGGTCAATGATCAATGGTCAATGATCAATGGATCAATGGGTCAATAGTCAATGGGTCAAGGGTCAATTGGTCATTGGATTAATGGTCAATGGTCAATGGATCAAGGGTCAATGGATCAAGGGTCAATGGTCAATGGATCAAGGGTCAATGGATCAATGGTCAAGGGTCAATTGGTCAATGGATTAATGGTCAATGGTTCAATGGATCAATGGTTAATGGTCAATGGATCAAGGGTCAATGGTCAATGGGTCAATGATAAATGGGTCAATGGTCAATGGATCAATGGTCAATGGACCAATGGTTAATGATCAATGGTCAATGATCAATGGATCAATAGTCAATAGTTCAATGGGCAATGGGTCAATGGTCAATTGGTCAATCGATTAATGGTCAATGGTTCAATGGATCAATGGTTAATGGTCAATGGATCAAGGGTCAATGGTCAATTTGTCAATGGTCAATGGATCAAGGGTCAATGGATCAAGGGTCAATGGGTCAAGGGTCAATGGATCAATGGTCAATGGAACAAGGGTCAATGTATCAAGGGTCAATGGATCAAGGGTCAATGGTCAATGGGTCAATGATCAATGGATCAAGGGTCAATGTTTCAATGGACGATGGGTCAATTGGCCTTTATCAATAGTCAATGACCAATGGATCAATGGTCAATGGATCAATGGTTCCCCGGTCAGCCAATTATGAATAGTCATTGAACAATGGTCAATGGGTCAATAGTCAATGGTCAGTGATTCAATGGTTCAATAGCCAATGATGGATGGTTGATGGTTCAATTGTCGATGGGGCAATGGTCATTGGTCAACAATAGATGACCGGTTATCAATGGTCGATCGTTCATGGTCAATAGTTCAATCATCAATAGTTCAATGGTAGACACAAAAAGCTGGAGTAACTCAGCGATAGAGCCCACAATGGTCCATTGTTGGCTGTGGGCTAGCAGACAGTGGAACTCAACAGGACGACAGTGAAACTAGCACAACGACTAGGGTGGGGGAGGGACGGAGAGAGAGAAAGAGGAGGGGATGCAAGGGTTAATCATCTCCGGAGAGAACGAATGGGTGACGTTTCGGGTCAAGACCCTTCTGCAGACTGAGGGTCAGGGGAGGGGAAACGAGAGATGTAGACGGGGATGTAGGGAGATGTGGAACAAATATGCCACGGGGGGTGGGGGGGAGCAGCGAGAGGGTATGCCGCAGACCTTTTCTCGGAGATAGGAGGAGCACTTCCTCAAAGTAGACATTACCTTGAGGAGATTTTACAAACAAAATGTGCAGGAAGGAACCTGCGGATGCTGGTTTAAACCAAAGATAGACGTAAACAGCTGGAGTAACTCAGCGGGACAGGCAGCATCTCCGGAGAGAGGAATGGGCGACGTTTCGGGCCGAGGCCCTTCTTCAGACTGAGGGTCCGGAGGAAGGGAAACGAGAGATATTGAGATTTGGGCCCCATACCCATGAGAAGGACGTGCCGGCTATGGTGAGGGTCCAGAGGAGGTTTACAAGAACGATCCCAGGAATGAGTGGGTTAGCGTATGATGAGGGTTTCGACAGCACTGGGCCTGTACTCGCTGGAGTTTAGGAGGTTGAGGCGGGGACCTCATGGAAAGACAGAGATAGACAGATTCTTGATTTTGTCTAGGCGGCGAGACTGACGTTGCAGCGGCCTCTGCAGTCCGTCTGTCGTTTTTTATTT